>CM059971.1:56451997-56942811 GCA_030490835.1 Annona cherimola | reverse complement strand
GGTTTGAACATGTAGTCAAATGAAATGTCCAAGCATTGATTGGCAATGCTTATAAGTAATAGGAAACTCTAAATGGCTATTATGCCATAATCACATGAAGGTAATTTGGAAGAATTTGTTAAGAAATGTCTTCCAATAGGACATCAGGATATACCACATGTTGGTAATTAACATGTATAGTCAGGGCAAGGATACATTGCCACTGAAAATTAAAGAACCTGGTGTAAGGAAAGAAATGAATAAGAAAGGATAACCCAACTGATAGCTATAACTGATAGAAAATTTCTGCAAATTATTGCAGAAAGGTGTAGCAAACTATGCCTAGTTAACATGCATAGAAGGAAAAGGAGATTACACATATGATACCACAAAAGTTGGTATCTATCATAGCAAGAGATGGTAGATAAAATGAAGAAGAACGAAGGCAATAATGATTGCCGGAATGCTCCTCAATCCCAATGTGATTGAAAGATAGATACGAGAGAAATGATTTCTCTATGATATCTATAAAAAATGAGGTTAGGAAAATTTGAAAATGATAAGGACGCTTACTAGTTTATGGAAATTGGAAAAGGAACTGAAGAAGAAAATATTTTAGACTGGTTTAATAGCCGGTATTCCTAATGGATAGTCTACGATGGTAAAATCTAACGGTAGACATTATAAAAAGAGAAGGAATGGATAACTTGGCAAAAGTGACTTTTGCTAAGATATGTATGAAATTTTATGTATGAAACTCCATACGAGAGCAACTTTTGGTCTATATGAGAGCGACTTTTGCTCTATATTATAGAATGAATATATTAGGTATAATGATATGTGAAAATGATTGCTATCGATTTTTATAAATGAATGGGTTAGCAAAGGTTTCTTTGCTAAAATGTATATGAAGTTGTATGTGAGAGCATGCTTGCTCTTTTGCTATAGAAATGAAGATATTCATATTATATGAATTGTATGTGTAACAAGGGAAATGATGGTCATAGATCTTTATTTGATATGTTGGAATGGGTAACTTAAGACTTACCCTATGAAAAGATGGGAAATGATGCAATTTCTCTAGGTACAAGGAAAAATAGTGTGAAATGACACAAATGAAGGGCAAATGCCAATGAAAAACCCATGTGTGAACAAGAAATAATAGAGACAAGTGATGTGTCTGTTAGACCGAGGCTAAAAAAAAGCTACTAAGACAGAGTAGCGCAGTGGAAGCGTAATGAGCCATTGGAATATTAGAAATGATAATAAGTTAGTAAGTTATATGAGTCCTACCCCAACATATGAAATGTAATAGGTTTCGGGACGAAACCTGTCATAAGGGGGGGAGGATTGTGAAACCCTAACCCAAGTAAGCCATACGTATGCATTGAACATGTATTTGATGATTATTTATGAATCATGGAATTATGAAGGTATTTTATGACTTTTGCTAATTATGGCAATTAGGGTTATGGGTTAGCATTAATGATGTGATTAAGCATTTTGAGCCTAAATGAGATAATGAGTTTAGAATGAATTATTTGTGATTTAAGAGTGCAATAATATCATGAAAAATCATTTTTCGTGATTTAAAATGAATTATGGAAATAAAGATGGAAATTGTCAAGTGTGAAGGAAAATATTGGAAAATTCATAACTCAACGCCTAAAAGGCGGATTCAAGTGAAATTTGAAATGAAGATTGTTAATATTAGGCTTGGTATTATGGAATGAAAAGATTATGAAAATTCTTGATGAAATGAGAATTATGAATTTTTTTAAAGTCTAAGTTCATTTCAACCGTTAACTTCAAACGCGTGTAACGGGAGCTAGGAAACTCGGATTGAGATGAAATTTGAAACGGTTGAATAAAATTATGAGATATTTATTTTGAATGGATTGGATTATGCATGACATGTTGGGAAAATAGCTGAATTGAAAAAGGTGAGCATGGTTGACTAATACACCTCAAAAGTACTCTACATTTAATGCTAGAGTACAAAGCATGAGTGCATAAATTTAATGACATTTGAGGTGTCAAGTGCAGGCCATTTCTAAGGTATTTTATGCATTAATATAAAATGCAAATATCTAAATAAAATCCCAGCAATGAATGTTCATAATTAATGAAGCTATGAGTGCTCAAAAAGAGGATAGGAGATATGGACGTCCAAGTGATGACATTATTGGATTTTTGAGCAATTTTTATTTTATAAATGATGTGTTTATATGGCTAACATGATGGGATGCATAAATAAGCATTTAATTATGTGGGAAAAATCCAAGAAAATTCGTAATTTGCAGCTGCTATGAAAAGTGGAAAAATGGACAGCTTATGTATGCAAATGACATCCCATGTTTGATGCTGCTGCAATAATTTTTATTAATTTTTTTAACACCAAATTAATACACGAATTAAGGGGTAATTAGGTGTCTAAATTACCCACATATTGGAATTTTAAAAATGGAGAAAAATGGCTGGAAAATTTGGCAGCAGCAAGTGACGGGTAATGGAGACAAGTGTGCGGTCAAGATGAGGGCAGATTTGTGGATTTTTAAAAAATGGAAAAATGCAATTTTATGTGGCTGTGAGTTTACCAGCACATAAAGGGGATATCCATGCATTCAATGGTGTGGAAATTGCCCAGCAAGTGGGGCCCACAGCTGGAGAAAATGCAGCCCCACCAAGTCAAGCACGTCCATATGTGTTGAAGAATTGAAAAATTTTCCAAGTGCTGGAAATTCTTCCCCAAGCAACAGCAGCTCACGTCCCCAACCTGGCCAGCAAGGAGGAAGGAAAATAGGAGAAAAAGAATGGGAGATTAGAGGAGAAGAGTAGCTCATGTGATTAGGGTTTGGAGAGCATCAAACCAAGTAAGTACATGGGTTAATTTGATTTGGTTATCTTGAGTTCTTGAACTCCAAAGTTCTAAATATGATGTTTCAACATGCTTTAAAGTGATCATTCAACAAGCATTTGAATGAATATGGAATGGGTTTTAGCTTGCATGCATGAAACTCCATGATTTAGATGATGGAAAGTGAAGTTTTGAATGATATATGATGTCGAAAAATAAATTATGGTCGGAACAGTAAATGGATGATTTTTGGCATGAAACGTTTTGAGAACAATCCTCATGATATGATTAAGGAACGACCCAATTTTCAGATTAAAAGCATATGTATATTGGAAATTAAAAATCCGTGAATATTAGCCCAAACAGGGTAAAACGGGTTACAGGATCAGCTGTAGAAAAGTATTTTTAATAAATTTTATACAAGGGCTGAAAATTTTACAGAATGTACAATACATATTGGGGATAACAGGAAAAAATTAAAAATGAGGTTTTGATGGGTTTAAATAGATCCCATAAATAACGTCATTCAGGCTGACTGGAAATGGAGTTTACTGTTCATCAAGGTAAAAATCCCCAAATAAATATGTAATGTTAATATTTCGTGCTGAAAATTTCATGACAATTAATTGATGAAGTTATTAAGGTATGTTAGAAATTTCAGATCAAAAATACTTTATTTGATATTAATTCAAGATTTTAAGATTTCAGAACGCCTGATTTCAGCATATGTGGTTAGTTTGAGGAAGAAATCAAAAAGAAATACCAAATGTGTGAAAACGGTGTTAATATATGCAAATTAAGCCATATATGTGTATGATGAATTATGAAGGATATATGCTAATGAAAATGGGTTGGAAAACTAAATGGAATGCAATGACAAGAAATGTATGAAAAACCATATTATGTTCATGTAGGCAAGGAAAAGAATGGAAGGAAAAGGGATTATGGCGATCTCAGGTAAGCAAGCAAACTTTCTAAAATACATTTTCTTTCTATGTGATTGATATGATTGAAATGTCTATGTTTATGCTTATGTTTTAACGAATGGGCAAGCACAAGTTTTGAATATGACGGCTTTAATACAAAGCCATAAGCTTTGAAAAATGATGACTTTAATGAAAAGTCTCAAGGTTTGCTTCATGGGAAGCAAGCGACACTTCTTAAGATAAATAACTTATCCTAAGTGTTGCCAAGGATGGGAATGCTTCATGTTAATGGAATTGAGAAATTTTGCTTAAGAGTAAGCAAGTTCTCTATGCTAATGTTTTAAGGATTTCATGTTTGATATCGATGGTTTTAAGAATTTGCTTTTGAGGAAGCAAGTTCTATATGATATGGTTCAACAGCCTTTTATAAGAAAAAAGGGAATTTTACCCTTTTTCACAAAATATGTTTGGTAAATGAGTTTTGAGTTATTTCTACAATAATTCGCGATAAACAATGATGAAAAAGATTTGTTTTACTAGGTCAAGATAATTCAATATTAAATTACGTTTTGGACATAGTCCACATGTTTTGAAATGATATTTGAACAGTTTTGGTTTCCTTTGGATAAGGAAATCTATGTTGAAAATGTTGGAAAAATGTTTCTACGGATGTGTTGAAAGGGATTTATGGATGACCAACCTCCTATGATTGATTTTATAAAAGGTTTAATTTCAGGTTGCTTGATAGCATGCAAAAGACTATGCAATTTTCCTCTATGTGAAAATGATTGATATGTGGACAATTATTTAATTTTTAGGTTATGGACAAGGGGATAGCATAATTGCATAACTTTTGTAAACAAAAGGTCCTGAAATAGAATCCAAGAAAATATTAGAGAAAAATATGTTTTATTTATGAAAATCCAAAGGATTTGAAATTCTTTTATTAAAAGGATTTTAAGATGTATGGTTTCTCAAACGTTTCAAATGTTTATCAAAATACTTTACTCAAAACGTTTTTGAAAGAATTTAAGGAAGGTCATCCTAAAACTGGATTTCAAATAACAACTTGTTAAAGTGGGTGCGCTCGCTTACAAGTTGACACAGACTGCGGTCTGTGATGTATTTTTGAAAATAATTGTTAAATATAGACTTCGGTCTAAGATTTTTGTGCATATGGCTGCAGGCTGCGGTCTGTGATCCCGGTTTAAAAGAACATGGACTGCGGTCTGTGGTTCTTCAAACCAAAACGGACTGCGGTTCGTCAGGATAACGTACGGTGCACCGGTACAAGGAATAGGCTGGTTGTAGAGCACGGTTGGGATGACCGGGGCCCACTCTACATAAGGCCAAGTCGCTAAGGGATGGCAGGAGTGCCAGCGGCGCCTTCCCTGAGATGGGAGCAGGATAAGTGAACAGCCGCCTGGCTAGCGTGTTGTTAAGGATTCTCTTCCAAAAGGTAGCATGATCACTTGCTAAGTGTCACTACTGGATGGAGAGAAATGCATTTGCTTATATTTTATTTCTGAAAAGCCCAAAGATTGGGTTATGAAAATATGATTTTATGAAAGTATCCTAAAGGGATTTTTATAAAATGGTTACCCTAAAAGAAAGGGGGTTTTACACAAAAGTGTAAATAACAAGAATTAAAGGAAATGTGTTTATGCAAATGCATTCATGAAATGGTTTTCCTTGTTTGCTATAAACAAGCCCCAAGACGGGGAATTATGAAAAGGATTTATGTTCATTTGTAAGAGAGCCTAAATAAAGAATGTTTTTGGACATAAGAATGTCATTTGCCGAGAAAGGCTTATGTGATTGATGTTTAAGGACATATGAATGTCCATTGCCAATAAGGTTATGTAAATGATGTTTTGAGACATGAAATATCTCTTGATTTTATGATGGCTTATGTGAATGATGTTTTGAGACATGAAATGTCTCTTGGCTAAAGGATTTTATGAGGGCTTATGTTAATGATGTTTTGAGACATAAAATGTCTCTTGGCTAAGGAATTTTATGATGGTTTATGTTAATGATGTTTTGAGACATGAGATGTCTCCGTTTCCTAAGTATTTATGTTGTTTTGGACGGAAAATGTCCATTGGCAACCGAATGATTTCATGTAATGGCTATGAACATTAAAAATGTTCATATAAGATTAATGGAAACTCATCATTAAAGGTAAAATGTATATGTTTTGCCTAAACAAGCCCAGGCGCGGCTTGTAAATGATTTTTAGAATGAATGCTTTATGAAAGCATTCAAGGACATGAAATTGTCCTTATAATAAAGGATTTCATGATGGTATTTTAGGACATATGCATGTCCTCAGGAACAAGGTATTCCCAATGTTTATGAAAAAGGTTTTCAAGAAGCCTTGCCCTAAAATGCTTGCTTACTGAGTTGTCACTCACGTTTTGTTTTCCAAACCCTTAGACAGGTACTGAGGAGACTCAGAAGGTTGCGAACCTCAGACATGGAGGAAGGTACATGATGATAGCCTTGAAGGCTATGAGGAATGGAAAAGCATAAATATGCTAAGGTAAGCTAATGTGTATGTGAACTTAATGAGAATATTAAGTTCTAAAAATGATTCAATGGTTGAATGTATGGATGTATGGATGTAAATTGTGATGCCTAAGTTAAGAAAACTTTCACGGCTGGAAGGCATGAAAAGATACTATGTGTTTATGTATATCCGAACTTAGCTAGAGTTCTAAGTTCCATGTGAATTAATGACTGAATGTATGAAAGTATGATTTATACAATGATTCGGTGTATAACGACAGGCATATAAAGGTGCTATGAATGAAATGATGATTTTTATTACAAGTGAAATATCGCAATGTATGATGATTGTCATGTCAAGATTATGAATGATGACAGATGAATAATCGAAAAAAATTCTTGACATATTCCAATTAAAAACCCGCCGCGTGATCAGGGCAACAATCCTGATTCACATTTACCAATCGATAGATCTTGAGGTAAGGAAGTGACGTCTCGGTTCGGGGCGTTCAATGCTTTCAAATTCGCTGCATGAATTTTAAAAATTTTACCAATTTCGCAGCTGCTTTAATCGCTCTTAAATTTGCTACATATTTTTAAAACAATTTCCCAATTCCAATACAAATATTCTATGAACATTCAAAATTGTATATTTATTATAATCGAAAATATTATCTACTATTATTTTTAACTATACATTTATATTTCTTTTGTACGTGATTATATAATTTAGAATCATTAAAATTGAATAAAAGTCCACGAATTATAAAATTTGAAGATATATTGTAATTGAAGATCTAATTTATTTTTTAGATATAATTATTAATATAGTAAGGTGTGTGAATGGGCATGTGGGCGGGAGGTCGGGTTAATTTTTATCTTTTTATATGGAGTGTTGCGGGTGCGTGAGTTTAATACTTAATTTCGTATTGATTTGATGCGATTATAATTAATATGTATACTTTAAAAATTTACTGACTTCAAATTGAAATGAGCGACTGTATAGACGAGTAATTATTTTATTTTA
The DNA here is from genome assembly GCA_030490835.1 of Annona cherimola. NCBI lineage: Eukaryota > Viridiplantae > Streptophyta > Magnoliopsida > Magnoliales > Annonaceae > Annona > Annona cherimola. The sequence continues at coordinate 56,935,511 of CM059971.1, read as the reverse complement.
TACTTATTTTTTTGTTTGAATGCATGTTAATATGTTGAAATTATATTATAGATAATACACATAAAAGCTTATTAGCATAAAAGTCACGAAAGGTCAAATATATTTATTTAGTTTATTTAAATCTAAATTCCAGTTTAATCATTAGTAAACTATTATTTTGTAGCTTTCATAAATTTTCTTATAAAATTTCTATTAAATAGGATCATTTACTAAATTGATTACTTTAATATTTATTTGAATTGACATTATGTTATTATAATATTTATTTACCTTTTATTATTTTTAGTTTATATTTTGAGTTGCAAAAAATTTATAACAAAATAGCATGAGCAATATAATTTTTACTATTAAAAATGTAGATATCTTTTGTTTAAATTTGATGCAATTAGATTAGATGTGTAAAAATGCAAATATAAAAGTAAATAAAATCATTTAAATGCAAATGTATATTTATTTTTTATTGTACTTAATTATTAATTTTGGTACATATAAGTAAATAATCATTCAAATTAAATATTTTGCACCATCCTAAGTTTTGGGACAATTTAAATTATGATTTTGGGATTACTGTGAAAAAATAGAATTACATATAAAAGTATACAGTTATATATTAGATTTAGGTGGATTCATTAAACAATTTTTTACGATATAAAAATACTTAATTATTAAATCAGTCCCAAAAATGATATATATTTAGTTTATTTAAATCTAAATTATAGCTTTATATCAAAAAAATTTCATTGGACTTTAAATTCGATTGGACGATTTTTTATACATTTTTTATTCAATATAAATGTTTACTAAATTGATAATTTTACATTGAATTCACTTGAAGTAAATAAATTTTTATTTTTATTTTAAATTTATTAATTCTAGTAACAATAAATCACAATTAGTCTATTAATATGTTAAATTTGTAATATAAACTGTAATAATATTATTTTATAATTTTAATAAATTTTATTTTAAAATTTCTATTAAATATAGTTATTTACTAAATTGATTATTTAACCAATACCAAAAAGTAACATATATTTATATATTAAATCTAAATTACAGTTATATATAATTTATTACACTTTTAGTTTTACAGCGTCGTATATATAATAATTATTATAGTTTTATATATTTAGGTAAATTTCTATTTCATTTAATTTAAATTAGTTAATATTTTTAATTATAACTTTATATATTTATTTAGTTTTAAAATTATTTAAAGGTTTACATAGTTCTGAAATGAATTATTAAGTATATATGTTTTGCAAAATACACAAATTATGTAAAATATTTTTAAAATATAAAAAATTATATGTTGTTAGATGCTGTTAGATACAGTTAGATGCGGTTAGATAATGTTAGATTAAGGTGAATTTCATTAAATAGTATTATCTGGGTTTCAAATTCTGTAATTAAGGTATAAATGACCTTATAAGGTGCCTAGGACCATATTACAAATATTAAATTATGATTAACTTATTAATTTTAAAAATTAGATGTTGTTAGATACTGTTAGATGCGGTTAGATGCGGTTAGACGCTGCTACATTTAGATGATTTCATTAAATCGTATTATCTGGGTTTCAAATTCTGTAATTAAGGTATAAATGATCTTATAAGGGGCCTATGAGCCTATGATCATATTACAGGTGTTAAATTAGGACTAATTTATTAATTTCAAAAATTAGATGCGGTTAGATGTTGTTAGACGCGGTTAGATGCTACTGAACACGATTAGATGTTGTTAGACGCGGTTAGATACTGTTAGACGCTGTTATATTAAGGTGGATTTCATTAAATCATATTATTTGGGTTTCAAATTCCGTTATAAAGGTATAAAATATGTTATAAAGGGTGTAGGATCATAGTACAAGTGTTAAATTAGGATTAACTTATTAATTTCAAAAATTAGATGCGGTTAGATGTTGTTAGATGTTGTTAGATGTTGTTAGATACTGTTAGATGTAGTTAGATACGGCTAAATGCAGTTAGGTGCAGTTAGATGTTATTAGACGTTGTTGGATTAAGTTGGATTTCATTAAATCGTATTATATGAGTTTCAAATTCTGTTATTAAGGTATAAATGACCTCATAAGGGGTCTAGGATCATATTATAGGTGTTTGATTATGATTAACTTATTCATTTTAAAAATTAGATGTTGTTAGATGTGATTAGATGCGGTTATATATGGTTAGATACTGTTAGATGCGGTTAGATTCTATTATATTCGGAAAATAAAAAAATAAAAAATATTAATAAATTTTCAAAAAATCAAAAAAATAAATGAAATTGTTATTTTTGAGAGTAACTTAATTACATTTACTTTAAATAATATAACATAACTTCTAATATAAATTATATTTTTCAACTTTACCAATTATAATGAAATCTTATTAAAAATAATTTTTCGTACACAAATATTTTTAAAAATTGTCAAATAATGAAAAATTATGTCTACATATATTTTAGTAGTTGATCCAGTAAATAAATGGAATAGATTGAAATTTTGTATATATATAATATAAATTTTATCAAAAAACCAAATATACTTATGTTTTTAAACAAATATACTCATACTGTAAAATTATCACAATACCCCTACTTAGCATGCTGGTCAAAGGAGAGCAGAGATAGAGAAAGAGAAACTGGAGAAGGCAGTTGCTGTGTGAATTACCCCAGTTGAGTCGGTGGGGTTTGACAAGATTCTGCTGTCCATACCTTTGTTGATGTCTTTTTATTTATTCAGTGGGTATGGATCCCCCTCTATCATTTTTGTTTCTCAATTTTTCGAGAGTTCATTTGAATAGGAAGGCAAGAAAGAAAAAAAGGAAGTCTCCAGTCTTGAGTTTGGAGTTTGTTATTGCTGGGAATCTATAATTGATTTTTTTGTTGTATGAGAACTAGGTTCTGGCAACGAGTGTATATGTGATTTATTTGTTTATTTATTTTTTGACATTTTCTACAGAAACATCGGTTACATTCAGGAGTGATGAAAATCTGTTTATTTAAACTATTTATTATGTTTTGAAAATGAGAAAAGTGTTTTGGGAAATGGGAGATTTCATCCCATCGAAGTTGCGTACTGGTTTGGATTTCCCATTTTTTCAATTTTTTTCAAAAATCCATCTCGTGCAGCTAACATATCAACAATATTGATGGATAGGAAATTTTAATCTTTTGTTTAAATTTAATGCCTCTAGGAAAGAAATTTAAAATATTATTAACTAATATATACATATAATATTTAATTATATTCTCAAACACTGTATGATTTTTTATGTCCTAGTATTAACTCATATGGTCTAAATTATTTGATTGAATCCGGTAGACTAAATTATTTCATATTTTTGTGTGAAGTGGACTACATTATAATGATTTTCTTTTCAAATTAATTTATAAGATTTCTATTTAATATATAATTTCGTATTAATTTAATGCGATTATAATTAATATGTATTTTTTAGAATTTATAGTTGCTCAAATTGAAATGAGAAACTAGAGAGATGAGTGGACCGGGCACCGCGTATTTACCCTCTATATTGAAAAAATATTACAACGAAAATGCATCTGTCATTATTCTTAAACAAATCCGAAAAAGTCACATATATTTATATTATTAAATTTAAATTATAGTTATATAGTTTAAATAAAAATAATTTATTACAATTTTATTTTTTAAACATCATATATAATTATTATAGTTTTGATATATTTATGTATCTTTATATTATTAAAATAAAATTAATTATTAAATTTAATTATAACTTTATATATCTACTTAGTTTGAAAAAAATCTACTTATCTGCTCTAAATGTGACGCGCCTTTTATGTTCGCTTGATAAATTTTCGGCGGCAACACGTAGCACCATTGCAGCCACTGTTCTTCCAGTCATCCACGGCACTGGATTTACATTCATGGTGATGCTGCTGCATTTAGTGGAGTCGGCATTACTCTACTCAACTTTTAGTTGCAGCCGCGTTCAATGCTTTCAAATTCGCTGCATGAATCTTAAAAATTTTACCAATTTTGCAGCTGCTTTAATCGATCTTAAATTTGCTACATATTCTTTTAAAAATTTCCCAATTCCAATACAAATATTCCATGAACATTAAAAATTGTATATATATTATAATTGAAAATATTATCTACTATTATTTTTAATTGTACATTTATATTTCTTTTGTACATGATTATATAATTTAGAATCATTAAAATTGAATAAAAGTCCATGAATTATAAAATTTGAAGATATATTGTAATTGAAGATCTAATTTATTTTTTAGATATAATTAATAATATTGTAAGGTGTATGAATAGGCACATGGGCTGGAGGTCGGGTAAATTTTTATCTTTTTATATGGAGTGTTGTAGGTGCGTGAGTTTAATACTTAATTTCGTATTGATTTGATGCGATTATAATTAATATGTATTTTTTAAAAATTTATTGACTTCAAATTGAAATGAGCGACTGGATAGACGAGTAATTATTTTATTTTACACTATTTTTTTTTGTTTGAATGCATGTTAATACGTTGAAATTATATTATAGATAATACACATAAAAGCTTATTAGCATAAAAGTCCCGAAAAGTCAAATATATTTATTTAATTTATTTAAATCTAAATTCCAGTTTAATCATTAGTAAACTATTATTTTGTAGCTTTCATAAATTTTCTTATAAAATTTCTATTAAATAGGATCATTTACTAAATTGATTACTTTAATATTTATTTGAATTGACATTTTGTTATTATAATATTTATTTACCTTTTATTATTTTTAGTTTATATTTTGAGTTGCAAAAAATTTATAACAAAATAGCATGAGCAATATAATTTTTACTATTAAAAACGTAGATATCTTTTGTTTAAATTTGATGCAATTAGATTAGATGTGTAAAAATGCAAATATAAAAGTAAATAAAATCATTTAAATGCAAATGTATATTTATTTTTTATTGTACTTAATTATTAATTTTGGTACATATAAGTAAATAATCATTCAAATTAAATATTTTGCACCATCCTAAGTTTTGGGACAATTTAAATTATGATTTTGGGATTACTGTGAAAAAATAGAATTACATATAAAAGTATACAGTTAGATATTAGATTTAGGTGGATTCATTAAACAATTTTTTACGATATAAAAATACTTAATTATTAAATCAGTCCCAAAAATGATATATATTTAGTTTATTTAAATCTAAATTATAGCTTTATATCAAAAAAATTTCATTGGACTTTAAATTCGATTGGACGATTTTTTATACATTTTTTATTCAATATAAATGTTTACTAAATTGATAATTTTACATTGAATTCACTTGAAGTAAATAAATTTTTATTTTTATTTTAAATTTATTAATTCTAGTAACAATAAATCACAATTAGTCTATTAATATGTTAAATTTGTAATATAAACTGTAATAATATTATTTTATAATTTTAATAAATTTTATTTTAAAATTTCTATTAAATATAGTTATTTACTAAATTGATTATTTAACCAATACCAAAAAGTAACATATATTTATATATTAAATCTAAATTACAGTTATATATAATTTATTACACTTTTAGTTTTACAGCGTCGTATATATAATAATTATTATAGTTTTATATATTTAGGTAAATTTCTATTTCATTTAATTTAAATTAGTTAATATTTTTAATTATAACTTTATATATTTATTTAGTTTTAAAATTATTTAAAGGTTTGCGTAGTTCTGAAATGAATTATTAAGTTTATATCTTTTACAAAATACACAAATTATGTAAAATATTTTTAAAATATCAAAAATTAGATGCGGTTAGATGCGGTCAGATGTTGTTAGATTAAAATGGGTTTCATTAAATCGTATTATCTGGGTTTAAATTCTGTAATTAAGGTATAAATGACCTTATAAGGTGCCTAGGACCATATTACAAGTGTTAAATTATGATTAATTTATTAATTTTAAAAATTAGATGTTGTTAGATGCTGCTAGATGTGGTTAGACGCTGCTAGATTAAGGTAATTTTATTAAATCGTATTATCTAGGTTTCAAATTCTGTAATTAAGGTATAAATTAGCTTATAAGGGGCATAGAATCATATTACAAGTGTTAAATTATGATTAACTTATTAATTTCAAAAATTAGATGCGGTTAGATGCTGTTAGATGCAGTTAGATGCTGTTAGACGTGGTTAGATGTTGTTAGACGCTGTTAGATTAAGGCGGATTTCATTAAATCGTATTATCTGTGTTTCAAATTCCATTATAAAGGTATAAATGACGTTATAAAGGGTACTAGGATTATATTACAAGTGTTAGATTAGGATTAATTTTTTAACTTCAAAAATTAAATGCGGTTAGATATGGTTAGATGCTGTTAGATATGGTTAGATACGGCTAAATGCAGTTAGGTGGGTTAGATGTTATTAGACACTATTAGATTAAGGTGGATTTCATTAAATTGTATTATATGGGTTTAAAATTCTGTTATTAAGGTATAAATGACGTTATAAGGGGCCTAGAATCATATTACAGGTGTTAAATTATGATTAACTTATTAATTTCAAAAATTAGATGCGGTTAGATGCGGTTAGATACTGTTAGATGCGGTTAGATGCTGTTAGACGTTGTTAGATTAAGGTGGATTTCATTAAATCGTATTATCTATGTTTCAAATTTTGTTATTAAGGTATAAATGACGTCATAAGGGGCATAGGATCATATTATAGGTGTTAAATCAGAATTAACTTATTAATTTCAAAAATTAAATGCAATTAGATGCGGCTAGATGCTATTAGATGTTGTTAAACGCGTTAGGTTAAGATGATTTCATTAAATCGTATTATCTGGGTTTCAAATTCCGTTATTAAGGTATAAATGACCTTATAAGAGACCTAGGATTATATTACTTGTGTTAGATTATGATTAAATTATTAATTTAAAAAATTAGATTTGGTTAAATGCGGTTAGATGTTGTTAGATGCGGTCAGATGCAGTTAGAGGCGGTTAAATGCTATTAAACGCTGTTAGATTAAAGTGATTTCATTCAATCGTATTATCTAGATTTCAAATTCCGTTATTAAGGTATAAATGACTTTATAAGGGGCTTAGGATCATATTACAAGTGTTTGATTATAATTAACTTATTAATTTCAAAAATTAGATGCAGTTAGATGCGGTTAGATATTGTTAGATGCAGTTAGATGCGGTTAGATTCTATTATATTCGGAAAACAAAAAAATATTAATAAATTTTCAAAAAATCAAAAAAATAAATGAAATTATTATTTTTGAGAGTAACTTAATTACATTTACTTTAAATAATATAACATAACTCCTAATATAAATTATATGTTCCAACTTTACCAATTATAATGAAATCTTATTAAAAAATAATTTTTTGTACGCAAATATTTTTAAAAATTGTCAAATAATGAAAAATTATATCTACATATATTTTATTAGTTGATCTAGTAAATGAATGGAATAGATTGAAATTTTGTATATATATATATATAATACAAATGTTATCAAAAAACCAAACATACTCACGTTGTTAAACAAATATACTCACGCTGTAAAATTACCACAATACTCCTACTTCCTTTTTTTCTCATGGGGAAGGCTTCCTATGGGTTGGGGCTCATTTTTCATATGTTCGCACTTCCACCATTATCAAGTTTTTTAACTTGGTGATGGAGGATGGAATGCTCTCCAAATTGGGGCAAGAAATTATATTCAAGATTTGAGATCGTGCAAGTCTCCAATCGAGCTAGGAGTGTTGTTAGTGTTAGAGTTATACTCCTATTAGGTGTCCTAATTAGATGATAAGTCTTAGACGATAAGTCTTGGATTTAAAGATAGCCTAATCATATCTGGATTACGTACGCAATCTGAGTTCAGGTAGAACTACACTTCTAGTTGAGTCATGATGGGAAGGGCTCTATAAATATAGGAGTCTAGGTTCCTCTCTCACACGGTTTACATTATTAGTGGTTCCCATCTACTGCTAGTATTATAGGGAGAAGTGTTGAGAGAGAAGACCTAGTGCTCTACTCGGTCTACAGGTGGAATCTACGCACACATGGATTCAGGTACGCTTCCGCATCACATGATTTCCAACATGTGGTATCAGAGCCAAGTTTCGATTTTGGGTATTATAGATTCCACCCATAATTTGTATGAAACATTTATCCGTGAAATTATTTTGTTACGGATTAATTACTTGATATATTTTTTTTTTCTTCATGCCATATGAATGCATGTATATGCTGAATCATGTTATACGGAATATTCATTATGGATTCAGAATATTCATTATTAATATTGGTTCTATTAATGAATGCATTATGCTATAAATATTTTACGACGGCATGCTTAAATCTGTTTAACGTGATTTTCATTCTGGTTTAATTAAAGACGCAAAACATGCCGTTGAGAATTAGCTGGATAATGATTTGAAATTATAAATAATGTTGCTGCCGTTTCTAGCTAGTCTATGCTCTCCGTTTCTAGCTATTCTATGCTCTACGTCAATGTGCATATATTATTGATTATTATATTATATGTGTCATGTACCACATTCAATGCTTGCATTAAAATATTGATTATTATATAATATACATCATATAAAAGTGGAAGCATTGAATTGAATATAATATTTAGAAACGGATGGGTCCAGTGTTGTTAAAACCGGACCGGACCGGCCGGTCCGACCGGTTCGACCGGGAACCGGCCCAATGTCCGGTTCGTTTGACTTCGGTTCGGTTTAACTGAATTAAACCGCTCGAACCGTAAAACCGGCGGTCGAACCGCACGTTCCGGTTCGACCGTATGCGACCGGTTCGGTTACGCGGATGTAAAAAAAAAAAAAAAAAGTGACGACGCGAATGCCGAATAGAAGCCGCGGATGCACCGAGGAAACCGCCGTCAATTGGGCCCTCCTTTTTATAAAATTGACCTGCTCAAGTTCCTGTTTTTTGCATGCTCTGTATTTTTTATTTCGTTTTTCCGATCTTGCCCCTTAGTTTCCTGGTTTCTACAGGGGTCAATGCATTGTGAAAAAAAATAGCAATTTCGAAATGGGCTGCATTATGGAATTATTTTGGACCATCCAACTTGCGGCCTCAATGCATGTCATTGCTGAAAATATTTAAAAATCCAAAATATATATATATATATCTAAAAAGGTAAAACTTAGTTTATAAATTAAATATAACTAGATTGACATATTTATAAAAATATTTTTCAAAAAAACAAAAAATATATTTTTTAGCCGGTCGGAAAGAATCAGTGCTCAAATATATATTGTTTATATTAAGTAAGGCCTACTACATGTCAAATACAGAATACTAGCTAATAGGTTAGATATACTAAGAAATGCATGTTTAGAGATTTTTTAAATCTTGCTATTAATTTTTTTGCATATTTTGTATTTATATTGTGATTTTTAAAATCTAACATATATATATTTAGGATTTATGAAAATATAATTTTATCAATATATTTATTTAAAATTTAAAATTAATTTAATATTAATGACATCATAAATATGTCATGCTGACGTCACCGGTTTGAACCGGTTTGTTTAACCGGTCAAACCGGTTCGAACCAGACCAGGTCCTTTTCCGGTTCAATCACCGGTTCGGTTCTGACAACATTGGTCTTTCAATTAAAATAATAAATAAATAAAAAAAAGGGGAAACGAATACCTGCTGCCATGGACGAATGCCCTGCCTATCGCTGCCATCCGAATGAACGACACAGGGCAACGCTGCTCGCTCAAGGAACCAGCGCCGGAGCAGATGCCCGCGATCTGCGGCGTTGGAGATGTCGGGCTGCATCGTGACAGCAGAACGAGATTATCTGCGGCGTCAATTGCTGCCGTGACCCGACCCCTGCTGCTGGTGCGAAGCTGCGTTTCTGCGGCTAGAAGGAGACAGATCGGAGCCGGAGAAGCTCGAAGCCGCCGCTGCTGAGCGCTGTCAACGCCGGAGAAGATGGCAGCGAGCAGCAGGCGACGACTGGCTGGACGCGACACGAGATCTGCTAGCTGTTTGGACGGCGACTGGCAGCCGGCGGCAGCACAGGCAGCAGCGACGCCGGCGACGAAGCCGACGGTTGCAGCATCGGCGCTAGAGACGAGCGGCGACGGGCGGCAGCGAACGGCTCCAGCGTGTGGCAGCCGGGCGGCAGGGCATGTGCGGCAGGCTAGGGCTTCTCTTGTTTGGGGAAGGAGAAAGAAATTTTACAAATAAAACCCCTGGCTGGATAAAATTATAGAAAGGCCCCTTAAACGAACAATTTTTCAATAAAACCCTCCTTTTGGCTAATTTTGCAAATGGGTTCTCTCCCTCTTTAGTCGGGCTTGGGCATTTTGGGGCTCCACTAAGCCCATAAAGAATAGCCCACTAAGCCCATGAGTTGGCCTTGTTTAGTTAAGCCCATTTTGGGGCATTTCCGGCCTGGGCTTGAACCAACATCTCAGGCCCAGCAGAGACAGCCCATATGAGAGGCCCATCCAGTTAGGCCCATTTTATTTAAACCCAACCCAACAGTCCAGTCCGCTCCAGCCCAGCCCGTTTGAAATTTGACAGCATTGGACACGTGGCATGTTTATGACCGTCCAAATAAAATTTTAACATATTTTATAATCCTGTTATCCAAATTGAACGATTCAATAGTCGTTTTCTATGTTTTTAGACATTCTGGATCTAATGAAAGGGTCTGATTAGGCTAACTAGGTCAATAAATTTGACTTTTGAATATTTATGCAATTCTTTTGAATTATATGTGCAATTAATTCATGTGATTGATATATAAATGCCTAATTAGCAATATATATTTGTGATTTATTGTTTTTCAATGGATTCAACATTAATTCATGTGATTAGTTTATAACTGCTTGATTAGCAATTTATTCATGAATTATTGCTTTCTATTTAATATTAAGCATGCAATGTATATATATATATGAATAATTATAAATTATGATTATTAAATTTTATAGTGAGATTATTTTCCATGGCATGACTAGAGGTTGGTGTCTAGGCAAGAGGTATTGAAGAGGATCACGTGGTTATTTAATTAGGTCCCTGCTATGCAGGGGGAGCCTCCCATGCCCACCTCACTTACCTGGCCGACCAAAAGAAATAATATGGAATTTAATCGCACATAATAAATTTAAATAATCATTATTATTGAATTATTCATATATATATTATACTCTATAATTTATATTAATAATTTTGATTGTATATTTTGGTTACCCCAAAGGGTCTAAAATATATTTTCAAAATTATTAATTAAATGGAGAAAATATTATTGTTTATTTTTCTCATAATAGAAATTGTAATTAATTATCATTATGCAATTTATGTTTAATAAATATTGTTCATCTTTATGTCTTATGTTGCCCTGAAGGGTCTAAGATGTTTAGTTAATCAAATTTATTAAACAAAGAGAGAATAACATGATTTTTCCTCTCATAATAGAAATTGCATTATTCAAGAATATTATATTATAGTTCTACCCGAAGGTAGCTATAATTTAATATTTATCAATAATTAACTAGAACTGCATAAACGCGGGAAATTTTCTACCCGAAGGTGGGGATTTCTTGACTTTATGTATTCATAATTAATTATTGAATATTATTGTTTATCATAGCATTATTAAATATAATCATGCATTATTGCTTGTGTGGTTAAGTTTTATAATTTTAGCTATGATTAATTAATGTTAATGGAATTGTTACATAATATTTTATCTGAATAGTAACGTGAGCGTAATCATTGTTTTATAGCTATGGCTCCTGTTCCTCAATCTCATCTGTCTAATATCCCGACACTGAATGGATCAAATTATTCTGATTGGCATGAGCAATTACTTATCACATTAGGATGTTTGGACATGGATTTAGCCCTTCGTGTTGCAAAACCTAATGAAATAATGCCTGAAAGTACTGATAGTCAAAAGATTCAATTTGATAAATGGGAGCGTTCCAACAGGTTGTCTCTTATGATTATAAAGAGTACAATAGAAAGGAATATCAGGGGTTCTATTTCTGACCCTGAAAATGAAAGTGCCAAAACTTATCTAGACTCAATTAAGGAAAAATTCAGTGGGTCAGATAAAGCATTGGCTGGAATGCTCACTAACAAATTGACTTCAATGAAATATGATGGCATTTGTGGAGTGCGAAAACACATAATGGAAATGTCAAATATAGCTGGGAAACTTAATGAACTAGGGATGAAAATCTCTGACTCTTTCCTAGTCATATTTGTCTTAAACTCTCTTCCATCTCAGTTTTCTCAATTCGAAATTTCCTATAACACACAAAAGGATAAATGGACTTTAAATGAATTAATATCCATGTGTGTACAAGAGGAAGAAAGATTAAAGCAAGATGGATCAATGCCTATCTATTTCACATCGACTACTAAGCAGTACAAGTCAAAGAAAGGAAAAGGGAAGAATAAATTCCCATTAAAGAAAGGCTTAGAGGATGGATTGAAAAAGACCGCTGAGAAGTGTCATTTCTGTAAAAAAAGAAAGGACATTTTAAGAAAGATTGTCTCAAGCGGAAAAGTTGGTTCGAAAAGAAAGGTAACAATTATGTACATGTTTGCCTTGAAACCAATTTCATAAACGTATCCTCTAATTTATGGTGTATTGACTCTGGTGCTGCTATCCATGTTTCAAACTCTTTGCAGGCATTCCATTCAACCCGCAACCCAAAACCGCATGAGTCGTCTATTTTAATGGGCAATCTGACCAAGTCTAAAGTTAAAGCAGTAGGAAATTGCAGACTTCGTCTTGACACCGGGCATTTTTTAGAACTGCATGAAGTTTTCTATGTTCCGTCCATTTCTAGAAATTTAATTTCTTTGCCAAAACTTGATGTAATAGGTTATTCTTTCAGTTTTGCAAACTCCAAGTTTTCTTTGTTTAAAGATTCTATTTTAATTGGAAATGGAACATTATTTAATGACTTATATCAAATAAGTGCAGATTGCTCATTTAATTGTTCATCCACCTTAAATGTATGTGCTGGTAATAAACGTGGTATAATTGATGAAAATTCCTCCATGTTGTGGCATAAAAGGTTGGGTCACATATCGAAAGAAAGGATGCTAAGATTAGTAAAAGATAGGGTATTACCTACTCTAGATTTTACTGATTTTAACATATGTATCGATTGTATTAAAGGAAAACAAACCAAAACTCAGAAAAAGAGTACCACGAGAAGCAATGGACTTTTAGAATTGATCCATACCGATATTTGTGGTCCATTTTCATCATGTATTGGAGGTGAAAAGTACTTTATCACGTTTATTGATGATTTCTCACGTTATGGTTTTATTTTTCTATTACATGAAAAGTCTGATTCTTTGAATATTTTTAAAATATTCAAAGAATTAGTAGAAAAGAAATTGGATAGGAAAATTAAAGTTGTGAGATCTGACAGGGGTAGTGAATATTATGGTAAACATGGTCAATTAGGTCGAATCCCTGGTCCATTTGCTAAATATCTAGAAGAAAATGGTATTGAACCTCAATACACGATGCCTGGAACTCCCCAATAAAATGGAGTTGCTGAAAAGAGAAATCGTACTCTCATGGATATGGTGAGAAGTATGATCAACAACTCATCTTTACCCTTATTCTTGTGGAGTGAAGCCTTGAAAACCGCTATGTATATCCTCAACAGAGTTCCTAGTAAAGCTGTTCCTAAAACTCCATTTGAGTTATGGACAGGCAGGAAACCCAGTTTAAGGCATATGCATATTTGGGGTTGTCAAGCAGAAGCAAGGATACTCAACCCACAAGAAAAGAAATTGGACCCAAGGACTATTAGTTGTTTCTTTATTGGGTATCCAGAATGGTCTAAAGGGTATAGATTTTACAGTCCGTCCCATAATACTAGGATCATTGAGACCGGAACAGCTCGATTAATTGAGAATGGCGAAAATAGTGGGAGCATAACTCCACGAAATGTGGAATTTGAGGAAATTAGAGATCTTTCCTCTAGTTCATCACTAATGGATGCAAGAACTGAGATTGTTGATTATAACATGACAAATCAACAATCAGTAATTGCTATGCAGCCTACGGAAGAGACTAATAATGAATCGATCTCAATTCCAAATGACATTCATCCAAATGATAATGTAGAACATATTAATGAGCCAAGAAGGTCTAATCGAATGAGGAGACCTGCTATTTCAGATGACTACATTATATATTTGGAAGAATGTATTGACGATCCTTATATTGAAAATGATCCATTAAATTTCAAAGAAGCCATTAATAGTGAAAAGTCTGAATTATGGATCAATGCTTTGAAAGATGAATTAGAATCCATGTTTCAAAACAAAGTTTGGGATCTTGTTACGTTGCCTAAAGGGAGCAAACCTGTTGGTTGTAAATGGATATTCAAAACCAAACGGGACCCTAAAGGTAATGTAGAAAGATATAAAGCCAGACTTGTTGCCAAAGGATTCACACAAATAGAAGGCATTGATTATAAAGAGACATTTTCACCTGTCTCTAGAAAAGACTCATTCAGAATTATTATGGCATTAGTGACTTACTTTGACTTAGAGTTACACCAAATGGATGTAAAGACGGCATTCCTGAATGGGGATTTAGAAGAAGAGGTATACATGGTGCAACCTGAAGGATTTGAAATGGAAGGAAAGGACACATTAGTATGCAAATTAAAGAAATCTATATATGGACTTAAACAAGCTTCCCGACAGTGGTATTTAAAGTTCAACAGAGTTATCACTTCCTTTGGATTTACAGAAAACATTGGTGACCAATGTATATATCTAAAGTTGAGTGGGAGCAAGTTTATATTTCTGATTCTATATGTAGATGATATTTTACTTGCTACTAATGATTTAGGTCTTTTACATGACACTAAAAGTTTCCTTTTTGAACATTTTGATATGAAAGATATGGGTGAGGCATCATGTGTCATAGGCATTGAGATTCATCGAAATAGGCCTAAAAGACTTTTAGGGTTATCACAAAGGGCGTATATTAATAAAATTTTAGAAAGGTTCCAAATGTCAAATTGCTCATCATGTGAAGTGCCAATCTTTAAAGGTCAAAAATATGGTCTACATCAGTGTCCACAGAATGAGATTGAGAAACAGGAAATGAGGTTCATCCCATATGCTTCTGCTCTTGGGAGCATGATGTATGCACAAGTTTGCACGCGTCCTGACATCAGTTATGCAATGGGACTACTTGGAAGATATCAAAGCAATCCAGGAATGGAACATTGGAAAGTAGTAAAGAAAGTAATGCGATATCTCCAAGGAACTAAAGATTATGAGCTCACATATGCGAAAACTGATCAATTAGAAGTGATTGGTTACACAGATTCAGATTATGCTGGTTGTACAGACAGCAGAAGATCCACGTCAGGCTATGTTTTCCTATTAGCCGGTGGAGCAGTTTCATGGAAGAGTGGGAGACAAAATCGTGTAGTCGACTCTACCATGGAAGCTGAATTTGTCGGCTATCATGAAGCATCCTCACATGCACTTTGGTTGAGGAAATTTATCTTAGAGCTTAAAATTATGGATTCTATCTCTAAGCCTCTGAGAATCAGTTGTGACAATTCATCAGCGATTAGCTTCTCCAATTATAGAAGAATTACTGGCGCTAACAAGCATATTGATGCTAAGTTTATGTCAGTACAAGAAAGGATTAATGATCATCTGATATCGATTAGTTTTGTTGGTACTGCCGACATGATTGCTGATCCCATGACTAAGGCTCTGGCGCCTAAGGTCTTTTCTGGACATATAAGAAATATGGGTCTTGTAATGTGGGATAATTATTGATGTAATCGATACACTTTGAGATCTCATGTTGGATGATTATTTTCTTTTGTTTCATTATGGTATTTTGTTGACAATTTTATGTGATTTGGAAACAAAAGATTTTATCTATTTGATATTAATGTGGGACATTAAAATCACATAATTGTAAATCTGCCATTAAGAACTTAGTCAAGTAAATTTGTTAATATCGTGATGCATGGAAGGAAGTATGTTATATTTGCATATAACCGCCATGATCCATGTTAACAAATTTTCTTAACTTAAGTATTAAAGTTGGATTGCGTATGTAATGACTGGGCATGTTTTTCAAATGAGTGCACTCGTCCGGTAATTTTCAAATGTTAAATCCAAGGATTATATTTTTAATATAATTTTCTTTTTCTTTCTTAATTTTATTTTAATTAGGACAAGTGGGAGAATGTTAGAGTTATACTCCTATTAGGTGTCCTAATTAGATGATAAGTCTTAGACGATAAGTCTTGGATTTAAAGATAGCCTAATCATATCTGGATTACGTACGCAATCTGAGTTCAGGTAGAACTACACTTCTAGTTGAGTCATGATGGGAAGGGCTCTATAAATATAGGAGTCTAGGTCCCTCTCTCACACGGTTTACATTATTAGTGGTTCCCATCTACTGCTAGTATTATAGGGAGAAGTGTTGAGAGAGAAGACCTAGTGCTCTACTCGGTCTACAGGTGGAATCTACGCACACATGGATTCAGGTATGCTTCCGCATCACATGATTTCCAACAGTTAGAGCATGGATATTCTTGAAGTGAAGATAAACAAGGTAATTTAGTGAACCAATCCCATTCACCCATTTTGCGTCCGAGAACTGAAGATGCAATGTCCTCAATTTACATAATCTTTTGAGATTTGCTTCCAGAATTGGCGTCAAAGCTTTGCTCTCTGTATCAAATACAATCAACATTTATAGCTGAGATATTAAATTGCTTTCTGGAGGTAAATTCTCAAACGTCACAATACAACGAGACAGTTTGTTGACCTTGTTTATGCTAATGAAACTATCTTCTATTGCAATTTTTTTAACATTTCTCGAACTGCATCATGAATTGTATAATAAGCAAAACTACTACCAAATTTTTTCTCTGTCTTTCGATATCAAGCATCGATTGCATGTCTTATTCAAGCATTCTTCTCCTATCTCTGATGTTGGTTTTCCTCTTCTTCCACACACTAAACCCTTAACAATTCGCATTTGAATGATTTGGCTAGAGCGTGGATGATAATCTTAGGAAACACAGCAAAGCAGAGCAAACAAGCTCATACATTTATGGGAAGCTGTTCATAGCTTAACCGTTGCCCGGAATTAACTAGCTCATCTAATATCTTGCTATTAATTATCTCCTCCTTCAAGCTTTTTGCCATTCATTCCCATTAGATAAAGGAATCTCCTTTAGAAAGCATCACTCTACCGTCGAACTTGATTGTGATAGAAAGTCCCCTGCAGTCTGCCGCAATTTCCTTGCCAAAATTTTCTAATTTTGCATTTGGGCTAATTCCTCCATTCCTTGTAAAAGCTATTTTGCAAAATAATAACCAACTATTTTTCTCAGACAAAGTTTCTACCCGACATGTATGTCCATCAGTTGTCCCATAAATCTAGCCACATTTTCATTTCTTCTTGTCACCATCACACAACCTCCTTTTCCCCTTGGCAACGCAAAGTCCAAGTGATACCACCATTGTCCTTTCTCCACTCCCTACATATCATCTAGAACTATTAAATACTTGTTATCACCCGGCTGACCTTTAAGCGTCTTTAGGAGATTATCCACACCCTTGTTGTGAAGCAACCCATTTGCTACACCAACTTTGTCTAGAATTTTCTTTAGAATTTCATTGAATCTAAAACTTCGAAAAACTGTAACAAAAATCAAGGTCTGAAATTTGGTTTCAATCATTTCATTCTTACATATCTTCTGAGCCAAACTAGTTTTACCAATTCCACCCATTCCGACGATTCCGAGCACCTTTAAGTAATCTTCCTCCACAAGCAACAAATTTATTATTTGCCTTGATTTATCTTCTAATCCCACTATGCTGTCATCACTCATTAGAATAGGATGGGTCAATGGTGTATTGTCACTCTCTTCCTTTTTAGCATGCAATGGAGTAGTAACCAAGTAAGAAATCATATTCTGCTTTACTTGTTTGACACTTTTATTGACATTCTTCAACTTCTTTAGCAAATCATAACGAGATGTTGGGCGAGAAGGAAGTGGATGCCCAACCATGTTTCTTTTTCTTCTCACACACAACCTGACAATCTGCTATTATTTCTTCAGCTTCAAAAATCAACTCTTTTACATCATTCATTATCAGCTTGAGGGTCTGACTTGTCTTTTCTCTTCACTCGATCCACATCCTTAATGTAGTTTTGCATATATTGAACCTTTTTCTTGATTTCATCCAACTGGTCTTCAAATTCAAGTTGCTAGCTACCTTCATTCATCAAATATGTCACCAATTTTTCCAAGAGGACGCTGACAAAGGGATCGGCCATGTTTTTCTCCTTTGCCAATGGTTTTTTATAAAGCACAAATCAAAAGGAGATTGTTGACAAATTCCAAAGCTTTGCTTCTTTCCAACAAGCAAGGTTGTAACGCCTATATTGCTGAAATGTGTATCGAATGGCAACATTCAAAAAACTACCAAGAGGTGGATGGAGGCGGTCAGGTGCGAGGGAGCCGTTACTTATTGAAGCGACCGCATTTTTTCTGGGAATCAAGTGGGCTACCCAACTTAACATCAGACATGCGCTATTTGAGACCGACTCTCTAATGCTTTGCACCTATCTGACCAATGAGGAACTTATCTCCTCCCCGGTGGGTCTTATTATTGATGAAATCAGGTCGATTCTCATTACGAATGAGTTCTTTTTTGTACACCATGTGTTACGGTAAGGAAATGCCGTTGCGCACTCCCTAGCCGATTTGGTCTCGATGTCTCCTTCGGACCATATGTCTTGGTGGGGTATCCTACCCCATGCAGTTATTGGGAAAATTTATACAGACAATTTTTTGGCAATGAATTGCTTAGATTTCTCCATCCCTATGCCCTATCAAATCGATAGGGAGTAGGGATAGAGTATATACTTTTGATCAAAAAAAAAAAAAAAACTACCAAGCGCAAAAAAGGACAACAGATTTTAGCGGAGAATAAATGATCAGAACCTGAGATGGAGATAGAAATGGCATTGCTATCTGAAAGTCTGCAGATGAGCCATGGAGGTTTAGACAAGGCAACAGGATTTTAGAAGAGAATAAATGAGGACCACAGATGATGATGGAAATGGATTTGCTGTCTGGCTATGTGCAGATGTGCAGGAAATTGTCAGTTGAAAAAGGATATATCATGTCATTGCATTCATTTAATTTTTTACAATTTAATTAAAGATACATTCAAAATTAATATTATCAAATTATACAAACAGAAACTATTTTATTAATATTTTCATTTTTTTAATTCGATCTATTTAAATAAAATTTATTCTAATTTTGTTACGATGTTGTTCTAATTTCATTTTATGATTTTGATTACATATAAACTAGTTTATTATTAAATTAAATTTTTTAGTTTTTAATTGACATATAAAACAAAATAGGCCTAGACGTTAAAAACATCAATTGACTTGGACTTAATTAATTTAAAGTTCCTCATCAAAACAATTAATTCAAAGTGAATCAAGTATGTTAAATAATATATTATCTTTATACCTTAACTCATAAATTAATCGTAAGATGATTTCAAAAATATTTTTCGATTACATTTAAAAATTAAACATCATATAAAAAATTGTTTTGCCTATTCCTAATCACATGATTTTATATATTTTTATCTATGCGGTTAAAATGACTAAAATATCATTGATATTTCAAATTTAAAATATTTATTCACACTTTAAATTTTTTTTATAAATGTACCTAGAATAACAATTTTATAAAAATAAAAATATATATAAATGTGCCGTATGCATGTTGCTCCCATGCTTCCAACCTTACAGAATCGTGAACATTAAATGTTGCACACATAATTTTAAGGGGAAAATTCTTATTATAATAATAACAATTATCGTAATTTTTATATATTAACAACATTTTACAAATTCCTATCATGTTCATAATATTTCACTTTAAATTTCTCTTATGTCTACGTTGTTAACAAATCATTATTTACCTTGTCAAAAAGAAAATTGTCCATTAAAAATTTCTTAGTTGAAACAATTTATCTGTATTATGACTCAATCGATATTTTAAATCATCAATATGAGACATTAATGATCAAAAAATAATATTAATGTCGAACCATTTAATTAGAAAATTTTCATATAAGAAAAATACTAATTTTTATAAGTAGATTACAGTTGTGTTAAGAACATGAATATAATAAGAAGTTATGGTAAAATGTGACTGATAGAAGAAAGATTTTTGGCATGTTGTAGGTATTTTAGAAATTAAGGACAAATATTATGGACATAAAAGCAATTTTCCATTTTATAGAATGCTATTCAAAATAATTTTAAATTTATTTTATTATTTGAATTAAGTTATAAATAAATCAAATTAAGCAACATTGCAAGCATACTTACATAATGAAATTACAAGGGTATCACTCCTGTTAAGATTACACTACTGATTGTTAAAGAAAGTGTAGAATTGCCCTTATGAAAAAATAAAATTATTATTTGCAATCATTATATCTGCGGAAAATACTATGAAATCTTTGCAAAAGAAAATATCTAATTAAATAATAAAGTACGTAATAAATATTTAAATAATAATAAAATTAATTAATATATATCTACGTTTGTTCTGTACAATTTAATGGTTATTTTACACGTACAATTGCCAATAACTCAATGATCCAGATCGCAAACATTTCTTTGGAATCATTATCAAGATATGTATATTAAAAATAAAAATCATCAAATCCTTTAAAAATTTGAGGATCTAAAATTGCCATCCGTCAACGATTTGCACCGGTTCATATTTTGACAATAAACGAATTAGATGAAATGTTCTCGTAGTTTTGTTTGATTTATGATTTTGATTATATAAAAGTAATATATTATTAAATTAAATTTTTTAGTTTTTAATTGATTTACATTAAAACATATATTGACTTGTACTTAATTAATTTAAAGCGAATCAAATATATCGAATAATATATATTCTTTATATCTTAACTCATAAAGTAATAGTAAGATGATTTCAACAATAATTTTCAATTACTTTTAAAAATTAAAAATCATATAAAAAAAAATTTCTTTCCGTATTCCTTAAATCGTGATGATTTTATTTCAAATATTAGATAGCCAGTATTGTTGATATTATTCTTTTTTGAGTTTTTAATTAACATTATATAATATAAATTAGTATTTTTAATCCATTTGGTTAAAATGACTAAAATACCTTTGATATTTGAATTCAAAAATATACATATGCATTTAAATTTTTATATAAATATACATAGAGTAACAGTTTTATAAGAAAATGAAAACATCTGTAAATGTATTAGATGCATGGTTACTTCCGTGCTTCTAGCCTTATAGAATCATGAACATTAAATATTGTAGATAATTTTCTCGAAAAAAATTTCTTATATACTTATAATATTTTCTCATAATTCTTTATACTAACAATATTTGATAAATTCCTATTACACCACCACATTTCAACTTAAATTTCTCTAATATCCATGCATTCCACACAATAGTTCCTATTTAAATGTTCTAATTAAAATAATTCAATCCTAATATGACTCAATTAATGATAATAAATAATTAATTTTTGACATTATGTGATTTAAGAATCATATTAGAGTTACTTATTAAAAAAAATTTTGATAGAGAAAATTATCTTTTTCATGAGTAGATAACAATTGTGTGAACAATATAGGTACAATAAGAATTTACGATAAAACGTAATTGGTATAAGAGAAAATTTTGAAACGTCATGGGTATATTATAAGTTTTAAATTTATTCTATGTTATATTTATTTTGATAATAATTCTATGAGTATTTAAGTGTTATAGATAATTTGATTTATGTTTTGATTGATTAAGCTTAATTTTGGGTAAATACTCACAATTGATACATTGTATTCAAAGCAGGAAAGTACGTGCAAATTCAGAGCCCTGAATCATACATAAATAGTAGATTTTGACATTGAAAATGAGCTCATCCTAGATTTTCCCTAGTTATCATGACAACGAGCTAGAAAAATAATTTAAATTGATATGTTGTGACTCTCATAACTATTTCCGGATCAAAAGTTATGACCAGTTGAAATTGGTTCATTCATTTTGGCATAATGTACATATGTTTCAAGAAGTTCAAAGCTTAAGGATGAAGACCACATTGGATTTGATGATTTTGAAAGATTAAATGGAGGAAATCAAGGATTAAATCAATCTAGAATATGTTGGGGAAGTTTCAGCAAGAAACGAGGTGAAACAAGTGAAGAACAGGCGAAACGAAGCACAAACAAGGCATAACTAAAACCCACATGGCTCAAGTCATGTTACCCTCTAAGTTGCGCAATTCCATGAACAAATTTTTTTTGTAAAAGACCTCCTTTGTTCTTCATATAAACACCTCCTAGGAATGTCCTAAGGCATCTTAGAACATCCCAGGAACATGTGTTGAGGTCTCGAGTGCGAGACAGGGTGTAGAGTACGAGACGAGAAGCGAGGTAACACATTGCTTGAAGTTATTAAGAAACCATTAAAGCTGTGAACCAATAAGCTTTCATGTTCTTCTTTTCTTTTGATTATATTGTCCTGTTTATGATGGGTTTAAGATATACTTTTATTTTATATTTAGATTCAATCATAAACATAAGGCTAAAATTTTAATCTAAGATTTATGATGTATCTTGTGTAATATATAGCGGATATTATAGTTTTGATTTATTTATGAAGGCTAATATATGTTAATTTAATATCTTATGATAAATGCTTTCTTGGTGTGAAAGCCTAAACTTTAGTAATGTCTTCCATGCATTTGGTCAAGGAACCGAGAGGAAGAGGTCTAATATACGACAATCAAAATATTAAATCTATAAATCTAAGGCCATGAGAATAGGCATGATGACCTTAAGGAATCTCACGAATGACTATAGAACTTAATGATCCTATTTGACTTAAACTCATGAGAATAGGTGACTAAAAGTATATTAAGGTTATGCCTCGTAAGTTTCGAGAGTACGTGTAAAGATAATTTAGGATTTAGTTCTCTTTTAACACATGATATTTGGATTAAGTTAGTATTCCATGTATTCATTATAGACAACATATGTGAAACCCCAGACTCTATGTATTCTCATCGTATAAATCATCTCTGTTCCACATTCTTAAGATCAACTTGTTTATTGTCATTTCCTTTCTTCATTTTATTTTACTTTCTTGGTTTTGGTTATAAAGTGTTTAATCTAATGTCGTAAGTCATAAATTCCTCGTGGGATCGATATTTTATATACTATAATCTAGACCCATGTGCTTAAGGAGAAATTGCAAACAAGTATTTTAATTCCGTTATTGGGGAATTTGGCGTTATTTAGGAATTTGTATTTAAACACTTTTATTTTTTCTCCTTCTTTCTTTCTCTACTTTGTCTCTCTTCGTATATTCTCTTTGTAAAGAATCCTTTTTTTAGAAATTTTTTATGGCACACCATAATCAATGGTATAATGATAGGATGGTTGCTAGAGCACTTCATGAGTACTATAAACTAGCAGACCAATTAATCATGGAAGTACGTAAGCAAGATTCATATGAAGAGGACTTCAATGATAAATGCAGCAAACTAACAAGACGGAAGATGTGAACAACAAAATTTTTATAACCATGACTACCCCTATCCTGATGAAAACCCTTTCTCGAGTACTTGAGATCTTGACAAACCTACATATTCGAACTTTCTATGGTCCGCTAATCTTTCCTTTCAATTTGAACAGAACTACTTTTCACCTCAATCTCATGAATTTAATTTTTAAAATGTGTTGGAAAACTATTATTTTTCTATTCAACAACAATCAACACTTTTAGCACAACATAAAGAATCTTATACTAACAAATTTTTAAAATAGATTCTTTAAGAAGGGAAGGTAACACAATAATAAGTGCAACAACAACTGCATCAACTTGATGAAGAAATTGCCCAACTAACAAAGTCTATTCTGATTCTAGCAAAACAAGTTACATAACAAGGCAATCATTCAAATCACAATTTTAACAAGCCTCCTAGTCACCCATGCATGGACTCTATGACTTTTGCTAGTGATTATTATGAACTTATCTTGAGTGATGAGAATTAAGTAGAGGATGAGATGCATATAAATGAACAAGAACAAAAGAAAAATTGGGCATATCATAGAGATATTTTGAATAATGAGAATCAAGCGGAGGGTGAGGTGCATGATAATGACAAACAGCAAATTCAAGACCAATCAAATTCTAAAGAAGCTCAAGATGAAAGTAGCAAGAAAATTAAAGCAACTAGCTCATTGAATGAAACTAGGATCGAGGAGTCATCTATACCATTAGAGCTACGCGTGCCATCATTTATTTTTTACAGAAAGTAGTTGAACAATACAAAGATCATGAACAGATGCATACTAATGATCATAACTTCAGAAAAAATTCTCTCTCATTTTATTTGGACTCCTTTTTAGACATTAACGATATCTACGATTTGGAAGGAAAGCATAATAAGATGATGTTATAAGAGGAGTTAATAGATATCACGTTTAGTGATAATCTAATTTTGTGCAAAGGGCATAAAATGGAAGTGCAAAATGCAATACAAGGAACTTTAAGAAAAACTTGCATGAACTTGTTTTTGGAAGATTAAGTATTAGTTGATGTAATTTCAACCAATGTGGTTGAAGATGTTAAACTTACTACTGCTTAGGAGGCAACTCAAGATTATTGTCAGAGTGGTATTAGTTTCTTTTTAGTAGTTTTATTTTTATTTTAGAATTTTAATATTTTTGTATTTGGAGTCTTTATTGGTGTTTTGCAAGACCTCGCCCAGGAAGAATGTAGTCTGAAAATCTCAATGCCTTGATAAGCAAGTTAACATCTCACACTCTTTAAAAATACTTGCTTAATTTTGATATACTTGTTTGATTGAATGATCTACATTAAGGACAATGTCAATTTTGCGAACCTGCCGTGTGGCAGTTGGTTTCGCAGGGTGGCTTGATGCCCCATCCACCGGGATTCGACTCCTGTGTTCAGCATGTAATGCCGTCGAGCAATGGCTCTGGCAAAAATTAAAAAAAAGGACAATGTCAATTTCAAGTGTGGGGGTGACTGAGTTGCATTAATTTTTTAATTATTTCTTTCACTAATCAAATGAATTTCTTAATAAAACATTGCACTTAATTTTTGTCATATTTTGAAAATTTTTGAAGTTTTTGGTGAATTTTTGCATGAATATTGACATGGAGCTTATGTGAATCCTACTTTGAACTCTTATAAGTCTTTTGAGCAGTATATACTTAGAATTTCTAACCTTTTAAGTTAAGTGAATACTTAAATTCTAGTGAGATGTTGAATCAATTTTTGAACATGTATTTGTTAAAGATACCTATGTTTTTGTTCTAGATCACTTGATGATACTACTATACTAAGGCACCAATTTTACTTTCATTCAAACTTCAAGTAACTTTTTCTAATTTGCCAAAAATTGCTCTTAATACACCTAAGTGATGAATTTAATAAGATAGTTTTTTCATTTAGATAAAAATCTCATTCTAGTTAAAGAATTTCTAAAGCGAATACTCAACTTGGCTTTTTTAAAGAATATAATTAAGGCATTTCTTCATCTAATGAGCCTATTTCTGAGAGCATTTGCGTTGTTTATCCCCATTAAGCCTAGATTTGAATTTCTTTTTGATCTTTACTTCCCACTTTTTGAATTAAATCGAATTTAAATCTAAATTATGATTGAAAAATATAATATGAATGAGATTAACTACACAACTTATGCAATAATGAAAATGAATCTTTAGGAGTTATTGCTGACATAGTTTAAAAAAAGAAAAAACTGTTAGAGAAGGGTAAGAATGAGGTAGAAAAAATAATAAAAGTACTAAATGTGGTAGTAATTTTATTTCTTTGTGTATATAAGGCTTAATCAAAGTTAAAAAAAGTTCAATTTTGATTTTTTAATGTCTGATTTAAACCTAACTATTGTCCTATTAAGTCTTTATGATTCTATGAACAAGTCAAGTGTGTCAGAATAGAAAATTTAGATGCTAGAATTTGATGAGATATATGTGAGATAATTTGACTCATTCTATTAAAGTATTTAGTTATTGAATGTGTGTATTATGACAACAAAGATAGAAAGGGGAGAGTTATTTGAAAAATAGGAGTTTTAGCTATAAGATTTTTGAACTCCTAACTTTTGATTTTTTAAGCAGAAAAGGTCACAGTGTGTACAGTGTTAATTG
This sequence comes from Annona cherimola, assembly GCA_030490835.1. NCBI lineage: Eukaryota > Viridiplantae > Streptophyta > Magnoliopsida > Magnoliales > Annonaceae > Annona > Annona cherimola. The sequence continues at coordinate 56,909,165 of CM059971.1, read as the reverse complement.
AGTGAGAAGAGATTTTTTATTGGGATTCTTGATAAATGCCTTGTTTCAAAGTATTTGATTTAATATCCCAAATGATTTTTTATTTATACTCGCTTTCTATTTAAAGTTCTTAAAATGTCAATTCTTAAAATTTTATGATTTAATTCTTTTGTATTTGTTAAGGACAAGCAAAGGTTCAAGCATAATAGTATTTGTTAAATGTGGCGCCCCAGCCCGAGTGTCACAACCTTACTCCAAGATCTATCGATTGGTAAACGTGAATCAGAATTGTTTCTCTGATCATGTGGCGGGTTCTTATTAGATATTTATCCACTTAATCCTAACTACTTAGGATTTTATATTGCTCTGATACCATCTCTGTGGATTGTTAAAGGTAGATCGAGATTGTTGCCCTGTCACACGGCGGGCTTATTGGATATTTATCCACTTAAACTTAACTACTTAGGAGTTGATATCATTTCGTGCATTCAATTTTCATCAAATTCCTTTTTAAGCCATTATACCATTTGAAAATTACACATGTCATCTCATAATCTTTATACTTAATCATATCATGATATTTCATGCCTTAGCATTTATCCATAAAAATTTTTCACCAATCCGTAAGCATAAAACATATCATAATCCTTCTTCAATATTGAATAACAATTTAATTATTATCATTCATATAACCATTCAACCCTTAGGTTCATACACAGGTGCTCATAGAAATTCATTCATCCTTGAATCTCCACCTGTGCTCCTTGCCTCCTTCCTTTCACCTGTTTTTGGGTTTAAAAAATAAAACGTGAGTTCAAATTCAACTCAATAAGCAAGTTGTATATTTTTCAGGCAATTTATTTTGAATACAACATTCTTTAAAAATATTTTCCTTCATTCAGTAGAGACACTTAGCAAATGATCAACTACTTGCGGAGCAGAAACTCTTTCATAAACCTTTCATTAACCATTCATGAAAATCATTCATGAAAACCATTCATGTAAACCATTCGTAAATCCCAGTTTTGGGGCATTTCATAAACATTGGATATGCAAATTCATCATTTCCATTCATGACATTATCCTTCATGTGACGGTACGCTAGCACGGGGAACATTCTTTCATAGCATGATCTTTTCCATCCTTGGCGCCGGACCTACCGACTTGGCAACGTCAAGGGGGACTTCTTGTCCACTTACTACCTCGACTAGCCTGCTTAACTTTCATTTCGTGTATAACTTTTAGTCACCCCAGCATTATATACCTCTTACTCATAAAATCTTGTCGATCTCATGTAGAGAATTCTTTGCACCATCCCTTTTAAACATCGTTTAAATGAAACATCATTTAAATCCATACTTCATCACTTTTTATAAATACTTGCGAAACAGTAAGCAATTCATTTATTTCAATAGAAATAACATTTCCATGTACATTTAAACAAAGAATGGTCATCCTTAAATACCTTAGAAAGCATTTAAAACGAAACTCATTTAGAAAGCTGCTTGCTTACCTTGCTTGCTTAGCTTTTCATCTCGCTTATCTCTTTATCTTTTCCTATACATATAAGAATGACATTGCATTCATAATATTTTCATTTGGTTACTTAGTTTTTCAACCCATAATCCATTAACATACATAATCAACTTGGATTTTCAAGTCGATCATACATATATGATAGGCACTTATGCAAATCATAGCATTCATTCCATACTTCCCATAATATGTTTTAAACACATATTTAAGGTAAACACATAATTATCATTCATAAATCAACATAGGAAAATTTATATCACACATTTATCATTTTTCACCTTTCCTACGTCCATGCTCATTCTAAGCATATAAGTGATGTTTTAAGCTTCATAAATAAATCTTAACTTTTGAGATAATTCAATAATCATTCATACAGCAACTTCCTTATGTATTTCATCATATATTCATGTATATTTTTCATTTTAGCAATTTCACATAAATCACATATCATCAATTCATGCTTAGCCTTCCATATACACACATCTTACAACACATAACTTGAGTGTTTCTTAAAATTTCTCAACTCAGAAACTTGTATCACAATTCAGCATGATTAAAATCCTTAATTAACATATAATTTAGGTTTTATTTTTGAAATTTTAATCCATGTATTGTAGGGCTCCAAAACAGCAACTTTTGGACCATTTTACACACTTTCAACGCCACTTTGAACATCCCTTTACATATCTTCAAAAAAATCATATCTAGGGTAATCTTGTTTACCTCTAATAGGTTAAACCCTCATAATCACTTGTTTATATCCCATTATAAGTTAAATTTTATCATAAAAATTTAGAATTTAACATTTATCTTGATTTATTCCTTAAGCTATCCATAATGTTGAATTCAGGCACACTAAATTCTCAAAATCTTATATTAATATTAAATCAAGTAGTTATTTGAAATTTCTATCATACCTTAATAACTACATTAATTAACCAAAATAAATATTTTCAGCATGAATATTTAGTATTTCTATTTATTTTGGTATTTTTACTCTGCTAGACAGCAGCATCCCTTTTCAGACAGCCTGGATCACGTAAATTATGGGGTATATTTATACCTATCAAAATATAATTTTTATTTTTTATCCTGAATATGTCTTATATATCTTGTAAAATTTTCAGCCCAAAATTACTTGTAATTAAAAATCATTTGGTGTAGCTGATCCTGCCACCCGTTTAATCCTATCCAGGTTGTTTTTTTCAGATTTTTAATTTGCAATGTTCTTATCATTTTAAGATGAAAATTGGGTTATTCCTTAATCGCCCCATCATGAGTCTTCCTAAAAATTTTCATGATAAAATTAGTTCAATAACTATTTTTTTCTATTTTCCTTTTCAGGTCCAAATTTACTATACATAAGTGTAGATTAAAGGATATAGATTGATTAATCCCTAAATTAAACTTTATAAATCAACTCATTTAACTAATCATCTTTAATTCTTGAAATATGTTAATAAATCACCACATCCTTGAAATTTTTTGGAGAAAAATCAATCCTCAAGAAGACTTCCAATCCTCTTCTCTCTCTCTCTCTCTTCTCCTTTGCTAGAAAACATCCATCCCTTGCTCCCGCTCTTTCTTCTTTTATTTACCCCTTTTCTTGGTGCTCAAGCAACCCATAGGGCATTTAAGTAATTTTTATTTTCACCTTCCCAAATTATCCCTCTTTACTTAGCTCTTAAGTAACCTCTTATTTGCTCTTCAAGAAAGTAACTTTTCATGATAATTAGCTTAATCCATTCCATTCATCTCATAAATTTTATAATTTTATTCCATCATTTCAAATTTCATCTCAAACTGATGTTTTTACGTCAAGTTATGAACATTTGAAATTTTTTTGAAGTGTGAGATTAAAAATCAATAATTATCACCTTAATCTCATCACTTTTGCCTTAATCCAATCCTCTCATAAGGTCGAGCCCAAAATTATAAGCTTGCCTTTAAATTTCATCTCATTTCACCGTACAGGCGTAAGTTATGAATTTTTTATGATTTTCCAACATAATTCCATACTTTCCATTTTAATCTTCATTAATTAAATCATAGAAATTAAAATAAATATTCATGCCACATTAGCATAGCATAATCCTCATTAAGCCCCTTTTGTCATCCTAACTCATACTGGGCTTTGACGATTTATCTTAATTACTATTCTAAATTACAAACTAAGGTTTTCAAAATCCAAAAATTCATGAAAATATCCAAAATTCATTTAAATAACACATGCGTCATATTTAAAGACCTACTTAGGTCTGGGTATCACATTAAATTACTTTCATACTATTTATTTTGGATAATAATTTTATGAGAATTTGAGTATTTTAGATTCTTTGAATCATATTTTGATTAATTAAGCTTAGTTTTTGTGTAAACGCTCACAATTGATACCTGTGCAACGCTAGAAAGTACATGAGAAATTTGAGCCCTAAATCATAAAGAAACAATGGATTTTAACATAAAAAATGAGCTCAATTGTGTTTCGTCTTGGTTTCCACATTGGCGAGCGTGAAAAATGATTTTCATTTGTATGTTGTGGCTCTCGTAGCTCTTCCCATATCAAAAGTTATGAGCAATTGAAGCAGGTTCGTTCATTTCAGCGTAATGTACATCTATTTCAAGAAGTTCAATGTTTAAGGACCAAGATCACATTTAAATTGATAATTTTAAAAGATTCAAAGGAGGAAAATCAAGGATTAAATCAACCTAGAATTTGTTGAGAAATTTTCAGAGATAGACAGGATGAAATGGGCATAACTAAACATGGCTCAAGCTATGTTTATAATGCCCCGAGTATTAGCAATTATATAAATGGGCAAGGATGTATATAATATAATTGATAATGCACATGATAATAAAATTTTGATGAATTAATGAGTTAAATATGTGAAAGATTGTGCAAATTCTAGCAAATGCAAAAAAATCCAGTTAGTGAGGACTAAGAGGATGAATTTTAATAAATGTCTTGATGGAAGCCCAATATGATTCTCTGTTCCTTAGATTTTTTTGAATTTGCAAAAACCTTTGAATTGATTAATGATGAATGCTTGAGGTTTTGACTCTCATGTGAATTTTGAACTAAAAAGATTTTGAACTAAAAAAAGGGCATTATATAGAGTTAATTCATTTTGAAATATGTTTAGGTATGGGTGATATGTGTAGCATGTTTGGAATAGATATGGATGAATTTGGGTGAGATTTGAATGGTAGATTTGGATAAATGATGAAAATGGGCCTTGGTGTGTAGTTAAGCTCAAAAGAATTGTAATAATGAAAATCATCAAGGATCATTTATGGGAGCCATGATTTTCATGAGGGATAGTATGGAAATGTGCTCATGATACTTGGCAATGAAGTTGAGATGATGACCTTGAAAATTAAGTCATTTGGGGCTAATGGTGAAAATCTGGTGAGAAATGAACTTAATGCTCAAATTTTTTGAAACAACATAGAACATGATGGCTTCTAGCATGGATAAGATGCTGGATGTATGTGTGATTTGTGAAAAATAATTTCATAGGTATTAAAAGTAATATATTTGAGTTGGGTAAATGAGACCTGTTGTAGAGGCAAAATAGCTAAGCAGTTGAATTAACAGGTCAAATTTTATATAAAACATATTTTGAGCAAATAGATGGTATAAATATGATATTATGATAGTAAGAGACGTGCGTGAATAATTTACTTGGTGTTGAGAATGTTTTGACGTGTTCTGACCTCTTAATTTGAGAATGGATGAAAATTATTGGTAAAGTTGTGTAGTAAAATGCACAGAAAATTTTTTGGTGATGAAAATTTCAGCTGAAATTATGTGAAGAGATAGTACTTAAAGTAAGGAATCCAATGTAAAAACAATCTACTCAGTCGGCGATGTCTATGGAAAGTTATGAACAAAATAGTGTAACATAGTTGAAAACAGGCCATCTATGGTCCCGCACGACCCAACACAATCCAAGCCATGTTGCTTGCTGTTTTAAATGTGGGAAGGGTTTAAACCCTCTCCATTTCATGCCATTTCTCTCCCTTCTTTCTCCCCATGCTCCTAGCTCTCAACTCCCATGAAAAACTACTCAAAAGTGTTTAGATTCACCTCATTTTTACATCAAGGAAGCTTCTTGGATCAAGGAGAGAGCTTGCAGTTTAGGAGATCTTGAAGATTTTTAGGAAAAACTAAATTTGAGATAAGTAGGTTGTTTTCTTTTGAATCAAAGCATGGATTTGGGCTAAAATCATATTGTTTTTGTGATTTGGATGAATTGTTGAGAGGTGAAGCTTATATAGAGATTGTAAGGACGTTGGAAATTGGGAGTTTTGATGGAAAAACATGTAAGGGATGAAATGAAAGTGTTGAGAAATGGTTTTGTATGATATTATTGTGTGTTAGATGGAATTCCATGAATTTTGAGTAAATTTAGTTTGATTTTCATATGTTGCCTATTAGATGTTTATTGAAATGCTTAAGTGGGGCTTAATGCCAAGAAACCATGTATAAATGGATGTTTAGGGCCTTAATGATGTGAATAATGTATTGCAAATGCTTGTGGGTATTGTGAAGTTGAATTATTTGGATTCGAATTTGTGATGAGTTGATGAATATAGGTTCTTGGAATTGAAACGAGACTTGAGCTTTGTGCTTGAGGATATTGTTGGATGTTTGTTTAAATTTAATGGAGATACATGCAAGGGACGAAATGAAAATGTTTAGAAGTGGTTTTGTATGATATTATTATATGTTGAGTAAAATCCCATGAATTTTGAGTGAGTTTAATTTGATTTTCATATGTTGCCTATAAGGTGTTTGTTGAAATGCCTAAGTGAGGCATAATGCTTAGAAACTATGTAATAAATGAATTCAAATGCTTTGAGGACTATGTGATGTTGAATTATCTAGATTAGAAGTTGCGATGGACTTAATAAATATGGGTTGTATAAATTAAAATGGGGCTTGAACTTTGTGCTCGAGGAATTATTGAATGTTTGTTGAAATTTATAATGAATTGACATCAATTGTATATTTGGATGGATTCCTAGAATGTTTGGTGTGTGCATTTGCATGTAAATGTTGATTTGATGAATTAGGGCTAGCCCTTTGAAAATGGGTTAGTATTATTAGCTATGTGTTTGCGAATGATTTTAATAAATCGATTGTGCATGATTTAAAATGAGCATAAGGCATGATTTTAGTATGAGCATGAGCATGATGCATATGGCATGAGTGATGCATATGCATGCTTTACATAAGGTTGTTCATGGACCTTTATTAACATAAGGATAGGTTCTTTCATGGCCCTTAATGGACATAAGGTTGATTCATTTCATATGCATGTTTGTGGCATGGCATAAATGCATGGGGCTGGTAAAAGCCTAGATTTTGCATTACATGTGGTGGTATGACATTCATGATTGGTTTAACATGAATTTTCATTGATTATATTGAACTTACTGAGTTTGCCCAACTCACATGTTTGTTTTCGATGTTTTAGTAGGATGACATTGCAAGTAGTTAATTATAAGCCTGAGCTAGGTTATACTAATTCCAAACTAATGCAGATTATGGAGATGTTAGTTATATAATTTTGGATTTTAGTATTTGAAATTGATTTATATGTGAGATATTCATGTGCTTGTATTATATGATAAGTAATGAGTTGTATATTATGTATTAAGATGTAGCTCATGGATGTATGACTTGTTCAGGCCTTATTAATGCATTTGTGAATTGTAAACATAGATTTTATCTCCGCTTAGATGCAAATGATGGAAATAATTATAGTTTAATTGGTTTGTTGTTATATATCTAATTAATGAATTAGTTATAGATATCTAGGGTTTTCACTACTGGATTTTTATATAAATGTGGTCATTTGTTTTTGAAATTATGGAAAATCCTAGGAACATGCTGCCGGATCTCTGCCATAGTGACGACTGGTCCGAGGTGGTGGCCGGTGGAGTGCTACAGTGTTACCCTTTGAGTTGTGCAATTTTATGTGCAAAACAAATTACTGTTGGTCCTGAGTTGATGGCAATTACCCAAAAGGAGAGGGACGAATTGGGTATTTAAAATTTTAGACTTAAATTAGAAATTTTTTCCCCATTTTAGTTTAGTCCCCTTTGATGAGATAAATGGAAAGCAGTAAGATAATGAAAGCAAAAATGAAAAATAATGGACACAATTTTATAGTGGTTCGGGCTATCTTCCCTACTCCACTCTTTTAAGCTTACACTCCCTTGTGACTTGGGTTCCACTATGTATTCCACGAATACAACTAGAGCCAACGCTCTCTTCTAAATTCTAGCTCTAGGGGGCGTATACAACCAGAGCCTCTGCTCTCTTCTAGATTCTAGCTCTAGGGGGCGTCTACAACAAACAATACAAGTAGGTGACGAGTTCTACTTCGATCACAATCCTACTTTGCTATAACTTGGTTCGAATCACCAAAAACTAAATAATTGGATAAAATAAATAAAATCTACACTTTACAGATTTGTGTAGTAAGGTTCGGCTCGAGGAAGAGTTTGTTGATGTAGTGAATCGTTCTGTGCTGAAGCGAACCGCAACTTTGAACTTGTTCTTCCTTTGAAGTTGTATAGATCACTCAATTTGTAGAGAAAAGTGGATTGAAACTCTTAGTAGCACTTCTTTTCTCTTTTTCAGCCTTAACTTGTATATATCCACGTTTTCTTGAGTGTCTATATATAGAGAAGGGAGAAATATGAACGTTATAAAGTTGGTTGGAATGTAATAAATGTTCCAACGTTCAAAAATTCGAACATTATTTCTCCAAGTCGCATGTGGAGTCGACTTCGTGTGCGACTTCACCCAAGTCGCATGCTGAAGTCGACTTCGGGTGCGACTTCAGCTGTGCTTTGCTTGTTCAAGTTCTTCCTCAGGTCAACTTGGCCTTCAACTTGACCCGAGTAGCATATGGAGTCAACTTCGGTTGCGATTTCACCTAAGTCGATGCTGGAGTCGACTTCTTTTTTAAACTTGACCTTCTTATCTTGTCAAAAACTTTTTTCAAATGTCTTTGCTTGCTTAACTTCTTTATATTAATGATTTCATAAGTTGAAACTCAGTATATTCATCCTTACTTTACGCTCCTTGCCTTGATTTCTTAGAGATCTTGAATCTTGGTATGCATGAACATGTCCAATTTATAGTCTTTCATTTAAACGGAGGAATTCATGAAACTTGCTTGCCTTTGGACTTATTTTAGTCTTTATTTGTTCTAAGTCGAATATTTAAGTCGACTTGGTCTTCAACTTGGCTCAAGTCTATCTTGAAGTCGACTTAGCCTTCAACTTGACTTTTGAAAATTTCCCTTTTTGACTAGAGTCAATGCTAGAGTCAACTTGGCCTGCAACTTCACCCAAGTCGCATGTGAAGTTGACTTCGTCTGCGACTTCGACATACTTGTGTTCCCAATTTCAACGCTGGACAAAATTTCACATTTGAAGTCGCTGCTGGAATCGACTTGGGGATCGACTTGGCCTGGGTCGATGGCTGAGTCGACTTGGAGATCAACTTGACCTGTCATACTTTGTATATTTCATTTTTATATCCTTAAACAATGCACAAAAATATTAGTAGCAAAAACTTACTCAAATTGTTGTTAATCATCAAAACACATGCTTTGGATTCAATTTCAACAATTGTTTCCAACAATCTCCCCCTTTTTGATGATTGACAAAATCAATTTGAGTTTATACCTTTCAATATGTCATTTGCCTTTTGTTTTTGATGAATTTGTCATGTATATATCATTTTCATCATACTTGATTAAACAATCATTCAATAATTTTCAAACATATAATTAGTGATCAGAGTAAAATATAATCAGAGCATAAAACAGAACAAAATTCAAACTTTTTCATATATATAAGAAAAATCCATACAAATTACAATGCGAATGAAAAAGAAACCTATATACAAGCTAGCCAACCCAAAAAAAACTTAAAAATCTAAATCTAACTCCTAAAGGTCAAAAACTCAACCTAATCTCCCCCTTTTTGTCAATCAAGCAAAATGGGAGTTGATTACAAGAGATTTGGCGAATTGAAATTTGGAGATGGGAAATGGCTTTTGGGTAGGTTTGATAAGTCGGACATGAGCAGACGAGTAGAATGACGAGGCAAGTGCCGGTGTAGGATCTCTGCAAACTGATCCGGTATCAAACGGATCCAGTTCAGGTATGGGCTGATTTCGATGTTGTCCGGATGCTAGATGATATCGGATGGTCCGTAGCTCCTGATCCATACGATCTTGACGGGAATGCTTATCCATAATAGTTGTGAGAACCCCTAAGATCTTATTAGTCAACTGGTTTTCTACCTGCTCTAAATGCTCCTGGATTGCATTGACGGTCGTATCCCAAGATGGTGGCTGAGGTGCAGGATCTGGAATCTTTGAGCCACGAGGCACATAAGATCCGCGTGAAGCAGGTGATGCCGGTGCCTCATGAATGTCCTGGGGTGGAGCAGACTGCTCCTCAGGAGATAATGGGGGCTGCTCCCCCTGTCCCTATGCTTGCCTGGCTTCATCTTGAGCCGGTGCGCCCATTTCTTCTCGAATCCTCAGCTGATTCACATTGATTTTTATTCTTTGAATCAGTGCTTTATTGATTGCATTCATTGTCTTTAATACTTCAAATTGCTCACCTTCGATATCCACTCCAAAATGTTCTAGGATTTTAGTAATCCAAGTGCCATAAGGTAAAACCCCTCATGGGTTGTCTTTCCTGGAACTCAGTGCTTCAATGAATAGTCGTGGGAGGCTCACTTTGACCTTGTTTGCGATATTCCATAAGATTCCTGCCTCCTGTGGATTTAGTTGGTTCCTTCCACCTCCCTTGGATATATGCAGTGGGCAATGAGTAGGCGTAGGACCCGCAGCCTTGGGGATAAGTCCATATAATGCAGAAACTTTATCTCGAGATGATATTTATTGCTCTAGGTGAGATGATTGTAGGTCTGATCAAGTGTAAGATCTGCTGGGAGTGGCTCATCTTCATGTGGAACCTATAGAATTTTCCATAGTTGATAATTGCCTGATCCAAATTTGGGGTTACACCAATCCAAAGAACATATCAACTCCCTTTACAAAGGTACCAAAGTACTCTTCATCCCATAAGTAGTAAAATATCCTGGTCAGATCAGGATAAACTCTTTCATCTTCTTTTAGTAATTTTGTCCATCCTTGGAATTCTAGTAGTTCCTCAATATCAGACTCATAATCCTTCAAAAACTTGAAATCTATAATCTTAGGAATGAATACCTTCCGTTCATAGAATGATTGATAGAATCGGCTGTGTTGTAGTTCCGCTTTGAAGTATGTAGTTGGCATCTTCAAAACTTGAGCTTTAGCAGTCGTGACTCCCTTCTTTTTGACCCCAGATTACATGCTTTGCGAGGTCTGGGTTTGTTCTTCCCGAGATGCCGTTGTTGACGGAGTTTCGGTTTGGAAACGGACTCTGCGGCCTGTGGAAGTAGATGGTTCTTCCTGGGCATGGTTTGAGGAAGTCCGTTGTCTTCTTGGGACCTCTTCTTCGTGTTGGGAACTAGATGGTCTAGGGACAGGCTTCAATGATGGTTTGGACACTGCTAGCTTAGGCAATCAGGATTTAGGAGCCATTTTTGTAATAAGATAGTGATTTGGGTGTTCTAATGTGATTTTTTAGAGAGAACTTGAAAATGGCAGTTTAAGATGAGAAATGAAGTTGGAGCTTTGGAAGTTTTAGAAGTTTTTCGACAGAGAGAGAGAGAGAGAGAGAAAGCGAGTGAGACAATGGGTGCGAGAGAGAGAGAGAGAGAGAGAGAGAGAGAAAGGGAGAGAGAGGGAGACAGTGGGTGCTAGAGAGAGAGAAAGGGAGAGAGAGGGAGACAGTGGGTGCTAGAGAGAGAGATAGAGAGAGGGAGAGGGAGAGAGAGAGAGAGAAAGCGAGTGAGACAATGGGTGCGAGCGAGAGAGAGAGAGAGAGAGAAAGGGAGAGAGAGGGAGACAGTGGGTGCTAGAGAGAGAGATAGAGAGAGGGAGAGGGAGAGAGAGAGAGAGGGAGCAGTGGGTGAGAGAGAGAAGAGAGGAGAGAAGATAGAGCCGCCGATGCAGGAGAGAAGAGAGGGAAGAAGAGAGAAACTAAGGAAGCCCGACGGTCGCGCTGGAGTCGACTTTTCCCTAGGCGAAGTCGACTTCCCCCCAGCTGAGTCAACTTCGTCCAGAGGCGGAGTCGACTTCGCCATGCCCGAGTTGACTTCACTGGAGTCGACTTGGTAGCCCTGGAGTTGACTTGGCTTATCGACTTGGACTTTTCTAAGTCCAATTTTCTCATCTAATTATTCCCAATTTAACTCAATCATCCCCATATCATTTTTAATTTTTTAAAATAATTCTTTTGCTAATGGTTTGGTAAAAATATCAGCAATTGGATCCTTAGTTTTCACATATTCCAAGCAAACATCATAATTTTCAACATGTCCACGAATAAAATGATGTCTTACATCTATGTGTTTAGTTCTAGAATGCAGTACAAGATTTTTAGTCAAACATATTGCACTTGTATTATCACATCTAATAGGAATATTATAACAATCAATACGATAGTCTTTTAATTGTTGTTTCATTCAAAGTAATTGGGCACAACAGCTCCCGGCGGCTATATATTCGGCTTCTGCCGTAGAAAGAGCAACACTAGTTTGTTTCCTTGAATACCATGAAACCAACATATTTCCATGGAATTGACATATTCCACTAGTACTCTTTCTATCTACTTTGTAACCAGCAAAATCTGCATCCGAGTAGCCGATTAAATCAAATGTTGACCCCTTTGGATACCATAGTCCAAGATTAGTGGTATTTGTCAAATATTTAAAAATTCTTTTTACAACCAATAGATGTGATTCTTTAGGACATGCTTGAAATCTAGAACACATACAAACACCGAAAAGAATATCTGGTCTAGAAGTAGTTAAATACAACAATGATCCTATCATACTTTCATAAAACTTTTGATCGATACATTTACCATTTTCATCTATGTCGATCTTAATTGTTGAACTCATTGGAGTATTTGCTCTCTTGCTAGTTTGCGTTCCAAATTTCTTTAGCGTTTCTTTGATGTGCTTGGACTGATTTCTAAATATTCCTTCAGCTTATTGCTTGATTTGCAGTCTAAGGAAGAAATTTAGTTCTCCCATCATGCTCATTTCGAATTCATTCTGCATAATCTTAGAAAATTCTTTGCATAAGTTTCATCAGTAGCACCAAATATTATATCATCTACATAGATTTGTACAATTAAAATATTTTTATTTTTATACTTGATGAATAGTGTAATATCAACCTTTCCTTGTTGAAATTCATGATCAATCAAAAATTTATTTAATCTTTCGTACCAAGCTTGTGGAGCTTGTTTCAGTCCATATAATGCTTTAGTTAATTTATAAACATATTTTGATTGATCTTTCTCTTCAAATCCAGGGGGTTGTTCAACATATACTTCTTCATTCAAGTATCCATTCAAAAATGCATTTTTTACATCCATTTGAAACAATTTGAAATCCATGTGAAAAGAAAATGCTAGTAAGATGTGTATAGCTTCTAATCTAGCCACAGGTGCAGATGATTCTTCAAAATCAATCCCTTCTTCTTGAGAATACTCTTTGGCTACTAATCTAGCTTTGTTTCTTATTACAAGTCCACTTTTATCCAATTTGTTCCTAAATACCCATTTGGTACCAATAATAGCGCAATTATTTGGTCTAAGAATTAAATGTCATACATTATTTCTTTCAAATTGATTTAGCTCTTCTTGCATTGCAATAACTCTGTTTTCATCATCAAGAGCTTGTTTCAATAGTGGTTGGTTCAATTTTTGACACAAATGCATATTGTCCACAAATATTTTGTTTCGATCTCCTAGTTTTTACTCCTTCATAGATATTACCAATAACTTGCTCAATTGGATGAGCATTTTTTAATTTCAAATCAGTTGGAGGTTTATAGGATTCATTACCTTCACTTACCTTTTCCTCCATTGGATTTTCTAGTTTGAGCTCGGTTTTCTTTTGTTGTTCTTGTTGTTTGTCTTTTGATTTCTTCAATGTAACATCTGCATCACTTAGTTCATCCTTCTTTCTCGGAGTTTGGTTAAATTCATCAAAAACAATATGTATTAATTATTCTACTATTTGATTTCTTTTGTTGAAAATCCTATATGCTTTGCTATTTGATGAATAACCAAGGAAAATAGTTATTTCACTTTTGGCATCTAATTTTTCTAAATTTATTTTTCCATTGTTTAACACATAACAAGTACATCTAAAAGTATGAAAATATGATATGTTCGGTTTTCTGCCTTTCCAAAGTTCGTATGAGGTCTTTTTCAATATTGCTCTAATGGTAACTTGATTTAACACATGACAAGTTGTACTAACAGCTTTGCCCCAAAATCTCTTGGATAATTTACACTCATTTAGCATAGTTCTAGCCATTTTTTGTATTATCTGATTTTTCCTTTCAACAACTTTGTTTTGTTGAGGAGTTCTTGGTGTTGAAAATGTATGGTGAATTCCTTTTTCATTGCAAAATTCTATAAATTTATTATTTTCAAATTCACTACCATGATCACTTCTAATGGAAATGATTGAACTTTATTTTTTATTTTGCACCAAATTTGAAAACGTGATAAACATAGAAAATGCTTCATCTTTGCTAGCTAAGAGTATAATCCAAGTAAATCTTGAGAAATCATCAACAATTACATATACGTACTTTTTCCCACCAAGAGTTAAAATGTCTGATAGCCCATAAAGATCCATACGTAATAATTCGAGTGGTCTAGTCGTTGAAATTTTCTTTTTGGTGAAAAATGACATCTTGGGTTGTTTAGATAATTAACAAGCTTTACAAATCTTATCCTTGTTACTTGAGCTTTGGTAACCCTTGTACCAAATTCTTTTTCCACAATGTTTTAATATTTGACATATTTATATGTCCGAGTCTTGTATGCCATACCCATGGATCATTTTCTATGGCTATTAGACATTTTCCTTCTAATTCATAAAAGCAAACCAAATATACATTTCTATGTCTTTTGCCACTAAATACTATGCGTACATTATAAAAAAATATTGCATATAGAAGATTCAAATACAACTCTATATCCTTTATCTCATAATTGGCTAATACTCATTAGATTTTGTTTGAGCCCTTCAACAAATAGACATCTTCAATACATGAATTTGAAATGTCATAAATATTTTCTTTATCTTTTATTTTACCTTTTTATTATTTCCAAAAGCTACTGTTCCTTTATTGCATGGGCTAATCTTATGGAACAGTCCTTATTTTCAAAAGCTACTATTCCTTTATTGCATGAGCAGCCACTATCCATAAATCATATTTTGTTGGCCTTAGCTCTAAGACAAACCTGCAAAAATTAAGTCAAGTGGAGCTCATCCCTTTTGGTACTCATTTTATGGGTCCATTTGGGTTAGTTAACCATTGGAGTCTTTGTTGATCTACCTTTAAAGCTCTAAATCCAATGCTTTTCTATATTCAAACCAATTTTGCACCAAGGTTTTGCGATTTTCTTAATTTGCATTGATAAACCTTGTGTCTCAACTTGTTACAAAAATAACAAATTCCTGAGAGTCTAGGAATGGGAAGCCATTTAGTATTTTGTTCCCCGGTTGGTCTTTTGGTCTAAACCATTTGATTTATCTTAGGTTTAGTATAAATGGGTTTTATCGGAGCATTAGATTTCTTTTGCTCAAAAGTAGTATACCCAACTCCTTTCTTACAAGTTTAGATTATCATTTTCAAAAATATTTTCACATTTTCTCCTGGATTAGAGAACTTAACAAGTGATTCATTCAATTATTCATTTTCTCTTTTGAATTTCTCCAACTCAATTTTCAAGATATTCTTTTCACTTTTCACTTTATCTATCTTTTCAGCAAGTTTACCATTCACAATTATTATTGCATCACATTGTCTTTTCTTTATTGTAAACTTATTTCCTAATTTCTTTATTTCCTCATATAATGAATCATAAGCTTGTTGGAGTTCTTCTAATTCAGCACATTTGAGACATTCATTTGTAGAAGAGAAAATTGAAAAAGATTTTTGTTTGGAGGTTACCTCTTGACTACTTGTACAGTTTGTTGAAGTAACTTGATCCTCCAAGATTTCCGTTGCTGCAAAACATATATCGGATTTTGTCATGCAACAAATTCTTGAAGAACTACACGTTGTAGATTCTTCTTCATTTACATACATTCTTCTTCCTTTGTTTCTTTGAAATTTTCTGTTGTCGCCTCGATCTTTTCTTTGCTCCTTTACTTTGGTTTCTTTGGGCGTTGGACATTGAGCTTGTATATGCCCCAAACCACCACATCGGTAGCATTTTGTTGATTCCTTCTTTTTCTTTTTAGAATTTATTTCCTTAAAGTTTCTGAAATTTCTACCTTTGCTTATAATTTTTTGAATCATTTTGTAAGGCAATTTCGTCATCGTTTTGTGATGACGAGGTGGTGTCATTCGAGTCTTGTGCAGCTTTCAACGCGATAACTCTTTTGCCTTTATGGTGATCCTCGTTTCTTTTCTTAATTAGCTCATGTGACATTAGCGAGCTAATAAGGTCTTCTAATTTCAATGTGTTTAGATCTTTAGCTTCTTCTATTGCCGTGATTTTTGGAGTCCATGATTCAGGTAGTGTTCTTAAAATCTTCATGACCTGCTCAGATTCAGAAATTGCCTTTCCTAGCTCTTTCAAGGCGTTAGTGATTTTGGAAAATCTAACAAACATTTCTGAAATATTTTCTATTTCCAACATTTTAAAGCTTTCCAACTCTCCAATCAAAATATTTCTCCTTGTCTCTTGGACTTGAGAAGTTCCTTCATAGATGGATGTTAATATATCTCATATCTCTTTGGCAATCAAACAAGAGGATACTCTATCATATTCGGAAGCCATAAGAGCACAAAATAATGAATTCATAGCCTTGGCATTGCTCTTGACAATTTTTACTTCTTCATCGGTTCATTTGGAAGATTTTTCATTAGTAGGCAAAGTCACACCATCTTGGATTGCAATCCAAGAATCCATATTGGTCACCATGATGAATTGTTTCATACGTAGCTTCCAATATCCAAAATTATTATTATCAAACAATGGTGGCCTAGTAAAGGATTGACCTTCAGTAAATGCGGGAACGGAAGTGGATTGAGATGTCATATAAAAAGATCTCTTCGGTAAAACTCAAAGACCTGCTCTGATACCATTTGTTGGCCCCGAGTTGATGACAATTACCCAAGAGGGGAGGGGTGAATTGGGTATTTAAAATTTTAGACTTAAATTAGAAATTTTTGCCCCGGTTTAGTTCGGTCCCCTTTGATGAGATAAATGGAAAGCAGCAAGATAATGAAAGCAAAAATGAAAAATAATAGACACAATTTTATAGTGGTTCGGGCTACCTTCCCTACTCTACTCTTCCAAGCTCACACTCCCTTGTGACTTGGGTTCCACTATGTATTCCACGAATACAACTAGAGCCAATGCTCTCTTCTAGATTCTAGCTCTAAGGGCGTATACAACAAACAGCACAAGTAAGTGACGAGTTCGACTCCAATCACAATCCTACTTTGCTATAACTTGGTTCGAATCACCAAAAACAAACCAAGCACCAAAAACTAAATAATTGGATAAAATAAATAAAATCTACACTTTACAGATTTGTGTAGTAAGGTTCGGCTCGAGGAAGAGTTTGTTGATGCAGTGAATCGTTCTGTGCTGAAGCGAACCGCAACTTTGAACTTGTTCTTCCTTTGAAGTTGTATAGATCACTCAATTTGTAGAGAAAAGTGGATTAAAACTCTTAGTAGCACTTCTTTTCTCTTTTTCAGCCTTAACTTGTATATATCCACGTTTGCTTGAGTGTCTATATATAGAGAAGGGAGAAATATGAACGTTATAAAGTTGGTTGGAATGTAATAAATGTTCCAACGTTCAAAAATTCGAACATTATTTCTCCAAGTCGCATGTGGAGTCGACTTCGTGTGCGACTTCACCCAAGTCGCATGCTGAAGTCGACTTCGGGTGCGACTTCAGCTGTGCTTTGCTTGTTCAAGTTCTTCCTCAGGTCAACTTGGCCTTCAACTTGACCCAAGTAGCATATGGAGTCAACTTCGGTTGCGATTTCACCTAAGTCGATGCTGGAGTCGACTTCTTTTTGAAACTTGACCTTCTTATCTTGTCAAAAACTCTTTTCACCTAAGTCGATGCTGGAGTCGACTTCTTTTTGAAACTTGACCTTCTTATCTTGTCAAAAACTTTTTTCAAATGTCTTTGCTTGCTTAACTTCTTTATATTAATGATTTCATAAGTTGAAACTCAGTATATTCATCCTTACTTTACTCTCCTTGCCTTGATTTCTTAGAGATCTTGAATCTTGGTATGCATGAACATGTCCAATTTATAGTCTTTCATTTAAACGGAGGAATTCATGAAACTTGCTTGCCTTTGGACTTATTTTAGTCTTTATTTGTTCTAAGTCGAATATCTAAGTCGACTTGGTCTTCAACTTGGCTCAAGTCTATCTTGAAGTCTATCTTTATTTTAGTACTTCGAAGGGCTCGCCTTCAATATCCACTTCAAAATGCTCAAATATCTTCGTGATCCAGGTGCAGTAGGCTAGAACTCCCCGTGGATTGTCCTTTCTGCAGCTGAGAGCTTCAATGAACAAACGGGGAAGACTGACTTTTACCCTGTTCACGATTTTTAATAGTATCCCAGCTTCTTGAGGGTTCAGTTGATTTCGTCCTCCGCCCTTGGGGTAGATGCAGTGGGCTATCAACAGACGTAGAACCCGTAGCCTTGGAGACAGATCCATGTAATGCAGAAACTTGATCCCTGAATGATACTTATTGCTCCGGGTGAGCTGATTATAGATTTGATCAAGTGAGAGGTCTACAGGGAGTGGCTCATCTTCATGCAGAACCTCAAGTATCTGTCCAATGTTTATCATTGCTCCTTCCAAATTTGGAGTTACCCCAACTCCAAAGAACATTTGAACTCCTTTTACAAAACTGCTATAATATTCCTCATCCTATAAGTAGTAGAAAATCCTGGTTAGATCCGGATAGACTCTTTCATCTTCCTTTAGCAGCTTGGTCCAACCTTGGAATTCCAATAGATCTTCTATATCTAACCCATAATCTTTTAGAAACTTGAAATCGATAATTTTAGGAATGAATACCTTTCGTTCGTAGAAGTGTTTGTAGAACCGACTGTGCTGGAGTAGGATTTTGAAGTACGTAGTCGGCATTTTCAACACTTGAGCTTTCCCAGCTATGTTGCCTTTCCTTCTTGCCCCAGATTGAGTGCTGTGTGAGGTTTGGGGTTGTTCCTCACGACCAGCTGTGGTTGACGGAATTCCCGTTTGAAAACGCACCCGACGGCCAGTGGAAGTGGATGGTTCTTCCCGGGCTCGCTTTGAGGAGGTACGTTGTCTCCTAGGCACTTCGTCTTCAGTATGGGATGTATGAGATGTAGATTTTCTGGAAACAGGTTTGAGAGAGGGTTTTGAGACAGTTAACTTGGGAGGTCTAGACTTTGGAGCCATTGGGATCTAGGGAGGTAGAAAGAGAGAGGCTGAGGTGAAGAGAAGGAGACAGGCAAATGAAAGAGTTAATGAGACAGAGATGAGACTGAGACTGAGAGATTTAAACTGCGAGATATAGAATGAGAGAGAAAATGAGAGGGAGTGAAAAAGAGAGAGAGGCTGTGGCAGATAGGAAGAGAAAGAGAGAGAGAGAGAGAGAGGCTGTGGCAGAAAGGGAGACAAAGAGAGAGATAAAGAGAGACTGAGGCAGTCGCCGGAGAGAGAGATGATGCGCCGGAGAGAAAATGCCGGAAAGAGATTTCGGAGAGAAGAGAGACGCTGGAAGAAAGAGAGAAAGAAAAGAAGAGAGAAGAAGGAAAGCGGAAGTGGAGAGGGAGAGAGCTTAAAGGAATGGCAGAGGCAATTTTGGAGAGGGAGGCTTGAGAATCGTCGCTAGGAGCTAGGGAAGAGGAAGAAGGTAGGACGCGGGAAAATAAGAAGAAGAAGAAGAGAAAGAAGAAGAAGAGAAGAAGAAGAAGAAAAGGAGAGAGAAGACAGACGGTCGCGCGCGCGGAGTCGACTTTGCCCTAGGTGAAGTCGACTTCGACCCAGCGGAGTCGACTTCACTTTCCCAAGTCGACTTCACTGAAGTCGACTTGGCTCTCACGGAGTTGACTTGACTTATGATTTTGTCCTTTTTCAGATTTGATTTTCCTTAATTTAACTCTATCATCCCCATGTCATTTCTAATTTTGTAAAATGATTCCTTTGCTAATGGCTTGGTAAAAATGTCAGCAACTTGATCCTCAGTTTTCACATATTCCAAACAAATATCATGATTTTCAACATGATCTTGAATAAAATGATGTCTTACATCTATATGTTTGGTTCTTGAATGCAATACAAGATTCTTTGTCAAACATATAGCACTTGTGTTATCACATCTAATAGGAATATTGTAATAATCAATGCCATAGTCTTTCAATTGTTGTTTCATCCAAAGTAGTTGGGCACAGCAGCTTCCGGCTGCTATATATTCGGCTTCTGCAGTAGATAGAGCAACACTGGTTTGTTTCCTTGAATACCATGAAACCAACATATTTCCAAAAAACTGACAAGTTCCACTAGTACTTTTTCTATCTACTTTGTAGCCGGCAAAATCCGCATCCGAATAGCCGATTAAGTCAAATGTTGACCCCTTTGGATACCATAGTCCAATATTAGTAGTATTTATCAAATATTTAAAAATTCTTTTTACAGCCAATCGATGTGATTCTTTAGGACATGCTTAGAATCTAGAACACATACAAACACTAAACAAAATATCTGGTCTAGAAGCAGTTAAATACAACAATGATCCTATCATACTTCTATAAAGCTTTTGATCGATACATTTACCGTTTTCGTCTGTGTCGATCTTGATTGTTGAACTCATTAGAGTATTTGCTCCTTTTGTAGTTTGCATTCCAAATTTCTTTAGCATTTCTTTGACGTACTTGGACTGATTTAAGAATATCCCTTCGTTTTGTTGCTTGATTTGCCGTCCAAGGAAGAAATTTAGTTCTCCCATCATGCTCATTTCAAATTCGCTCTGCATGATCTTAGAAAATTCTTGGCATAAAGTTTCATCAGTAGCTCCAAATATTATATCATCTACATAGATTTGCACAATTAAGATGTTTTTACTTTTATATTTGATGAATAAAGTAGTATCAACTTTCTCTCTTTGAAACTCATGATCAATCAAAAATCTATTTAATCTTTCATACCAAGCTCTTGGGGCTTGTTTTAGTCCATATAATGCTTTGGTCAGTTTATAAACATATTTTGATTGATCTTTTTCTTCAAATCCAGGGGGTTGTTCAACATATACTTTTTCATTCAAATATCCATTCAAAAATGCGCTTTTTACATCAATTTGAAACAATTTGAAATTCATGTGAGAAGCAAATGCTAGTAGGATGCGTATGGCTTCTAATCTAGCCACGGGTGCATATGATTCTTCAAAATCAATTCCTTCTTTTTGGGAATACCCTTTGGCTACTAATCTAGCTTTGTTTCTAATTACAAGTCCGCTTTCGTCCAATTTGTTCCTAAACACCCATTTGGTACCAATAATTGTATGACCATTTGGTCTAAGAACTAAATGTCATATATTGTTCCTTTCAAATTGATTTAGCTCTTCTTGCATTGCTATAACCCAGTTTTCATCATTGAGAGCTTGTTCAATGGTAGTTGGTTCAATTTTTGACATAAATGCATATTGTCCATAAATGTTTTGCTTTGATCTCCTAGTTTTCACTCCTTCATAAACATTTCTAATGACTTGCTCAATTGGATGAGCATTTTTGAACTTTAAATCAGTTGGAGGTTTGTAAGGATCATTACCTTTACTTACCTCTTCCTCCATGGAGTTTTCCGGCTTGAACTCGGTTTCCTTTTGTTATTCTTGTCGTTTTTCTTTTGTATCATCTGCATCACTTAGTTCATCCTCCTTTCTCGGAATTTGGTTAAATTCATCAAAGACAACGTGTATTGACTCTTCTATTGTTTGATGTCTTTTGTTGAAAATTCTATATGCTTTGCTATTTGATGAATAACCCAAGAAAATGCTTCATCGCTTTTGGCATCTAGTTTTTCCAGATTTATTTTTTCATTATTTAACACATAACAAATACATCCAAAAGTATGAAAATATGATATGTTTGGTTTCCTGCCCTTCCAAAGTTCATATGGGGTCTTTTTCAATATAGCTCTAATGGTAACTCGGTTCAATACATGACAAGCTGTACTTACAGCTTCACCCCAAAATTTCTTGGACAATTTACTCTCATTTAGTATGGTCCTAGCCATTTCTTGTATTGTCCGATTTTTTCTTTCAACAACTCCATTTTGTTTAGGAGTTCTTGGTGCAGAGAATGCATGGTGAATTCCTTTTTCATTGCAAAATTCTATGAATCGACTATTTTCAAATTCACCACCATGGTCACTTCTAATGGAAATGATTGAACTTTATTTTTCATTTTAAACCAAATTTGAAAACGAGACAAACATTGAAAATGCTTCATCTTTGCTAGCTAAGAGCATAATCCAAGTAAATCTAGAAAAGTCATCCATAATTACATATACATACTTTTTCCCACCAAGAGTTAAAATGTTTGATGACCCATAAAGATCCATATGTAGCAATTCAAGTGGTCTAGTTGTTGAGATTTCTTGTTTGGTCGAAAATGGCATTTTTGGTTGTTTAGATAGTTGACAGGCTTTACAAATCTTATCTTTGTCATATTTGAGCTTTGGTAAGCCTTGTACCAAATTCTTTTTCCATAAGATTTTAATATTTGACATATTTATATGTCCAAGCCTTGCATGCCATTTCCATTGATCATTTTCTATGGCTATAAGACATTTTCCTTCTAAGTCATCAAGGCAAACCAAATATACATTTTCATATTTTTTGCCACTAAAAATTATGTGCTCGTCATCATCAATAACATTACATATAGAGGATTTAAATACAACTTTATATCCTTTATCACACAGTTGACTAATACTCATTAGGTTGTGTTTGAGTCCTTCAACAAATAGAACATTTTCAATACATGCATTTGAAATACCATAGATATTTCCTTTACCTTTTATTTTACCTTTCTCATTATTTCCGAAAGCTACAGTTCCTTCATTACATGGGTTGATCTTGTGAAATAGTTCTTTTTCTCCTGTCATGTGTCTTGAGCAACCGCTATCCATAAACCATACGTTATTGGCCTTAGCTTTAAGGCAAACCTGCAAAAATTAAGTTGAGTGGAGCTCATCCTTTTGGTACCCGTTTTATGGGCCCGTTTGGGTTAGTTAACCTTTGAAGTTTAAGTTGATCCACCTTTGAAGCCATAAACCCAATATTTTTTGGCATCCAAACCAATTTAGCACCTAGGTTTTGCAGTTTTCTTATTTTACATTGATAGGTCTTACGTCCAAACTTGTTGCAAAAGTTACAAGCTCCCGGAAGTCTAGAAATAGGGAGCCATTTGGTAATTTGTTCATTAGTTGGTCTTTTGGTCCAAGCTACTTGTTTTATCTTTGGTTTAGTATAAATGGGTTTGATATTATTTCTTGGAGCATTAGACTTTGATTGTTCAAATGTATTGTATCCAAGTCCTTTTTTGCAAGTTTGAGTTGTCATTTTTAAGAACATTTTCACATTTTCTCCTGGATTAGAGAACTTGGAAAGTGTTTCATTTAATGATTCATTCTCATTTTTAAGTTTTTCCAACTCATTTTCTAGGGTATTCTTTTCATCTTTTAACTTATCTAATTTTTCAGCAAGTTTACCATTTCAATTATTACTGCATCGCATTTCTTTTCTTCATTGTAAACTTGTTTCCTAATTTCTTTATTTCTTCATATAATGAGTCATAGGCTTGTTGAAGTTCTTCTAATTCAGCACATTTGAGACATTCATTTGTAGAAAATTTTGAAAAAGATTTTTGTTTGGAGGTTACCTCTTGACTACTCATGCAGTCCGTTGAAGTGGCTTGATCCTCTAAGGTTTCTGTGGCTGCAAAGCATATGTCGGTATTTGCTATGCAACAAATTCTTGCGCAATCTGCTTCGGATTCTTCACTCGAGGAGCTATTCGTTGTAGATTCTTCTTCATTTACGTACATGTCTCTTCCTTTGTTTCTTTGAAATCTTTTGTTGTCGCCTTGATCTTTTCTTTGCTCCTTTGCCTTGTTTTCTTCGGGCGTTGGACATTGGGCTTGCATGTGTCCCGAACCGCCACATCGGTAACATTTTGTTATTTCTTTCTTTTTCTCTTTGGAATTTCTTTCTTTAAAATTTCTGAAATTTCTGCCTTTCCTTACAAATTTTATGAATCGTTTTGTGAGTAAGGCAATTTCATCGTTAGTTTGTGAAGATGAGGTGTCGTCCGAGTCTTGTGCGGCTCTCAAGGCAATGACTCTTTTTCCTTTGTGATGATCTTCGTTTCTTTTCTTGATTAGCGCATGTGACATCAAGGAGCTAATTAGGTCTTCTAGCTTCAATGTGTTAAGGTCCTTGGCTTCTTCTATCGCAGTAATCTTTGAAGTCCAAGATTCCGGTAGAGCCCTTAGAATCTTCATAACCTGTTCAGATTCAGATATAGCCTTTCCAAGACCTTTCAAAGCAATAGTAATTTTTGAGAATCTAGCAAACATTTTAGAAATATTTTCTGTTTCTAACATCCTAAAGTTTTCCAATTCTTCAATCAAAATGTTTCTCCTCATCCCTTGGACTTGAGAAGTTCCTTCATAGATAGAGGTTAATGTATCCCATATCTCTTTGACAGTTAAACAAGAGAATACTCTATCATATTCGGAAGCCGTAACAGCAAAAAATAATGAATTCATAATTTTGGCATTGCTCTTTACAATTCTCACTTCCTCATCGGTCCATTTGGAAGTTTTTTCAATAATGGGCAAAGTTACACCATCTTGAATCGCAATCCAAGAATCCATATCTGTAGCCATGATGAGTTGTTTCATATGTAGCTTCCAATATCCAAAATTGTTCCCATCAAACAATGGTGGCCTAGTAAAGGATTGGCCTTTGGCAAATGCTGGAACGGAAGTGGATTGGGATGCCATGTCAAAAAGATTACTTTGGTAAGCTCAAAGACCTGCTCTGATACCACTTGTTGGTCCCGAGTTTATGGCAAAACCCAAGAGGGGAGGGGTGAATTGGGTTCTTAAAAATTTCTTTAGTAAATCAAAGCTTTAACACCTTTGAAAATTTCAATTCCCAAGATTGTAACAAATAGAGAGCAATAAGATAATGAAAGCAATAAAGAAAAGCAGTAGGCAAGATTTATAGTAGTTCGGGCAACCTTTCCCTAGTCCACTCTTCCAAGCTCACACACCGTTGTGACTTGGGTTCCACTATGTATTCCGAAAATACAATTAGAGTCTCCGCTCTCTTCTAGATTCTAGCTCTAGGGGGCATATACAACTAGAGCATCTGCTCTCTTCTAGACTCTAGCTCTAGGGGGCATATATAATTGACACAAGTAGATGATGAATTATACTCCAATCACAACTCTACTTGCAACGTCTTATTTTGAAACACCAAACTCAAACCAAGCACAAAAAATAAACAATAATGTGAAAATAAAGAAGATCTACACTTTACTGAGTTGTGTAGCAATTTTTAACTTGAGGAAGAATCTGTAGGAGCAACCGATTGTGTTTCGTTGAAGCAAGTCGCAACTTGAAGCTTGTTCTTCCTTTGAAAGTGTATAGATCACTCAAATTTAGAGAAAAGTAAATAAGAACTCTTGCTTGCACTTCTTTCCTCTCTTTAGACTCTATCTTGTGTGTAACCACGTTTGCTTAAGTGTCTATTTATAGAGAAGAGAAGATTTTGAACGTTATACAAGTGGTTGGCGCACAATAAATGTTCCAACGTTCAAAAATTCAAACGTTACTTTCCCAAGTCGCAGGTGGAGTCGATTTCGTCTGCGACTTCGCCCAAGTCGCATGCTGGAGTCGACTTCGTGTTCGACTTCGGCAGCTCTTCAGTTTCCAAGTCTGAGTTCTGGGTCGACTTGGTTTCAGACTTGATCTCAAGTCGATCTTGGAGTCGACTTGGGGTGCGACTTGACCAGTTCTTGTGCCAAATCAGTTTGATCCTTGTTTGATTCTCCTCTAGCTTGCTTAGCTTCTTTCCTTCAATATTAGAAATATTATTTTGATTCTACATTGGCTTCAAATCTTGTAAACTTTGTGATTCTCGGAGAACTCGAAAATCTTGTATGGTCAAATCTCGTTGATTTGGAATGATTTCATGCACCTTGCTTATTTTAAATCTGTATTAGTCTTTATACCTTGAGTTGTCTTCATCTTGAAGTGAGCTTGAATCTTTGATTTAAGCTTGAGAAACTCAAGTCGGTCTTTCGCCTGCGACTTCACCCAAGTCGCATTCTGGAGTCAACTTCGACTGCGACTTCGGAATGTTCTGTCTCAAAATCAATGCTGAAAGGAACTGTGTATCTTCAAGTCGATACTAGAGTCGACTTCGTCTGCGACTTGGCTTCCAAGTCGTAAGTGGAGTCGACTTTGCCTGCGACTTCAGCCGCTCACCTTTCAATTTCAAATCTGTCCATCAGGTTCCGTTTGAAGTCAATGTGGAGTCGACTTTGGGATCGACTTCACCCTAAGTCGAAGTCCAAGTCAACTTGGGAATCGACTTGGCTGATTTCATTCTTTAAGACATTCAACACATTCATTAGTAATCATTTTATACTCAAATTTGAATTTCTTAATCATCGAAACTTATGCTTTGGTCAATTTTGTTTTATTTTAAACATTGTTTCCAACAGGAGTAATATGTAATTCATAAAATAGTGGGAGTATATTTGCAATTAGCGTCAAATTATGGGGACATATTTGCAAATTATCCTTTGAAAATCGATATACCCATACAAGCAAAAAAAACTAAAAAACATTATAAATACTCTCAATTATATAGTTAAATAATTAACTAAAATATTTTGAATGAATGATATAAATGACAAAACTTAATCACAAGCCTACACAAGTATGAGAGTAAATAGGATAAAATCCATTAACAAAGTAACAATAAAAAAACCATTAAATAAGCAAAAAAATAATATCCTGAAGTTTCAAATAGTGTCAAATATAAATGTTTGCAAAAAGCCCAAATTCATAATATCTTCAACAGAAGTTTTTAAAAGCCTTCAAAAAACATATGAACAAAAATACAAATACTGTCGAATTCCTCGAAGGGTTTTTCTGTGGGTGGAAATGACAATGGTAGAGGGAGTACAACGGAGCTGAAGAAAGGTCAGAGCGATGGAGGAAAAAGCGAGGGATGGAGGGTTCATGGGCAGTGGCAGCGACAGGGATCGAATGGGAAGCAGCGGGCAATATCTAAGCAGAACAATGGTAAAAGCGATTGGGGGGCCATTTAGGAAAATAAAAAATAAAAATATTGCCTTAAGAATGTTGATGCACAAACTTGGAAATAAAGAGAAAATTTAAGGAAAGTGGAAATTGTGCAAACTAAAAAATAGATTACTCCTCTAGGCGTGTTACAGTCGTCACTTTCCTTAAGGCAATATTTGTACCCTCACAGCTGTTTAGAGTTATAGCAATTTGCCCCCAGAATACAAAGAGAGTACCTAATCTAGAATGAAAACAGTCTTCCTTCTAGATTCCAAACACTTGATAACTAGATAATAGACTTAGAATGGAATTTGAGAATAAAGAAAAAATTCACAAGACTTCGTTTGAGTACTCAAGAGATCAAGAAAAAAAAAAGAAAAAAAAAAAAAAAGGGAAGACAAAGAAGATGCAAATCAGGTTATTGCAAGTGACGATCAAATGAGGAGGCTGATACCCATATATATAATTGTGCCATGTAACGTTTTAAATAGAATTTTTAAATAAAAAAATGTAAACGGCTGAAAACGTATCAGCGTTAAATAAAAACAAAGTGAAACGGCAGAAATGGGCAGAAATGCGTGAATGTCAGAAACGGGCAGAAACACGTGAGCGTTATTTTATTTAGAAAATTCCAACAATAGCCATCTCCCAACCAGCCAATCAGTTAATGACCAACCAGCATCATAGCCCATGCCACCTTATTAAGGTGTCGCATTGGGGCTTCTCTACCTACACGAGTCGGTGGCTCTCCACAGGGACATGCAACAGCCGTGGACAGTCCCGAATCCTGTAGCTTCTATGATCGCCTGTGATCTTCGATTTCAAAATTCCCAAATACCGTAGCTTCTATTGCAAAATCCGTCACGAAGTCTAGCGATGAATTTAAAGCCCTGTTCCAAAATCTGCAGCTCTAACTTCATTAGGAACCTAGAAATGCCAACAATGCTTCAAGTTATCTGTTAATTCCAATCACCCGTAACATAAATTCGGCGAGGCACTCAATAGCATTTGATAGTCATACAATAATCTGGCAACCGGCCAACTAGGTCTCGTCCCAGTTGGTCCGCGCTTAGGACGTTTGCAGTGCCAGCGCGGTTTCGACTCGTCTTCCCTGCGTGGGAGTATGGATTTCCACCTAGTTTATGGTGGTCTAATTGATGCGAGTTCATCTCTCTTTATTATAGATGGAGCTCTGTCTCTATAGAGGATTTGTGAGAGTTAGTGTCGCCATATGAAAGAGCTTTACCATAATATCTAAATGTGACATCGTAAATCACCAATCAAAAAAAAAATAATAATAATAATAATAATAATAATCTGGCAACCGGAGACTGTACTCCAGCATTTTTGTCTTCTTTGGCTAGACCATCAACCATCTCTGATTTCGAACAGTTGCAATGGAATGCTACCACAGATTCTAGACTCCAATATCTTCTCCGCTGTTCCTGTACAAATCGGCGTCTTTGATTTCAACACTGCCTCCATCTGCTAATCCGACCACCCTTGTTTTAGTGGTTTTACCAATCGCACGCAGCACTACCCCTTTCCCGATTTCCCCTGTTGCTGCCATGGATTCCAAGCTAGAGCCAGTGGCCTTCCCAAGGGTGATTCATAGGAAGGTAGGTGTGAGAAATACCGAATGGCCTTTGTCTGTTAATGATCGACAGCAAAGTCTAAGCCCTAATATTCCGCGTTTTAAGGAGTTGCCAGCGACAAGGGAGACAGGAGGAGCGAGGCATCAGGCATGAGAGGGAGAGAAGGTTTGGAGTTGGGAGAGAAGCTCGACATTTTGGCGACAGGGGATGATGAGCTCGAAATCGCAGGTGGGAGTGATGAGCTCGAAATTGTGGCTAACGGGGGGGTAATTTCAAAATCTCTCTCGCATTAATGATCCTTGTCAGCATCTCCTTTTCAGCCTTTGATGCAATGCGGAAATAAACCCCGCCTGATTGAATGGTCGTAACAGGCGGTTGGAAACCGACCTTGTTAACGACTGGTCACAAATGATTTAAACTCTTCACGAAGCCCACAAAAGATCAAGGAAGCATCAGGTACACTGATTTGGGTGGGAGAAAATAAAAATTTTGCATAGACAAATGTTTTAAGCGGAAGACAAGAAGAAGATAGTAATTAAATGTGACTGAAATCTAGAGTTCTGGAGTCAACGAAAAGAGTTTCTGAAATTTTTACAGGAGAAGATGAGGGGTTCGAGAAAAGGTAAGAGGAGCCAACAACATTGATTTCTTGAGGATGACGAATAGTAGGGGTATTTTGTTCTTTTTAAAGAATTTTAAAGCCCATCAAAGGAAAGTTATATGCATCCAATTTTCGGCAAACCAGTACGTGAGAATAAAATTTCTTCAAGAGTTGTAAAAAGCTTGCAATTCGACACAAACTAGGTAGGTACAAATGAAAATTTTCCAATGATTTTCTTTACATTCATTTTTATTTATTTTTCAGTTGAGGCGCGTGAATATTTTTGACTACATGAAACTTCATCTCTTAAATAAATAAATAATTTTAAATGTAAAGGGAAAAGAAGAAATAAAAAAACAGAGTTACATGAAGATTTTGGAGTAACCCAATTATGTATAGAGAAGTAAAGCTCGACGGATAAAATGGATTAGTTGAATTAAAGAAAAAAAACCATTAACTTGCCAGGTGGAAATCAACAGGAGATTTGCATATACGTCCCTCAAGTTTATAAAATTCGACCATTTTCTCCCTCGACTTTTATATTTGCTGCAGATGGCTTTAAGTTTTGCAAATATATAATTTTGGTAGTTCTATTAATGAAAAACCCTAATAATTTTAATTTTTTAACTCGAAATGATTCAGATACCCTTTTATATTTATTATATTATTTAAATTTTGAAATATTTTTCTGAAGAAAAATCCCTAAGAAAGGTGGCCCAAAATTTTGAACTACCCCAACTTTTCCAGAAGGACACTAAGCATCGGCAATGTTTATATCCTTTGTCAGGTGCCAGCCGGAGTCAGTAAATGGTAATATATAATGTACAAATCAAAAGGAGGGAGATGAAGAATTCCAAAGCTTTGCCTATTTACAACAATCATGTTAAGTAATGCTGCCGATATCGCTGAAATATGTATGTAATGGCAACATTCAAAAAACTATCAAGCATAGATGAAGACAATATTTGTTGGCTTCGTTCGCGCTAATGAAGTTATCTTCTATTGAAATTTTTATCAACATTTCCCTAACTGCATCATGAATTATATAACAACCGGCACCACTGATTGTTCCTTTTCATCTTTCAATATTAAGCATCGATTGCGTATCTAGTTCAAGCATTCTTCTCCCGTCTCTATTATCTTTTTCTCCCTTCTTCCCCACACCAAACATTCAACAATTCATATTTGAATGATGTGGTAATATGCTAACTCATAATCTTTGGGGAACATAGCAAAGTAGAGCAAACAAGCCCGTACATTCATGAGAAGCTCTTCATAGCTTAACTATAGCCTGGCTTTTGAGTCTTAAGTTCTAGACTTCTCCTCTTTGCAACTTGATCTTTAATTTGTGTAATTAATCTTCAATTGCTCAAAGTATATGTAGCTGGAGTTCTATTTGATGACTCTTGAGCTTAGTTCTTCAAGTTTTGAGTTCCTTGGGATCCAAGTCATGTATTGGGATCAACTTGGCTTACAACTTGACCTAAGTCATTGGTGGAGTTAACATGGGTACATGACTTCGGTATTTATCGCTTGCTTAGAAATTCAAAATTCTTCATTTTTGCACTTATGTTGCTCAAGTCCATGTAGTGTGGTTGAGTCAACTTGATCTTGGACTTCATCTAAGTCGCGTGAAGGAATCAACTTAGGGTGTGACTTAACTTCTTTGGATTCTTCATTGGTGGCCTAAAGTCTCCCAAATAGCACTGAGTCAATTTGAGGTGCGAATTAACCTAAGTCGCATCCGAAGTTGACTTTAGTTGTGATTTTGCTTGCTCATGCATCCACAATTTCAGCTCTGACTAAAAAATGGCTATTAAAGTTGATCCTAGAGTTGACTTGGATATCGACTTGACTTAAGTCAATGCCTGAGTCAACTTGACTTTGCTACTTGATATGTCATGCCTTGCTCATTGAAAATTATATCTTTGAAATATTTTAACACAATGTTATTATCTTTAAAGTCTCAAATTTGGGTTGTTGATCATCAAAGTAACGACTTAGAAAAATGAGAGTTGTCGAAACTCATTTTAGGCTTGTTTTGAACGTTAATCCAAGAGAATTTAGCGAATTTGCATGGTTTTAGCTTAGCTTTCATCAACTTTGCATCTCATGCACTGCACATAGATTTTATGCATTTTTCAATTTAATTCATGATAAATCATATGTTTTTAGGATTTTAGTAATCTCATTCTATCATTTAGAAGTACATTTTTTTTGTTTTGGTTGCTTTAGCAAGCAAAGGAAGGTAACAAAATATTTGGGAATATGGTGGAATGAAGAAGAAAGCAAGCAATGCAATGCAAGGCCTCAATTTGGGTCCAAGCACATCGATGCCTCGGCCTTGACTTTCGGTGCCGCGGTGCCAGATTACTGCTTTTGAAGAAAATTCGAGAAACCCTAAATCGACAACCGTCCAGAGAGAGTGGCGCCTCGGTACTAAACCCCACACTTGTGAATTCCCACACATGTCTCATGCTATTTTGAAGGGAGTATAAATAGAATATTTAGGGTTTGAAAACAGTAACTAAGAGTTCATAAAAGCAGCCACAAGTGGTGAAAAAGCAGGATGTCAAGCCTAAGGAAGATCTCGAAGTGAAGATTCAACTTGGGTGGTAGAAACCAGCAAGTTTCATTTTCTCTTTCTCTTTCCTTAAATATTTTTCTTCTTCTCTTTTACTAGGATGTATCTAAACTAGAATTTTATGGGATTCGATTGCATGTTATGGGTTGAACTCCAAAAGGATGAGAGATTAAGATGATTTCACTCTTAAACTATGTTTTTTTTGTTCTTCATAGTTTGCATATGAATATATAGTTGCAGTAACCTTGTGATGTGTGGATTTACTTGTATATGTGGTGTTTAATATTTTTTACAAGCCTAATTAACTTATGAGATGATCTATTCAAAAGATTCAAGCTTGGAAAAAGATGATTCTAGACTAGATTTACATGTAGGAGCAGGTCTCTAACCTTAATAGTGTGGAATGTTAAACAGGATAGAAATATACCAATTAGGTTATGAGCTAATCGATTTCGATATACTCGTTTGGATGGAAGCATATCAATAGGGTGTTGTGAGATTAGGTTTATATACGTTGGAAAGAGTATATAAATATATATAAACTTAGGTTAATAAATCCCTACATCACTCATTAAAATGGAACCAAATTAATATGGTTTACAGTTAAGGATTCCTAATTTCTATATACTATAATTGACTTTAAGAATCCTTACTCAATTTTGCTCATTTCACTAGCCCTTGACTCATTGTACTTTATTTGCATTCAAACAATCATTTAAACTCTCTATCTATCAAAGGCAATAGAATTTTTAAAGTTATTATTAATTTAACCTAGTCCCCATAGAATTGACACTCTATTCACACTTTATTACTTGTACGACATATATATTTGTGTTAAAATGAGCAAATTAACTAGATATACATGCAGCTCATCACAAAGCATAGATTGTGCTTGATTTGCTAATTGAGTTCACAACAAGATACACATGGGGAAGATGATGCAGGGTCCAAAAAACCTAAACACCTTTTAGCTGCTTGAATCCACCTATGATATGGAAGAAAGGTGTGGATGAGTAAGCAGGGTATTTTGAAAATACTAAAAATCAAAAAATTAAACTTAGTCGGCAGGCATTGATGTCTTGGGTACAAGAGAAATTTTCAAAAGAATGCTGCCTATTAGGGGTGTTAACGGATTGGGTTGGACGGGTTGGACCCTAATTCTAATCCTAACCCATTTAAAATATCTCAACCCTAATCCGTTTATTAACCCATTAAAAAACCTCAATCCTAACTCATTTGCAACCCATTTAATAAACAGGTTAGCGGATTGTTAATGGGTTGTCTAGCAGATGACCTGAAAGTTTAGACTCTAGAAAATGATGATCCCGTAGGGAGAGACGAGAATTTTCAGCGCAGGAAAAATGAAAATAAGGCAGTAGTAAGAAATGGAATTGGGGCTGTAGCGGAAAAATGAAAATTTGGTGATGGGAGAAAGACATAAAGAGGAAAAATAACTAAGGAGTTTATATATATATATAACTTTAATGAATTAAATGAGTTAAATGAGTCGAATAGGCTGAACAGGTTATATTGGTTAAACGAGTTACTAAATGGGTTGACGGGTTATATAATCTCAACTCTAATCCATTTATTTAATTAAATGGTTAAACGGATTGACAGATTATAACCCATTTATTAAAAAATCTCAACCAAAATCCATTTATAAATGGGTTGGAGAAACGAGTTGATGGATTGACCATGACCATTAACATCCTTGCTGCCTATCAATATTTGTCACGACATATATGGAGAGTGTCAGCGAGGAGCAGCTCACATGCTTGACAGTTTCTAAACAATCATGCTCGCCAGCGAGGGCATTTTGACATCAACACAACAGACTTGGACATCGGTAACAAATTTCATAACAAAAATTTTTTTTCGCTGCTGCTGGATCGAGGGTTCGTCGCCACTCATATCATAACACGTGTTTTTCCTATTCTAACTCAGCCAAAACCCCTTCTATTCCTTTCTGAAAAAAAACCCTCTTGAACCTCATGATCTCTTTTTCCACTACCCTCCACTTGCAATCTCCCTCCCTCTCAACTTGCAAATCTCTCTTTTCCTAGGATCTCCAGTTCACTTTCCTCTCTTTCGTGCCTCTTTCTTATCTCCATTTGCTCATTTCATCTTTTTCATTAGCTATTTCTATTGTTGATGTCGATCTACTTTTGTCGGCTAGGTTTTTCCTGAAATCGCATAGGTTTTGTTTTATGGTGTGTTTGGGAAGTTGTAAAACTTTTGATGAAAAGTTTTATATGTAAAACTTGTCAAATTAGTAGAAATGATGTGATGTTGTAGGGGTAATGATGAAGAGTAAAGAGAATAAATTTAAAATAAATAGGTTAGTTGTATTGGTAGTTGTGTAGAAATGATTGAAAAGTAGGGTTGTTGTATAGAAAAATGTGTAAAAAATAATTTAAAAAATAATAATTATGAAAAGTGACAAGTTTTAGATTGAAAAGTTTTAACTTGACCACTTTTCTAAATTGCCAAACACACCCTTAGTTATTGTCTCACTACCCTTCCCTTGCTTGTATTAATTCTCCTTGTTTATATTTTTCGTGATGGCTGAGCTGTTAGTTCATTAAGGCTGACTCAAGGAAATTTCAACCTCTGTTTGCTTCATTCAAGCTGAGAAAGTGTCTTCAACAAAATCATCTCTGCTCGTTGCTAATGATTTATCAAAAATTTTATTGCTACCAATCATCATTAGATCGAGTCGCCCACTAGCTAATCCTTTCTTTTTCAGATGGCCACATAGTGTCTTTTCTGCTCTTTCACACCTACCCCTCTCTTTCTCTCCCCTCCTTGCCTCGTCAATTTCCTAGCCCTCTCTCTGTTGAATTCTCTTTCCTCTCTCCTTTCTCTTCCTTCTTTAAGTAGGGATATTTATCTGATCGTTATTCCCTGTTGGCAATTATAAACTCTATGATTTGATTTTTAGTAGTAAGATATTGCGTGTTAATTCATCTGTTCAGATTATTGTTAAAAATATTTCAATATTTTTCTCTTGTTTTATTGAGATCAAATTGCATAGGTTGTATCTGTTTCTCATAAGCTTGCCTGGTTTTCATTATTTCAATGTAACCATTATGTTAGCTTGAGTTTATGTATAGAATAATAAATCCGGTTACACCGATTAATATGCCACTTGCTTAGATTGATTTTTGCCATTTTTAAGCTTCATGATATGTTTGTCATGAGTCCTTGTTTGAGCAATTAGAAGTCATGTAGCTACTAGCTATGTCTGTGATTGATGAATAAGCTGCAACGCACTGTCAACAAGCTAAAATCCCAAAATACTTAAGAAGGACCCTGCAATATTCCTAGATTATTTTTAAGGGTACTTATTTGTCAAAATTGGATAATTTTATTTTTCATAATGTCTTGATCCTTCTACTGAATGGCTGCAGGAAAATAATGAACCAGGATTTGAAGGAGTGGACTTGACTTTCCTCACATTGATTATGGAAATTTTTAGAGGCATGTGTTTCATTCATAGCACATTGGTAGAGCAATCACCACTCATTGTCAGAGTTGTTTAGTGAACTAAGAACAATATGAAATGTCTAAGGTGCCCAAACACTAATTGTCGTGCCTTGCTTATGATAGTGAAAATTTTTAAACGAAGGGTGAAAGTTTCTAAATGAAGGGTAGTTTGTTCCAAATAGATTCTGCAACCTATAGTTAGTAGGAAAAAGGATTTTTAGCTAAGAGTATACTCATCTCTTGAAAATAACAAAATGAAACTATCCATGGAAATAAGTTATGCAAACTTAATGTAACTTAACATCAATTTATTTTAAACCGAAAAACTGAACATTACAGAAACAATAATAAGCGGTTTTGTTTACTTTTCATGAGGTCCAAATAAATGGGTATCAGCAATAAAATTTACAATATCAAAGCATGTCTACATAAACATATATAATATTTGTCTTTGCAATGATATGAGTTTCCAAAATGTTGCCAAATCAGGTTTACCAGTTCTTTAAAACTACTTACTTTGAGAAATGAACTAATTTGAGATAACTTAAAGATAGAATAAGCAAATATTGAACTAGGCAAAAAATATCATCAAGTAGTAAGAAAGGCCGTGATGCAGTAGTTAGCATGAGTTTATTCAATTATAATGTCATAAGAGAGTGAGGGCCAAATAGTAGGTGTGTTGTATGTGTATAGAGATTATCAGAAGATATAATTAATAGAAAACATTGTTTAGGTTCTTATGGAGAATCAGGGGACAAATGGTTTTGATTTATACACTCGAGTCACTGTTGGGGAAAAATATATAAAAGGAGAAAATAAAGGAAAGTGGTAAAAATGAAAATAGAGTCAAGTTTCACTTCAGGCGTGTTACGACGTCCCTTTCCTTAAGGCAATTTTGTTATCCTATTTGCTGCTTATGGTAACTCTCAGTTGCCCCCAAGATACAAAAAGTGAAATTTGAACTAGAATAGTAAGTAGCACCTTTTCTAAGCACAAGAATACTTGAAACAGGATTTTTGGTTGAACGGAGAAAATCTCAAAACTATATGGCAATTTTGTAAATCACCAACTTAAACACACTATGGATGAATTAGGATAAGAGAAGAAAATATCTTGAACAAGACACTAGGATGTCTAAGGAAAGGAGAATGAGTGGATGATTTTGATCTCCCAAATGCCATCTCTATTTATAGATTTTAAACATCCCTTCATACCATCACTTCATTCCATGCATTGCATCTCTTTAATACGTTGCATCCAATTGATTTTAGTCATTGTGCCTCTTGTCGTTTCAGACATGTTAAATTGTTTGGAATCTTCAAACAACCAAACCGTTTTGCCTGTTGATGAATTGTTGCTACGCAACAAAAATTTCCAAAAAATATGGAAGTGGCAATAATCGATCCCAAGACTGGTTGAGTTACTGTAATGTCTTTTATCAACTCAGTATATTTGTTTTGTTGTTTATCTTTGATATTATATTATACTTATTATTATTTTTGAAAATCCTAGTAGCCACGTGGTGGAAGATGACTCATGATGATTATTATGATGCTCTTGTTATCTAAATGAAAGTTGTTTTGGCCATTCCATCCATTGAATTATTTTGGAAGCATCAATTAGAAAAAATATAATTGTTTTGCAGGTGATTGATTCAATGATGTAAGCACATGAAGCAAACCCAAAGAACTTAGAAGTGCTTCTTTGTAATAGCCGCCATAAAGATAAGCCCCCCTTTTGTTGAAAAAATAACACGACGAAATTTACTAAGAAGATGGCAAATGGAAATTATGGATAACCATTTTTCGGTGCTTTTAATATATGAGGAAGAGAGATGGGCTTCTGTCATTAAAAAAAAGAGAGAAGACAGAAGAGGAAGGAGACAGAGACGAAAGAAGAAGAAGAAGGAGAATTGAAGGTACATTGGTAGAAATTTTTTTCAGTTAATCTTGTTAATTTTACAATATATGCAACTCATTTCTTAGATCTAAGTCATTCATGATATTTTTAACATGGTTAATAGGTAGTAGAAGTGTTACTGAAATTTTTGGCCTTACAATTTTACTTATTTCAAAGAAAGGTAGCCCATAAATGGTAGAAAATGTAATATGATCAAATAAATATATTTCCAGAAATGATTAAAGAATTGTGATCATACAATAATAAGATAATCATTTGTTTAGTCTTCCTACAAAATTTCAACTTGATTGGAGTCATGGTTTTTAGATATAGTGATTTTTACAAAAAATTTGGAGTAGCAATTATGTATTTTAAGAGTAAAACACAAAAAAATTATAGAAAAATACAGATGTGAAAATATTAATCTAATTCATTAGAAACATTCTTTGAGAGATTTTACAGTGAGTATGATGGGTGATTTTGGATAAAAATTAGTTTTAATTGCTATTTTAAGAGATATTTAATTTTAACCCTTTATTAAACCCCTTATGCTAAATCTGATGATAGGGACACTATTATGAAAAATGGACCGTCTAGATTCAACAACATAAATTTAGAAGGTTAGTCGTAAAATTTCATATTTAAGGTGTGTTTGGTTAGAGGTAAAACTTTTGATGAAAAGTTTTAGGGATAGAAGTTGTCAAATTGATAGAAAATGATGTAATATAATAGCGGTAATGATGAGGAGTAAAGAGAATAAAGTTAAAATAGATAGATTAGTTGTATGGGTAGTTGTGTAGAAATGATTGAAAAGTAGGGTAGTTTGTATAGAAAAATGTGAAAAAATAATTAAAAAATAGAGTAGTTATGGAGAGTGAAAACTTTTGGGTTGAAAAGTTTTAGTTGACATATTTTGGCCCCAAACAAACGCACCCTTAATAGACATTTATATTGAGAGATCCAAATGCTTTTTGTCCAAGAAATGTGGATCGTCAAAAGTAAAAAAACTAGGTTTTGGACTAGTGGACTAAGCGCATCAAACCAGAGCCCAGTAAGTCAGGAAGCCAAGAAGCCAAGTCTACTAGTAAAAGAGCATAACCCAAGTTCATAAAAACTAAGCCTAAGTTATATAAACAAGCCTAGTCCCAGCATAGCCTACAAGCCTAACTCACCTACGTCTGGTGCAGTGCACCTGGCCCACCAGCAACCCATTGGCGGTGAGCTGCCGACGTCGGTGACTGGCCAATAAAATAATATTAAAAAATTGGAAAATTAAAAAAATACATAAAATTTATGATAATTTATGGAAAACTAAATTAATTATTTAAAAATATAAATGAGTACAAATTTATTTTTTACAAAAAATAAGAAATAAGGTTGTTTAAAAACGGAATAATATAAAAATAAATAGGAGAAAATAGAATTTTGACGAATTAAAGTTATGAGAAATTTTAGAAAAGTCATAAATGAAAATTTTAAATAATATTTATGAAAATCGGGGTCAAATAATGAATATATTGTGATGAAAATTAGGGAAAGAGACTTGAACCTACTATAAAAATTGGAAAAAGGGGAGTTTTAAAATCTACTTAGAGGTAAGTAAATTTTTACTAAAGCATAACTTTGAAAAAATTTATGTTGAATATTATGATTTACTATGAAGTGTGATTATTTACTGAGTTTGGAATTTTCTTTCAAGTTGATTTATTTAAGCATGAGCATGATTATTTTAAAATATTTTTAATCAAGTTAAGCAATGAATCTAAGCGGTGCATTGATTATAATGCACGAGCATGATGCATACTTAGGCTTGCTACAAAGCAGTAAAGCAATATGGTAGTACTTGAGTAGCGACCTCAGGACTTCAAAAGAAGATGAATTAGCTTACGAATATATAGCAAAACTGCACGCGAGCATAAGCAGATGGTAATGCCCACATTGTGAATGCATGAATTAGAGTAAACATACTCTTGCATAAGTATAAAAGTGTTTAACTTTTCATTGATTAAATTTTGTCGTGCACAAAAGACAGCATGGATGTTATTTATTTAAAAAAAACAAATTTGAAAAAAAAATTTACTTATTGAGCTTTTAGCTCACATAGTTTTGTTTTCAGTAGAAAAACAGGAATATAATGCTAAACTAGAGTTACTGTTAACGTGGGAAAAAGGTAAAACTAGCAGAGCAAAGGATAAAAAAGTTTAGAGTTGTTGAATTTTCTTATAACGCTTACTTGAATCGATAATGAACATTAAATATATATAATAATTCCACAAGGAGTAGACTTGAGATATATTAGTTAAAATTTATATAATTTTGCATATTGGTATCTATTTTCATCTTGGGAGATTTTATTCATCATGTTATTCTCAACTTTGACTCCGTAGACCATGTGTATGACGCCCCAAGGGTGGCATGTTACATTCTTGCTCTTGGTGTGAGTCATATTAATGATTAGTGGTTGATTACTGATGCAACTTCTATGGTTTAATACTAGCTAATTGTGTCAAAGGTGCTCCTTTTTATCTTGAAGTCTTCGTTGATGTTAGTCATGTTTTTTTATGAGGATGTAACCATGTGGTTTTCGACAGATTTGATTTGCTCTTTGGTTTCTACATTAATCATATTTCTACTTTGATTTAATAGCATTTAAAAGTTTTGAATGACTTTTAAGACTAATATGCACAATTTTGTTTCTTTGCAATCAACTAACTGATGTAGCCTATGTTTTGGCGGACCAAACCATCCATATGTTGGCAGGCGCTAACAATTAGCTGTACTAATGTGCTATATAGCACTAACTTGTGTACATCAAGACAAACGATTTTCGTGAAGTAGAAATTGATGATCTGGATTCTTGTTGTTCAATTCCTATACCACAATGACTATCTTGATATAGGTTTTCTATTTTTTAGCTATCGCTTTCTTTATATATGTGTCTTAGTGTGTGGTTTCTATAGCATATGGCATTTTCTTACAGGAAAAGCTCTTTGCCTTTTGAAAAGAGGAGGTGGTGACATTTTACAGAAAGATGGTTGATGTGACTTTCAATGTGAGATGCACTAAGCGAGTCATCAATATGCTCACCCTTTTATGGGTGATCTTTAAATCATTTCCATGTGGCAGAGTGTTGCTGCCAACAATGAGACCAGGAAGAAATTCATAGATTGTAAGACTTCAACCACTTTTCAACTACAAAAGAAACTAGACAATTTCAATACCAAAGATGTTATTCACGGAATGTTGATTATTTTCGCTGGAGTTATCATGACTCTTTTGTTGGGGCAAAACATGAAAAAGAGAAAATTAAGGAAAGTGGGAAAAGTGAAATTAAAATCAAGTTTCACTTCAGATGTGTACGACGTTACTTTCCTTAAGACAATTTTATTTGTTGCTTAGGGTAATTTTGCAGTTGCCTCCAAGATACAAAAAGTGAAACTTGAATTAAAATAGGGAGCAGTACCTTTTTTAGGCACACGAACAATTAAAAATAGAATGTTTAGGTTGAATGGAGAGAATTTCAAAAATATGTGGTAATTTTGCCAACCAACAACTTAGACAAACTATGTCTGAATTAAGACAGGAAAAGTAAATATCTTGAACAAGACACTAGGGTGTCTAAGGAGAGGAGAATGAGAGGATGATTTGATCTCCCAAATGAATTCTATGCGTTGTATCTTTTAATTCATTCGTTGCATCCAATTTAATTAATTTGTTGCATCTCTTGCCGTTTCAAACATGCTGGATTGTTTGAAATTTAAATTCCAAACTCAAACGATGCATCCTTTCGTGCAGCAGAAAAATTCAAAAAATAACCGGACCCTTTGAGCAATTGCCAAAACTTTTACTGCTTCAACTATTGTGCTTTGTTATTTATCTATGGCATAATATACTATTATATAGATTTTGAAAATTCCAACATCTTTTCTATAAATGTTGATTGTTTTATGATTGGCATGAAGTAAGAGATAACAGTCTGTTAAATTTTAGCATGGTTACCAGTGATTACTAGATCCATAACTGGATCAGGTCACATTTTGATCTCCAAGATTCTTAGCTTGTCTCAAGTTAGAAGTGGACCAAGTGGTATGGAAGTAGCAATTTAGGATAAATTTTTAATAGAAGTTTGATGGGTTGGAGAGACGCAGAGGTTTTTTATATGCATATAATTTCAGCAAGACAGATAATTTTCATGAAGCAATGTGGCTTATGTGCTGTCTTTTAGGCCAATCCTCTCCTCCATCCCTTCTGTATCTCTCCCCCAGTAATCCATATCCGCACACCTACAATTTGCAGATGGCAGTGAGCTGTGCAACCCTTGAGGCCGTGACACCAATGCATTGCAGTTGCTAGTGATGATGTATTCAAGTGCCTTGGGCTCTCCAAGGCCAACCCAGTGCAGAGAGCTCCTACCCTTTATTTGATTTATATAGATCTCGTAAAACATTTTCAAAAATGAAAATTCGTCTCATATAATAAGTAGTTAGTTGACTGTTTAGGAGCTTAGATTAGAAGAATAATTAGAACTATTTGTCTGCATGTCTGATAGTCTTTTTCTCGATAACTCATACAAGGTTATAAATGGTCAAGACAGTGAGGATGTTCTGGCATGGAAGTACCAAATTTGATTAAGATGAGCTTGTTTTAGTTCTACGACTTGTATTATATCTGTTATTAAGTCCACCAGTAGGTGCTCTTTAGCCTTAGGTATCTTGCAGATGAATTGATGCAATAGTGAATGTAATGCCTTTCGGAAAGCAAGCAAAAGAATATCTGGTTAAACTGGTTCAAGAAAAGTGTTTAAAAATCTATATTTATGATGAGGATCGGCACAATCAATGTGTGGGAGATGTCTATTGCAATGGTATATTTGTTCAGGTAAAATAGGCAATGAATATGACCTGTACAGAATTTCATTTTGAACATTTTCTGAAACTTATATGACCCGCATGGTCTTGTTCTAACTAAGCAGATTTCATTTTTAAAACACTAGGAGATTATTTTAAGGAAAAGGCTTGCATGGCACTACACAACATATGACCAACGGCCAGAATTTGCACCTTAAGTGTTCTTTATGCAGCTTGCTGCCTCTCATTTACAACATTAGTTCTTGTGATAGTAATAAGTATATGGTGGGTACATGATCAATGGGAGAAAGATGCTTGAGCTGCTCATGTTGAATTGTGGGCTATCGGAGGTTGAGGAAATCCGATAATAGCAAGTTGGGGATAAGCCACATGTGGGTGTGAAATATTTCTTTCAATTGTATGTATTAAGTTTATTCATGTTATTTAATTTTTTAAGATGTAAAAGAGATTCATTTGTAAATAGAGATTGTAAAAGTTTTTCATGTTAATGAAATTATTTTTTCCATTTAGTATGATTTTAGATAATTTTTTAAAAACTAGGTTCAGCTTATCACGTATTTTTTGTAATTTCAAAAATATCAGAAAATGCAACCAAATTTTCGTTGCAATTAACTAAGACAATTAGTGAAATATTGGTCAGTGAATTCTTTTATTGAAATTTGTTGTTGTTGCCTATATGTGACATTCTTATGGCAACAATTTTTGTTTTTTGTTTTTTTTTTTGATAATTATTGTTGCTGCCTAAATGCAAAGCTCTTTACGCAAAGGATTTTGCAACAAATTTTTTTGTTGCTAATAGCAATGGCAACAAAATTTTGACGTTGCCATTGTTGGAATGTTGTAGTGCATTTAGCGTTGATTTTTAACATAGGACTAGGTTATCGAGAAATGATCATGCTAATCCAGCCTAGTAATGGCCTACTTAGCATACTTTGAAAAACTTGTTTAAAATTTTTTTTATACACTTGTTATTGTTTAATATATAAATTAAGTTTGAAGAATAATCCTATTTGCCTGGGCTAAGTAAATAGTTCGCTTAAACTACATTTAAAACATTTTTTTTCTTTTTTCATACACTTGTTTACATACGTATATTTAACATATTTTTATAAAAAATATATTTAACATATAAACTAAGTTTTACCATTTTTGAATATGTATATATGTTTGATATTTTAAAACATCTTTAAAAATCTCAAAAAATATATGCACATAATTAAAACTGGTAGAACTTGATTTATATGTTAAATATACTTAGATAAATAAGTAATATAAAGAAAAGATAAAAAAATATTTAAATAGACTTTTTGAGGTGGGCTAAGCGAGTCGTTTTTCTCTCATTTCTCTCATTTCATGTCTTTTTCTCTCATTTCAAAAAATTTTTCCTAAAATGTAAAAGTTTTATTATTTTCCAAACACACCCTTACAAATTTCATGAGGGAAAATGCAACTGCTTAACCGTCAAAATTTAGAATGCAAATTTGCAAATGTAGAAAGTTTAAAATGTAAAAAGCCCCCTCATCTTCCTCTAGTTGTTGGTTACTTTTGTAGGCCGTGCTAGTGGTAAGTTTAGTTAATACTATAAGATAATTTGGTAGAATTGCTTTGATTAGTTTCTACGAGAAATCTGGTCGTCTTTTTCTAAT
This sequence comes from Annona cherimola, assembly GCA_030490835.1. Classification (NCBI taxonomy): domain Eukaryota; kingdom Viridiplantae; phylum Streptophyta; class Magnoliopsida; order Magnoliales; family Annonaceae; genus Annona; species Annona cherimola. The sequence continues at coordinate 56,865,424 of CM059971.1, read as the reverse complement.
TTCTAATTACTTTTGTTTTCTATTTTTTAAGTTGTAACATATCTCTATCTTGGAAATGGGCGGGAGCTCTCTAGTATAATTATCGGTCATCTTGGATTATCCACCAACTAAGCCAGATAAGATTGATGGACTTCTGTAGCAAGAATATGATAACTAAAGGAAGTGAGACAAGCTATAAATTAGTGCAATAAAGGTTTTGGAAGAAAGCCGGAAGGCCAACAGGAAAACCAACCAGTACAATGTCAAAGTAAGGGGGGAAAAATAAAAAGGTCAATTTCCTTTAATTGTGCACCGCGAAATGGTATGGATAAGCATCAAGCGAGTCCAATATCTCGCTTTGTCTTATTTGAACATGTCGATGTGCCTTATTGTATATTCATGTCTGGTTCTGAAAATTGATAATGTAATGTAAGTTGAAATAGAAGTCTGTGTATCACATAAGACTTCTAACTTCTATGTTGGCATCACGCAGAGCTGAATCGTATTTGCAATCTTAGCCAGAAAGTCATTTCAAACGCATGAATATACAAAAATATGAAAGCACGAAATTACAAGGGGCATTGATTGCTGACCAAGACATGTTTGCGGACATCTTCCATAGACGGTATTACAAGATGCCTAGATCTAGAGCTTTATGAAACCAAATTTCAGCCCAAAGGAGAGAAAATGTTTCATTCATACACACACTAATTAAATTTTAATTCAAATAGGATGCAAGCCACCTGACTGATCGTTTGCTCTTTGCTAGGCACTGTATCTTATCTGAAGCACTTGATTTGACTCCACATGCATGATGCTAACTCCCCTGCTACTCAAGCGACTAGCTAGGAAGAGCTAATCTCCTCTGTTCTCATCTCCTCGCAAACAAATGCAAGTATTAGAAACAAATTATAAATATGTGTCATGTCATAAATCAAGTAATTAAAATTATAAGCTGATATATTCTATAATTTTATATTCAGTTTACATATACTAATAACTGCTTGGTTAGGAAGATGAACACGTTTAGAAGTTTCTATAATAGATTGTATGCAAGTAGTCTATTATAAATTACTTGAAACTATAATATATCCCTCATGTTATGAATTGCAATTTTGAGTCCATATAGGTATTACCTATCTAAAAAATCATCTAATTAATTATATGAAAGCAAAGAGTGGGAAAAAAAAACAACATACCTCTAATGATCTTCCTCCATGTTATCCAGCCATGACGACCAAGCTGAAAAGTTTCGAGTGAGTACTTCAGCTTGGGGCAGTTTTTAACATGAGCATGTCTCAAAAAAGGCATTGCCCTTTCTATCATTGTCCAATCATCTTCAAACTCTTCCAACGATCCTAGCACCAATGTCTCCACTTTCCACCTAGCGCCTTCTTCAAAAAATCTAGAGCCCATATTCTTGATTTTGCCCCCATAAATAAAGAGGTAGCAAAGATTAGGAAGAAAAGTAGGACTTATCCAAATGGGTGTGTTTTCTCCTGGATAGAACTCAAAATACAGCTCTTTTAGGTATTCAAGAGGATGACAAAGTGGATGATCAATCTTTCTTGCGATTTCAACTTCAGATGTAGGAGTGACGCCTGGAAATTCAAAGCCTAGAATTTGAAGGGATTCAGGCATTTGCAGCACAGTGCATTCCTCCTCACTTATTTGTTCCCCCACGCTGATCTCCATCTTGATTAACCTCAATTTTTTTAGGTCCTTCAAATCAGAGAAAGATAACCATTTATTGATTACATCAAGACTTTCAGACCTGACGCATATTAATTGTTCAAGATTTGACAACTTTCCAAGACCTTTTGGTAAGTGCTCCAATTTCTCACATGTTTTCACATTTAGCACAATCAACTTCTCTAATTTTGTGATAGAGGATGGAAGGCTCTCCAAATTGTAGCAGCTAGTTATCGTCAAGATTTGAAGATTGCATAAGTCTCCAATTGAGTTAGGGAGTGTTGTTAGAGCATGAATGTTGTGTAGCAGAAGATAGACAAGGTGATGAAGTGAAACAATCCTATTCACCCATTTTGCAGACTTCACAATGTTGTCCAATTCAACATGTAGTGTCCTTAGCCTTTGTAACCTTTTGAGATTTTCTTCTAGAATTTGTGCCGCAGCTTCGCTCTTTGTATCAATCATAACCAACACCCTCAACTGTGATGCTAAATTGCTTTCTGGAGGTACATTCTCATACATTACAACACGGCGAGATAGTTTGTTGGCCTCGTTCATGCTAAAGAAGCCATCTTCCTTTCCAATTTTTATTAACATTTCCCTTATTGCATCATGCATTTTATGAAAAGCAATGCCATTGCCGAATTGTTGCTCTTCTTCTTTCGATATCAAGCATCGATTGCATATCTCGTTCAAGTATTCTTCTCCCATCTGGAATGCTGATATCCCCCTTCTTTTCCATACCAATCCCTCAGCAATCCACATTTGAATGATTTGGAAAGAGTTTGGCTCGTAATCTTCAGGGAACACAGCTAAGTAAAGCAAACAAGCCCTTATATTTATGTGGAGTTCTTCATAGCTTAACTCTAACTTGGAATTAACCAGCTCATCTACTATATTGCTACTAGCAGTCTCCTCTTTTAAGTTCTTTGCTATCCGTTCCCATTGAATGACAGAATCTCCTTTAGCAAGCATCATTCCACCACAAACCCTGATTGTGAGAGGAAGCCCCCTACACTGTGCAACAATTTTCTTTCCACATTTTTCTAATTCTGCGTTTGGGCTGATTCCTCCAGTCCTCGCAAAAGCTACTTTGCAGAATAACAACCAGCTATTTTTATCGGACAAAATTTCTGCATGATATATGTGTTCATCTGTTGTCCCCATTGATCTAGCCACTCCCTCATTTCTTGTTGTCACCATCACACAACCTCCTTTCCCTCTAGGCAATGCAGAGTCTAAGCTATACCACCATTGCCCTGTCTCCACTCCCCATATATCATCCAGAACTATCAGGTATTTGCGACAGTCCAACTTATTCTTAAGCATGTTTAGCAGATCATCTACACCCTTATCATGAAGTGACCCCTCTACTCCACCTGCTTTGTTTAGAATCTTTTTCAAAAGTTCATCGAATCTGAAAGTTTGAGAAACCGTAACAAAAATCAAGGGCTGAAATTCAGATTCAATCATGTTGCTCTTGCATATCTTCTGAGCCAGAGTCGTTTTACCGATTCCGCCCATTCCAACAATTCCAATCACCTTTAAGTAATCTTTTTGCACAAGCAACTCATCTATTATTTGCCTTGATTCATCTTCTAATCCCACTATGTCATCATCACTCATTAGGACAGGGTGGGTCAATGGAATATTTCCGTTCTCTTCCTTTTTAACATGGGTAGGAACAGTAGCCAAGTAGGAAATCATATTCTGCTTCACTTGTTTGATTCTTTTATCGACATTTCTCAACTTTTTTCCCAAAACATAACGGGATTTTAAAAGGGCGGGAGAAAAGCAAGTGGATGCCCATTTCTGTTTCTTTTGCTTCTCGCACACAAGCTCACAATCTCCTATTATTTCTTCGGCATCATAAATCAGCTCCCTCAGATGATTCATCGTCCTCTTTAGGGTCTCACTTCTGCCTCTTCTCTTAACTCGATCAGCATCCCTAACGTAGTCTTGCATACATTCAAACTCTGTCCTGATTTCGTTCAACTGGTCTTCAAATTCAAGCAACTTGCTGCCTTCATCTACCAAATATGTTACCAGTTTCTCCAAGAGGACGCTGACAATGGGATCGGCCATGTTTTTTTCCCCTGCCAACCGCAGTCAGTCAATGGTATTTCATAGGGCACAAATCAAAAGTGTACATATCAAATTCCAGAGGTTTGCATATTTGCAACAAATTAACGTGTTGCTAAAATGTGTGGAATGACAACATTCAAAAAACTATCAAGCAGAGATCAAGGCAATAGGATTTTAGCAGAGAAAAATGAGCACTGAGAATTGAGATTATGCAGGAAATGGCTTTGCCATCTTGAATACTCTAGAAGAGTCGGAGGTTGCAATCCTCCCTTACAATTAGCTGCTAAGTGCTACCTTAGCTAGAAGAGAAGACAAGCAAGTCAAGATCTAGTGGAGATCAACTAAAATATACTTGTCTAGGGAGGATTAAGGGTCCCGAGATGTTGTTTGTTCTGTACAATTTAATGGTTATGTTGCAACTAAAGTTGTCAATAACTCAAGATCCGGACCACATATTTGGCTCAAATCGTTATCAATATATAAATCCATTATGCATAAAATCATCCAACCTTTGAATTCGAGGATCCACAAATTTTGTCCTCCATCAACTTTGCAACGGTTCACATACAATAAAACGAATTAGATGGAATGTTCTCATATTTTCCATTTGCTTTATATATCGTTCAAGTGGTCTCTAGCGGAGGATGGTCATTGATGGGTAGAATATATATAAAATAAACTATTCTACACTACACGACAGTATTGAAATTTCACGACTTTTATAAATTGAAATTCGATACATCATGCCATTGCATTCATTCTGTGAAAGACACATTTTTAAAAAATATTATATAATTCTCCAAACAGAAAAATATTTTTATAATTTGACCTAATTGAATAAAAATTATTCCAATTTTGTTAAGAGGCTGTTCTAATAACACTTTATGATTTCGATTATATGAAAACAATATATTCAAATTTAACTTTTTAGTTTTTAAACTGGTTTATATAATAAAATTGAATGAAATGTTAAAACATCAATTGACCAGTAATTAATTAATTTAAAATAAATCAAATATATCAATTAATATCTTATTATTTTATATCTTAATTCTTAACTTAAGTTATAAAATCATTATAAAAATGGTTTTCAATTACATTTAAAAATAAAAGTTCTGTTGCCTTTTCCTTAATCGTGTATGATTTTTCATGTCATTGCCATGGCGTTATTTCAAAGATTAGAGAACTAATATTGTTGCATTGTTTGGTTTTTGAGTTTTTATTAAAACTATATAATACAACTTAGTATGTTTGACCCAATTGCCACAATGATTATCATTTTAAAATCTTAGTTTTCTATAATTTTCTAATTATTTAAACATTACGTTGCATAATTTTATAGAACTTTGTTCGAAATAATTCTAAAGATATTTTATTACTTGGACTATGTAAATAAATCATATATTTACATAGATTTAAATAATAAGCACTTTTAGATAACTCATCGTTACTTCTATCCTATTTTGTTGTGTTTTTAGCCTAATTAAATATTGTTGAATGCAATTGCACGATGTATGTAGTTCCAATTTATAAATTTCGGTGGCATGGGCTTACGGGCCATGATTGGCATTACCGGCGGGCCTTTATTGGGCCTTCACAATTCAATTTCAGTTGTGAAATAGTCTGACACAAGTGCATGGAATTCCATTAAATTAGCACTTTCTTAGAAAGTTATTTTTTAATGTTTGAAATCATTTTGGGATAATAATCGACGTATGATACATTATATGTAGGGCTTGGTTGGTATAAAAAGGATCGTGACTTGTATCCCCGTGGTTTCCCATTTTTTAATTTTTTAAAATTCAAGTCGTGAACTACATTTAAAAATATATACTTTAGATCTAAATATACAAAATCAACTTGATAAACACCTTTTTGTAATATATAATATTAAAAAAATGTAATTATAAATAATTTCGTGCATTATATAAAAATCTAATTAAAATGACTTTTTATGTGGGAAGTAATATAGTTGAAACATTCGTCACTTTTACAAATATGGAAATGTTGAGGTTATGATTTTATATAAACTCTTCGAGTGAGCCCTAGCAAGTAAACCTGATCTTGCGCTTCTCCGAGTTTCTCAAAATTAATTAAAACAACAATGTCATTTATTCACCGCTTAGATCCCCAAATTGTTTGCATCATGTGTATAGAGTAATATGAATGAGAAGGTCCAATATTCAAATATTGGTCAGACAACCTTGTTACATGACCAGATGTGTGTAGAGTAATATGAGTAAGAAGGTCCAATATTCAAATATTGGTCAGAGACAACCTTGTTACACAACCCAAGGTGGGTGAAGCTATAAAAATTTATTGCCATTTTAAGTATTCAACTCTAGGTGGGGTGTAAATCTGGCCACATTGACCCAAATTCGAGTCTTTTAAATTCCTATGTCAAAAGTCCTAAATATGTGCACCTCATAATTCGTGCACATATAAAAAGCAAAGCATGTGATGTTCGGGGTAAAGAAACTATACATATTTTAACCCCTCCAAACAGGCCATTCCATTCACCGTATATTTGTCTCTAGTTAGACTAAGAAGAAGCAGCGAGTAGTGTTAGCACTATTCAAAAATAAAAAAATTTGTTATCTATTAGATGATCAAGCAACTGAATTGTATGTGGAGTAGCGTAAATGGAAAGTTATAGTTCGAATATTGGATAAGGGCAACGGCCTCATTACACTGCCTCTAGAGTACATGTAGAAGCAAATAGCTATTTTAAAGTAGATTCTTCCAGCAAACGATGTCTACAAGCATGGTATAAGCCCTTCGGTAATCAAAACATCCACCAAGACCTAACTAAAATAAGTAGTGTTGTTGCTGGAATTTCAAACACCATGGCTGACCCATGACTTAGCCCAAGTGTCACACACCGGGTAAAGATCATGGGAACCATTGTTTGGAAATTGCGAGATTTCAAATGCCATCAAATTACCTTTTTTAGCCAGATCTGAATCCAGCAATCTCCATTAAAATTTAAAATCGATGAAGCCCTTCTAAACTCAACAAGGCCCCTCGACGATTATAGCCGGCAAGCCCCTTCCATCATCTTCATTAAATTTTATCCGCATCAAGAAAATCGACATCTTTAAATGATAGCAACTGGAGTAGTGTTTCTATTAGTCTTAACTAAATAAATGTTCTGCTTAGTCCATTTGACAAAACTCATTTATAAAACGTTTTGTGTTTTTTTTATATACTAATTTATCTAAGTATAATTAAAATATAAATTAAGTTTTACCATTTTTGGATATGTGTATATATTTTATAAGATTTTTAAAGATAGAATATTTTAAACATATATATACACATAGATGTTTTAAAATCTTTAAAAAATATAATATACATATCCAAAAATGATAAAATTTGATTTATATGTTAAAATACTTAGATAAACAAGCATATAAAGAAAAATAACAAAATATTATAAATAAATTTGTTAAAATGGGCTAAGAGTAACATTCGTTTTGCAGTACTAACGGGATCATTGCTCTAGCAACCGATGGGAGCAGGGCCCAAGAAGAGCCTGAACAAGAGCTGAGCTAGAGGTATGAGCTTAGGCTCAGAAGTGGAATTAAACCAAGACCAGAGAGAAGCCTAGAAAGGGCTTAGAAGGCAAAATGAGCTGCGAGACGAGAGCACGTGGGGTTTTGAGAAAGATCGTGACTTCTGTCTCGCCGAAGCTTAAAAAACGTAGACCGGGAATTCGTGGGGAAGAATTCTGTGAGGAGATGAAAATGAGGTTTGGCGCTTCAGAAGCAATCGAATTGGATGTGGACTTATCAAAAATACATCAGTCGGGTGACCTTGATGATTATGCGTCGGAATTTGAGAGGCTCCATAACAAGGTCGATGACTGGTCGGTTAAGAACTTAAAAGTCATATTCATTCATTAGTGGCCTCAGAGGAGACCTGAAAGCTGAGGTCTTAATGAGGAAGGCTCATGCCACAGTGCATGAACTTTTACTGGCCCCACAATTCGACCACAAAAGAGCACAGATCAAATAATGGTACGCAAGTGAGGAGCGCTAAGGACAAAATGACGCAGTGTGGGAAACATGAATACAAGGTTAGCAGAAGACTATGGTCAAGATTGATAAACAAGTCTCATGCTAAAACTAAAACACAAAGAAAAGTAGATTTTTAAGGAATGTTATTTAAAAGATCTATTTCAAATAACAATAGTAGTTACGAATTTATAGAGGATACAAAACAAACCCTACACGGCACGACCTTATACGTGTCCTTACTCATGTAAAGCGCTAACCGACGTACTTTGCACATTTTACTAAAAATAGTAAAGTAAACAATTTACTATAAACAGTAAATAAAATTGAATGCATCTTAAATTGTCCTGAATCATGAGGAAATGGCGAATTTTAACATTAAAAATGTACTAAACTGGGTTACACCTAAGTAGGTGCGAAACTTGGGTTGGGTAGGTCCGGTTTGGGATCAACCCTATCCTTACCCTATTTTTAAAAACTTCTGTCCTATTTTATTTTAGGTTGGGTCAATTATACACATATCCTACTTTATTTTTTAAGATTGGGTTGGTTCCAATTTTAGTTCTAATTTTGGTTCTTTAAAATAGTCTTTCTACTATATTTGAAAATTATAATTTTACTACAAGTTTCATTTAAAAACTTAAAATCAAGATGATAATAATATAATTTTTAAATGCATTCATTAAATTTAATAAATAATTGATAAATTAAAAAAGTTTCTATATATTTAAAAAATATATTTATATCTTACTATAAAGATATTTTAAAAAATTTATATTCAATATATATTGATAATTTGGGTCAGTTCTGGGTACTTTGACCTTGGAACCTATATTATCTTAAGTATACTTGACATTCTTTTTACTTGGAACCTATTCTACCCTATGAGTATAAAAGTAGGAACTTACCCTACCTATTTTAGAGTATGCAAAGGGTCGACTTGCAGGTATCCTACTCAAGTTGCACCTTTACACCCAAGTTGTCATGTCAATGAACTTGAAAATACTTTCTATCAATATAATGTGACCCATGTAACTCCTCCTGAATCAAAAGAAGTTAACACTCTTCTTTATTGGTTTCGAATTCTTTCATGGCAATTAGCCCACTTCGGGTGGCATCTATATCACAAAACTACTAGCTAAACTATGGATCAACTTATTAATAAGCCGGGGATGGGTTAGAACAAGCCTCAAAGTAAAGATCCAAAACAGTATAGAGGGATGGTGCCAATTAAATAACTTACCTTAAATCAGATCCAGGATAAAAAGAATAAAGGGTTGTGTTTTTCTTGTTACTAAATTTTTTCGGAGAAAGGGAGGTGATATTAATGATTGACAGTGGCAACGACAACAACTTCATTAATCAAGAGACAGTCAAAAAGTGTAATTTATCAAGGTAGCCCATGAACGGATTCTCAGTGCTTGTAGTGAATCAAGATAAATGCCATGAACTAGAACAAAGAGTGATCCTCTCAGCCCCAACTAAGTAGGAAAAGCTAAGCAAGTATCTTACTTAGCCCATCTAAAAAAACTCATGTATAATAATTTTTTTGTTTTTTCTTCGTACATTTGTTTATCTAAGTGTATTTAACATATAAACTAAGTTTTACCATTTTCAGATATGTGTATATAATTTTTTGAGATTTTTAAAAATAGAGGTATTTTAAACACATATATACACATATATGTTTAAAAATATTAATAAAATATACACACATATCTGAAAATGATAAAATATGGTTTATACATTAAGTACACTTAGATAAACAAGTGTATGAAAAAAAAATTATTGTAAATAAGTTTTTTAAAGTAGGTTAAGTGGGACATTTGCTTAGCTTGGACTAACGAGATCATTTCTACACCGGAATTTGCAAAGACATAGACTTCAAATACAACAGTTCTCAGTTGTGTTGGATATGTATCCACTAGCATTAGTGAGCATAGACGTGGTTCTTGGGGTAGCGTGGCTCAAATAGTTAGGAACATTATATCCAACTAGAACTCAACGTGGCTCAGCATGAATGCAATTGCGACTAAGTGTGCCTCCTATTACAATGAGGCCATACGCATATCTGCATCATCTCTACAAGTCTGAAATTGAGAATTAGGTTCAAGCCTTACTAACAAAAGGGTTGATTCAGCACAGCACCAGCCCATTCTCAGTTCTGGTCCTATTCGCCAAGAAAAAGGACGATACGAGGAGGATGTGCGTCAATTATCGAGCCCTCAACAACATCACCATTAAAGGTAAGTTCCCTATCCCTGTAATAGATGAATTATGAGATGAGCTCACCAGTGCTAAGGTCTTATCAAAATTGGACCTCAAATCTACCTATCATCAGATACTCTCAAACTCATCTACAGCGTCACATGAATAGAATCTTTTAGCCCTTCTTGCGTTGATTTACCTTGGTGTTCTTTGATGACATCCTCATCTACAGTGTCACATGGGAGCAGTATTTACACCATCTGGGGGTGGCTCCATCCACTCTGTGGCAACATGCCCTGTATGCGAACAAGGGTAAATGCTCATTCGAGTGGTCCACAGTTCAATTTTTGGACCACACTATCTCTGATGAAGGGGTGCGGCTGGTGCGGACAACTTGGTGGCGATTGTAGCATGGCTGCAGCCCAGCACACTCAAGCGATTACGGCCGTTCCTGGGAATCATGGGCTATTACCGTAAATTTATTAAAGGTTATGATCTGCTCCCAGCTCCTCTAATAGCTCTCCGAAAGAAGAATGCATTTGTGTGGACTCCTGCAGCTATTGAGGCGTTTGAATCTTTTAAAAAGCCCACGGTAACTACACCACTGTTGGGTTTTTGCCTGATTTTTCTTTACCATTTATAATTGGATGAGATTCATCCAGGGTGGGTGCTGGAGTCTTTCTTATGCAGCTGGGCCATCCTATAGCCTATTACAGCAAGGCTATCTTGCTCCCGCATCACGGCAGATCAACTTATGAATAAGAGTTAATGGCTCTGGTTCTTGCGAAAAAGAAGTGGCATCCAAATCTTTTTAGGAGTAAATTTATTATCCGCACGGATCATAATTGTCTTCATTTTTTGCCGGATCAAAAAGGGCTAACACCTTTTCAACATAAGTGGTTAGCGGAAATTACTTGGTTATGATTTCAGAATGTAATATAAGCAAGGAAGCCAGAACAAGGTAGCTGATGCACTTTCATGTCAAGCAGAGCTGACTACTTCAATTAAGCTGCATTCTATGGCAGTCAGTTCATGCTCCTTTTTATTTACTCCACAGCTACTACAAGATTGCCGAAACGGTCCAGAATTACAGCACCTCTGCCCATAAGTTCAACAGGTACCTACTTCCCTTCATTCCGTATTCGGAGATACCACAACAACAGCTTGGTTACACCCACGAAAAGCTCTGCTATTCCTGCCATTTTGTCGCACTTCCACAGTTTAGCCATTGGTGCCCATGGAGGAATTCTGAAGACACTGCAGTGAATTCATGAATACTCTCTCTAGGCAGGCATGAAAAGGGTGATTCAATAGCATGTAGCGAGCTGCTACGAATGCTGTCCAGCCAAGTATTTGGCCCAACACCCCCCTTCCCATTCCACAACACATTTGGTTGGATATTTCAATGGATTTTATTGAAGGCCTCCCCTTATCTAGAGGTAAAACTATTATCTTAGTTATTGTGGATCGCGTGTTAAAATATGCGGGTTTGTCCCTTTCGTACATGGCAGCAACTGTTTCTATGGTGTTTGTTCAGGAGGTCATCCGGCTTCAGGGGTTCCCATCGACAATGGTTTCCGACCGGGATCTAACATTCCTTAGTTCTTTTTGAGGGGCTTTCTTTCCGATGCATAATACTGACCTGTGCTATAGCATAGTGTACCACCCCAAATGGATGATCAGATCGAGGTTCCTAACCAGATGTTGGAAGCATAATTGAGAGTCTTTATTATGCATCGGCCATCTCGGTGGGCATGGGCCGATCGGTGGTGTAATAACTCATTTCATTCAACAACAGACACCACCCCATTCAAAGCCGTCCATGGACGTTAGCCCCATCCAATCAATCCATACGAGAAAGGTTCTTGCTCCGATGAGACGGTAGATTTGGGGCTCACAGAACGGGATGAGTTGCTTCACCAGCTCAACGCCCACTTGGAGATGGCCCAGACAAGGATGAAACAATAGGTTGACCGTCATCGTTAAGCCATCTCTTTTGATGTAGGGGATCTCGTCTATTTCAGACTGCACCCATTCCGTCAACTGACACTCCGACCAGGAAAGTTTCATAAACTATCACCCAGATTCTATGGTCCTTTTCCGATTGCCGAACGAATTGTGAAGTGTCTTACCGCCTTCATCTTCCTAGCTCCTCTAAGATTCACCCTATTTCCCAAGTTTCGTTGCTACGGAAGTGTGTGAACCCAGATGCAATTGCTACAGAGCTTCCAGCTACGGATGAGGAAGACCGGCCATCGCCCCAGCCGCATAATTTTGCAGGGCAAAGGAAGCACGGGCACTGTAGTAATTTTACGGCGTTAGTGTATTTGTTTTAAAATATGAGTATGTTTGGTTTTTTGATAAAATTTATATTTTATATATACAAAATCTCAATCTATTTGGTTCATTTGCTGGATCAACTACTAACATGTATGTACACGCAATTTTTCATTATTTGACAATTTCTAAAAATATTTGTGTACAAAAAATTATTTTTAATAAGATTTCATTATAATTGGTAAAGTTGGAAAATATAATTTATATTAAGAGTTATGTTATATTATTCAAAGTTAATGTAGTTAAGGTAATTTCAAAAATAACAATTTCGTTTATTTTTCTTGATTTTTTGAAAATTTATTAATATTTTTTTATTTTCCGAATATAATAGAATCCAACCACATTTAACCGCATCTAACAGCATCTAACCATATCTAACCCCATCTAACCGCATCTAATTTTTGAAATTAATAAGTTAATCATAATTTAACACCTGTAATATGATTCTAGGCCCCAGATAATGTCATTTATACCTTAATTACGGAATTTGAAACCCAGATAATACGATTTAATGAAATCACCTTAATCTAACCGCATCTAATTTTTGAAATTGATAATTTAATCATAATTTAACACTTGTAATATAATCTTAGGCCCTTTATAACATCATTTATACCTTAATAATGGAATTTAGCTCGGTTGGTCGCTGGCTGTGGCGCAATGGCAGTCGGCGGGAGTTCGAATGACGGTTCGGCCCTTTAGGATGAAGTGGGAGCTGTTGTCTCCCTTTGGGGCGGAGTGGGAGCGGTTGTCTCCTTGATTCTTTAGTGGAGCTGTGTCTCCAGATTTCTTTGGCGGAGTTGTGTATCTCCGTAGTTGTAAGAATGTCTCAGAAATATAATGTAATATGTGTTGAGATGTATGTAAATATAAACCATCAAAAAAAAATAATGGAATTTAAAACCTAGATAAGGTGATTTATTGAAATCTACCTTAATCAACAGCGTCTAACGTATCTAACCACATTTAACAGTATTTAACCACATATAATTTTTGAAATTAATAAGTTAATCCTAATTTAACACATGTAATATGATCCTAGGCCCCTTATAACATCATTTATACCTTAATAACGAAATTTAAAACTTAGATAAAGCGATTTATTGAAATCCATTTTAATCTAACAGCGTCTAACCGCGTCTAATTTTTAAAATTAATAAGTTAATCCTAATTTAACACTTGTAATATGATCATAAGCCCCTTATAACGTCATTTCTATCTTAATAACAGAATTTGAAACCTAGATAAGGCGATTTATTGAAATCCACCTTAATCTAGCAGCGTCTAACCGCATTTAATCGCATCTAATTGCATCTAACCGCATCTAATTTTTGAAATTAATATGTTAATCCTAATTTAATACCTGTAATATGATCCTGAGTCCCTTAGAACTGTTGAGATTATTGATCATGTGCTTATCGAATAAAATGGTTAATTTGATTTTGATGATTAACAAATAATTGAAATATCATTAAAAAGGATCTAACACATTTGTCTAAGTGTTCTCAAATGTTTTGACTCTAAATTATGTGTATAAATATGAAAAGGCGAAGTAATTTAAGTTTCAAGCATTCAAAGATCGTAAATCGCAAGTTCAGCAAGTGAAGTGAAGTCTCAGCCCAAGTCGACTTCGCCTGTGACTTCGGACAAAACAGCAAAGTGAAGTCGCATCCCAAGTCGACTTCACTCGACCCAAGTCGACTTCACCTGCGACTTCAAGGCCAGAATTTTGGACAGAATGTTGACGGCGAGCTTTTACAAAACAAAGTCGCACCCCAAGTCGACTTCACCCATCCGAAGTCGACTCCACTCATCCGAAGTCGACTCCATTTACGACTTCAACATGTAACGGTCGAAAATCCGAACGTCGGAGCTCTAGATGCGCATGAACCTCCACTCCAACGGCTAAAATCTTTTTTCCTCTATATATACTATTGAAGGATGAACGTGGAGAAGAAGAGAGAAGGAGGAAAGAAAGAGGAAAACACAAGTTGAGCTTTCATCTTCTTATTCATGTGTGTTGAAGATATTTGAATAACTATTGAAGCTTCCAAGTGCTACAACTTTCAAGTGCGCTTCCAAGTTTATCATCTACATGACAAGGAGCTTCCGGTGCTTAATCGAATACACATTGTAAAGTGTAATTTCTCTTTTATTTATTTTGTTTTGTGTTGTTGCCTTGAATCGGTATTGGAGACCGAATTCAAGAAGAAGCAAAACAGGGGGTTGGTTTGAGTTTGTCTCACTAACGGGTTTTGCTTGATTGGTTGGAGTTTGTCTCACCAATCGTTTCGACTTGGTTGGTTGGAGTTGGTCTCACCAACAAGTGATTATTGTATATGCCCCCTAGACCTAGAATCTAGAAGAGAGCGGGTGCTCTAGATTGTATTGAAGATACAATAGTGGAACCCAAGACACAACGAGTGTGTGCTTGGAAGAGTGGAGTAGGGAAGGTTGCCCGAACCACTATATATCGTTGTCTCTTGTTTGGTTTGATTGTTTACATTTTTATATTCCATTTGCACCCTCTCATTCTATCTCATATCACGTTTCATCAAGGGGATTGAAATTAAAAGGGGTTAAGTTTTAATTTACCAAAGAATTTTTCAAGAACCCAATTCACCCCTCCTCTCTTGGGTTTTGCCATAAACTCGGGGCCAACAATAACGTCATTTATACCTTAATAACGGAATTTGAAACCCAGATAATATGATTTAATGAAATTTATCTTAATCTAACAGCATCTAACCGTACTTAACTGCATCTAATTTTTGAAATTAATAAACTAATCATGTTTTAACACTTGTAATATGATCCTAAGCCCCTTATAACATCATTTATACCTTAATAACAGAATTTGAAACCCATATAATATGATTTAATGAAATCAACCTCAATCTAACCGCATCTAATTTTTGAAATTAATAAGTTAATCATAATTTAACACTTGTAATATAATCTTAGGCCCTTTATAACATCATTTATACCTTAATAACGAAATTTCAAACCTAGATAAGGTGATTTATTGAAATCTACCTTAATCTAACAATGTCTAACGCATCTAACCACATTTAACAGTATTTAACCGCATCTAATTTTTGAAATTAATAAGTTAATCCTAATTTAACACATGTAATATGATCCTAGGCCCCTTGTAACATTATTTATACCTTAATAACGGAATTTGAAACTTAGATAAAGCGATTTATTGAAATTCATTTTAATCTAACAGCGTCTAACCGCATCTAACTGCATCTAATTTTTGAAATTATGGTGTGTTTGGTAACAACAAAAAGTTGTCAAGTTAAAACTTTTCAATCTAAAACTTTTCACTCTCTACAATTACCCTATTTTTTAATTATTTCTCCACATTTTTCTATATAACTACCCTATTTTTCAATCATTTCTACACAACTACCAACACAACAAACCTATCTATTTCAACTTTATTTTATTTATTCCTCATCATTACCCCTATCATATCACATCATTTGACAACTTCTTATTTCTATAACTTTTCATCAAAAGTTTTATCCATTCCCAAACACACCTTTAATAAGTTAATCCTAATTTAACACTTGTAATATGATCATAGGCCCCTTATAACGTCATTTATATTTTCATAACAGAATTTGAAACCTAGATAAGACGATTTATTGAAATCCACCTTAATCTAGCAGCGTCTAACCACATCTAACCACATTTAATCGCATCTAATTGCATCTAACCGCATCTAATTTTTGAAATTAATATGTTAATCCTAATTTAACACCTGTAATATGATCCTGAGTTCCTTATAACGTCATTTATACCTTAATAACGGAATTTGAAACCCAGATAATATGATTTAATGAAATCTATCTTAATCTAACAGCATCTAACCGTACTTAACTGCATCTAATTTTTGAAATTAATAAGCTAATCCTATTTTAACACTTGTAATATGATCCTAAGCCCCTTATAACATTATTTATACCTTAATAATAGAATTTGAAACCTATATAATATGATTTAATGAAATCAACCTCAATCTAACAGCATCTAACCACATCTAACTGCATCAAACCACATTTAACAACATCTAATTTTTGATATTTCATAAATATTTTACCTAATCTGTGTATTTTACAAAATATATATACTTAATAATTTATTTCAGTACCATGCAAACCTTTAAATAATTTTAAGACTAAATAAATATATAAAGTTATAATTAAAAATATTAACTTCACTTTGTTAAATGAAATAGAAATTTAAATAAATATATAAAATAGTAAAAAATATTGTATATGACGTTGTAAATTAAAATTGTGATAAATTATATATAACTGTAATTTAGATTTAATATATAAATATATGTTACTTTTTTTGGATTTGTTAAATGATCAATTTAGCAAATAACTATATTTAATAGAAATTTTATAACAAAATTTATTAAAATTATAAAATAATATTATTATAGTTTATATTATAAATTTAAAGTATTAATATAATAATTGTGATTTATTGTTACTATAATTAATTAATTTCAAATAAAAATACAAATTTATTTACTTCAAGTGAAATCAATGTAAATAAACAATTTAATAAATATTTACATTGAATAAAAAATTTATAGAAAATTTCATGTTATAGAACACCTCTAAATATATACCATCATGTTATATCTCCTGCAAATTTTCTATCGAAATTTGATTTTTCTATAATTTCTTAGTAATAGGTACCTTTTTGCGAAATGTTACATTCACTGATTTTTTTTGTAAATTATGTTTCCAGAAGTCAAATTTTTATAACAAAATTTATTAAAATTATAAAATAATATTATTACAGTTTATAGTACAAATTTAACGTATTAATATAATAATTGTGATTTATTGTTACTAGAATTAATTAATTTCAAATAAAAATAAAAATTTATTTACTTCAAGTAAAATCAATGTAAAACTATCAATTTAATAAATATTTACATTGAATAAAAAATTTATAGAAAATTTATAGAAAAATTATATGTTCCAAAACTGTAATTTAAACTATGTCAAAACTTAGATTGGTAAAAAATACTTAATTTAAATCATTATTTAATTTTGTGTCTCAAAATTAATAATTAAGTAAATAATGGTTTAATTATATGTCCCAAATTTGTAACAAAATAAAGTTCAATCAAATTCAACCAAAGTTAATCAAATTTAAATAAAATTGAAAATTAATTTAAACAAATATGAAAAGTATTAATTAAAATATATAACTTGCAAAATAAATATTTTTAAATCGATGATAAATTATTTATTTCAAATAAATAGTAATAATTATTTTGATATTTTAACTTCAATGTAAATACTTTTATTTAATTATTTGATAATAAAAAAATAAATGTTATTTAGAATTAAAATAAAAATTAACGAAATTAATTATAAATGTAATAAATTTATTATGTTGATTTTTTTGCGAACTTAGTAAGCTAAGTTTTCTAAAGCTCGTAGAGTTCACTCATCTGTCTCATTGCTTGTTAAAATTTAAAATTTAAAATAAATATTAATTTAAGTCAAATTAAAATAAAAAATAAATTAAATTTATAAAAAATTGATTAACAATGTATGCATATGATTGGATTTTTTTAACCTAAGATATACAAGCATGCGGTTAGGTTTTTCTCACTTGAAGAATGCATGTTTGAGGGTTAATTTTTAAAAAAAATTTTTGATTTTAAGCAAAGAGTAGTGAGAGTATTCAAAAAAATCTATAAAAACAAGGAAGTGAAGTGAATTTGATTTTTTTTTTTCACTTTACAATGGTAACAATTTCTTTATTTCAAAAATTTATACTAATTTATTTCACAATAATAACCCTTCATATTAGATTTATAAACTTTCATAAATTTAAGGGTCAAATTTGCTAAAATTTAAACCTCAATTTTGTTAAGCTAATTATTTCACCCTTCTAATTTTAAAATTTTCATCTTAAGAAGATTTTATATGAAAACTTTTTGATGATTATATTTTATATAAAATCTTTCAATTGACTACGTTTGTGAATTGAATAATTGGACATCTATACAAATCTAAAAAATTCCAACAACATAAAAGATTTATTTTTACAAGGTCATTTAAAAATACAAATAGAAACTTTATAAAAAAAATTACATCATTTTATAGTTATTTTATACAATTTTCACAAAATGTTAAGAAAAATTACATTGAAATTGAGGTTTTGATGCAATAAGTAGTGATATTTATATTTTTTACACAAATATTATATTTATATAATTTGGGGGATTCTATTAGATTATTGAAATTTTTTTATAAAATTGTTTTAAATGCTCTATATTGCAAATAACAATCTGCATGTGCACGAATTCAAGTGGTCCGCTAGACCATTAGATCTGAACAAACCCTCTAATTTCTGTCCGTCAAGACAAATGGGCACGGTGCATCACCTTCTAACGAATGCAACTGAACCCTAGCTGGCAGCCGCCGCACCTGCCTCAAACCCCACCGCCGTCGGCCGCTGGATCGCTGATCGGAACAAACCGATGACTTGCCGATGGCTTCCAACTATGATGCCTAACTCGTCAAACTAGATCTGTTCTCCAATCGCCTGAATTTATAAAAAATTAATGCTGCGAGTTTTCTTCTTTTTTGCTAGTTGATGCTGCCAATCGTTGATCAAATCCACCAGCTTCATTGTTGCAAAGGAACGTCATCGACAATAGCAGCAAATCGTCGGCAGCAGTAGTTCGTTGGCAATGCGTGTCTTCGAGGCAGAAGCCCTCATCTCAGATCTTACATTGTCTGATTTCACTATAGGGATTCGGCATCAGCAGTTCGTCGGCTGTGCGTCGCCAGCTGCTGATCGACTTTGTGCTCCACCTTCTCCATCCTGCCGGCTTCCAAGCAAATTCGGCTAAGCTCCACAACGAGTAAGGGAAGGGAGAAGCAGAGCATTGGAACTGCGCAATTTGCGCCCATCACAAAATCGAAATGTATTTTCAACTACCAAAAACGCCTTGTGAAATCAAAGCCGTCGAACGAAAATGAACGGTGGATGACGGGCTTCCTGTGAGAAAAAACGTGGGGCGCGCTTCCCATGGGTTGGCTCTCTAATCAGCTCACCCAGGTTCAGCTGCTTTCTATGGTGGGAGGAGATTTTACAAAATAGTCTCTCTGAAGGTAGGGTCTTACAAATTTCTCCAGGAACGGAGTTTTGCTAGATGTTCCCTTTGGTAGGGTTAGGGGTGCAACTCGGTTAGGAAACCCTACTAGGTACCCTAAATAGAGTCGGTTCAGGTATATGAATTTTACCCGTAGGGGGTGTATATAGGAACTTTCTCTATGTGCTCCATTTTAAAATCAAGTTATCATAATGTATAAATACCAATAAAAAAATGTCAAGCAAGCACAAATAATGACGAAAAGATTTCAAAAGAGAATGAGTACCTGATGTGATTATAGAAATCGCTTTGCTGTCTTGAATTCTGCAGATAAGCTGGAGATTGTAAGCTATCAAGCACAGATCAAGACAACAGGATTCTACCAGAGAATAAATGAGAACCTGAGAACCGAGACAGCGC
This sequence comes from Annona cherimola, assembly GCA_030490835.1. Classification (NCBI taxonomy): domain Eukaryota; kingdom Viridiplantae; phylum Streptophyta; class Magnoliopsida; order Magnoliales; family Annonaceae; genus Annona; species Annona cherimola. Next base: position 56,845,540 of record CM059971.1, on the reverse strand, counting down.
TGCTATTGCTGTCTTGAATTCTGCAGTTGAGAATTGAGATGGAGGTTGTAGTCCCAATCAGCCACGAGATCAGATGCTAAAGCAGGCGGAGCAGGCAAGTTAGGCATGCCGTGTGTGATGTGACGATAACGGATTAGATGCAAAAGCAGCCGAGAGAAGGTGAATACGTTAACGAGATCAGATGCTAAAGCAAACGAGACTAGGCAGTTGCTTGGAAAGATGGCAACGTACGAGCACATGAACCAGACCAAGCAATGTTTTATATTTTATAATTGAATTGCGTTCATTTTAATTTTTTATGATTTAATTAAAAAGAGGCCTTTAAAAATAATATTTATAATTCTTCAAACAGAAAATATTTTATTAGTATAATATTATATAATTGATTACAAATTAGTCTAGTTTTGGTAAGACTATTCAGCAAATGCATCCATCAATATTGCTGCAAATGGTCAAATGCAGCAAAAAAAAAGGCTGCCTACTTGGCTACGCATGCCAAGCCGCATTTAACATTTTAACCCTTGCAGCCGGCTCTTTTTATTCACCGCACGCGCAACTAAAAAAAAGCTGCCGTTGATTTTTAAAAAAAAAAAGAAGAAGAAGAAAAAAAAAAGCAGCCAAATTTGTGGCTGCAACTGCACGGCATAAGGCAGCGGAATTTTTTTGGCTGTATATTGACATAAAGTAGCTGAATTTTTTACTGCATTTGGCAAACAGTTAGCTGAAATTTTTTTTGCCGCATTTGGCATAAAGAAGCTAAAAATTTTTCGTTGCATCTGATATAAGATTGCCACAAAAAAAAAAAAAAAAATTTCGCCTGCATTAGATTAGATTGCATTGGCAAACGTTTTATTAGTTGGTTGTTTTATATTTGAGCCTATATCTATATCAAATAATCACCTCAACAGTATGATATGTGATGACAACTTACATTAACTAGTCTATCAAACTAACTTATCCTCAAACCAAACTAATGTTATATTATTAACAGTTAACTACATTATCAAATATAATCTATCAAATAAACAAAAAATGCTAATGTATATAATTCATAAGAATCACTTACAAGTTTTTTTTTTATGGTGAAAACACTAATTCATTAAACAAGAGCAATCCTTACACAAAGATTCAAATATGAACACAGGAGAATCATCTCTCCACCTGTTGTCCGCTTTCACAAAATCCATTGCTGCACTAGCTAATTTGTGTACTAAGTCCCTTCTCTTAGAACATGCGGATATACTACATTCTTAAAGCCCCTTTCAACTCTTTTAATTTGTTCCACAAAGAACTTAAGGCCGGTCAACGAGAAACCAATTCCTTTCAGCCAGTTCATCATGATCAGCGAATCACTCTCTATCTTTAATTTCTGAAATTCCATCTCTTTTTCCCAATCCAGTCCCATCCATATTACCGAAACCACCGTCCATAAAGGGCAACCACGCCGTTCTTAAACCACCACCAAAGCCCCTATGAAAGCACCATTTTAGTCCCTTGCCACTGCTCCCAATCCCGTATCTCTATTTACCATCTTGCAACTACATCAACATTCACTTTAATCCATCCATCTTGTGGAGTCTTCCATTTTATCGCATTCCAATCCCTCTTTCGAAGCAGAATCACTGACTGGACTTGGTGTATGTATGTTATGCTCCATTGCCCAATATTCCATTCACCTGATTGCAAAAACATAGCAGATAACAGAGAAGGAAGGGAGGAATGGGAACGTTCAAGAAGAACCTTTTTTCTTATAAACCACCATCTCCAGATCATAGTCATGAAAAGCATTAGTAGGAACTGATGCTTACCATTAGATAGACTAGATAAAACGTCCCTAACTCCTTCAATTCTTTTTTTTTTTTTTTTGCTTGGAAACTTCTTCAATTCTTCTGCTGAACAGCTTGTGTAAATAGGGGCTTCTCAGGTTTTTGTTGAAAAAAGTGCAGCTCCAAAATAGGTGATCTTCATCCTCATTATGTTCCCTACAAAACAGAGTCAATATCAGTAGGGACTCCCTTCTTTAATAGGTTGGCTTTTTTACGAGTGATTTCATGTACGGTCTCCATCCAAAAAATTGTTTCTTTTTTATAGCTTTTGTAACACCTCACCTTTTTGAGGTTTCACGAATAAGGTGTACTATGTTCAAACTGAGAATAAAATCTCCAAATATGGAAATAGATACCAATACGTAAAGTCATAAAACTTTTAACTATTACATCTCAAGTTTGCTCATTATGGAGTTATTATACATATTCAGTGTCTTTAATCACAACAAATAAGCCTTATAAAATAATTTCAATAAAAATCTAAACTTCATTGTCCTTTGCTCTGCTAGTTTCACCTTTTTCCCATGTTGATGAAAGCTTTAATTTATTATTATATTCATGTGTTCCACTTAAAACAAAACTATGTGAGCTAAAAACTCAATAAGTAAAATATATTTTCACAAAATTCATTTTTTGCAATCACTTTAATTTTTCAAAAACAAACACAACATCTATATTGGCTTTTATGCACAACAAACTCTAATTAATGAAAATTTTAAAACATCTTGATACATGTGCGCACATATGTCAAATTTTAAACTATGCATGCACACTGTGGGAATTGTCATATGCTTATGCTCGCGTGTAGCCGTGCTACATATTCGTGAGTTAATTCATCTTCTTTAGTAGTCCTGAGGTCACTACTCAAGTACTACCATACTTCTTTATTCATTGGCAGCAAACTCGATATGCAATTATGCATCATGTTCATGCACTGTGATTAATGCACCACCGGAATTCACTATTTAACATGATTTTGAAATAATAATGCTCATATTTGAATAACCAACTGGAAAGAAAATTTTAATTTAAATAAATAATCACATTTCATAGCAAATCACAATATTCACAAAATATTTTGAAAGTCATGCCTTGGTAAATGTTTACTTACCTTTAAGTAGACTTTAAAACTCATCTTTTCCAATTTCTTATAGTAGCCTCAAGTCTCTTTGTCTAATTTTCATTACAATATGTTCATTATTTCACTCTGGTTTTCATAAATATTATTTAAATTTTCATTTACGACTTTTCCAAAATTTCTCATAATTTTAATTGATCAAAATTATATTTTCTCCCATTTATTCTTATATTATTCCATTTTTAAACAACTTTATTCTTATATATAAAAGTAAATTTGAACTCATACTTCTTTAAATACTTACTTCAAAATTTTCATATTTTTGTAAATTTTTATAATTTTTTTATTCATTTATATAGCATCACAATATTAAATAATTTCATTTCTTATAAAAATTATAAATTTAAACTCATTTAAGCTTCTAAATATTGACATTAATTTTTTAAGTATTTTTCATATTTTTCTGTATTTTTTCAAATTTATCTGTATTTATTTTGAATTTTTTATTATTTTTTTCCTTGCTAGCCTGCGGGCCGGTCGCTTGTTGGCACCTGAAGTTGGTTGCCGATGGACTGAAAGTTAGGCCAGGCTAGTGAGGTCGCTTGTTGGCACCTGAAGTTGGTTGCCGATGGACTGAAAGTTAGGCCAGGCTAGTGAAATCTAGTAGGCTGTGTAGGTGGGCTTGGTTTTTGAAACTTAGGCTTAGTTTCTGTGAGCTTAGACTTGAGCTTAATTTCTTAGTTTGTTGAGCTTGTCCGGATGAATTTAGCCCACCGGTCCAGAAGCTTCTGTTATTTATTTATTTATTTTAACGGTGTATATTCTCTAAATACAATAGTTTGTATCTCTTAATATAAATGTTTGTTTGATCTGAAATTTTAGGAGTAAACTTATAAAATTATATTTTATAATCTGAATGGTCAATTTCTCAAAATAACATCTTTATCATTAGATTTGATATAAAGGATTTAATAAAGGATTAAAATTAAATATTACTTCCAATAGCTATGTAAACTAATTTTTAACAGAATTAATTCATCATATAACCTATGAAATATCTTAAATAATGTTTGTAATGGGTTAAATTATTATTTTTGCATTTGTATTTTCCTGTAATTATTTTTTGTGTTTATCATTAAAATACATATTCACCACTCTAAATCTTTATAAAAATTACTATATCTAAAAATTTATAAGTCTGATCAAGTTGAAATTTTGAAGGCAAGCTAAAAATATAATTATCTTGTTATTGTACGGTAAAAGTTATCTGATTATACCCGGAAGTATGTTTATTTTATCATATAACATTTTGTACCATATATTTGCTACTTCTCATTGAAATAAGTAAAATTTCAACATCAAGTTTCAATAATACTCAGGTAACTAATTAGACATGCTCGAAACATCGTGAATGGTTTAGATCTACCAAAATGAGTTGCATCTATTTTGAAATGAACGAGATTAACTGAAAAATGGTTATATGCGACATACCTTAAATTTTCTTTCTTCCTCAGCCGGTCGCTCTGTTTGGTTTCTTCCTCTCTTTTTTTTTTCAAACGACGAAATCATCTCCTACGCCCTCTTCTTATACTGATGTATTTGCTAAACGGCTGGGATTAAATGCCATAAATCCCACCGTTTATTTATTTAATTATTTTTTTAAACGTCTCTCTTCCCCTTCAGGTGCTGACCGTTACAGCTTTATTTTCCAAATGGCTTTGAAACAATCCTCTTCTACACCTTCTCTTGTAGCTTGTTCTAGCCCTTCTTCTCCCATTTGCTTCTCGTGTGCTGAATGGTAAGCTCATTTAACTTGAAAACATCCATCACTCTCTGGTTCCCAAAACAGACAATCATCTTTAGCTTCCCATGGGAGAGGAACAAATTTTATTTGCTCTTGTCCCCTTTCTCCCACGATCATCATGATGTCTTCTTCTTTCTATTTCCTTTTCTCCCCAATTTATAAACTATTCGATCTTGCAGTCATCTGAAAACCCAGCTGGGATTGGTCCAGTCTTTGAAACCCATCCATCTACCCAGTTATTTCCTTCTCTAATCCTACTTCCTACTCGTACCCAATCTTCGAAATAGCTCGAGCCTTTAACGTACTGTGTCATACATATGAACAACAACTTGTAACATTGCAGTCCTGCAAATTCCCAATTGAGAAGTAAATCTCGTCTTCAACGTTTCATATTAGAAAGAATTTGTTTTTGACACCACTATCAAGGCTTGTTTTGCTACAAAGGCTAGATTGAAAGCAGCCAGTTCTTTGAAGCCTAATCACCCTCTCATTTTTGATAGATAAAGCTTTTTTCCAAGCCGTCCAACTAATCCTCCTCTTTCCATTATTCTCACCCACCAGAATTTACTCATCTGTGCATTAAGTTATCACATAAACTTTGAGGGATAAAAAAAAAATAATTCATTGCATAATTCGAAATTGCTTGTGCCACTACTTGTATGCAGATTTCTTTACCTCGTTGGATACCAGTTGATTTCTTCCTCCTTGGACCTTCGTCCACACTCTTTCCTAAATAGTTTGGAATGCAACCATCTTATTTCTCCCTACCTAAGCTCCCCAGGTAAACCTTGATCTACTTTCCTTGAGATCCCATCATCTCTTCAATTTGTTGTTGCTTTTCTCGGCTCATATTCTTGCTAAACAGCATAGCAGTTTTGAACATACTAACTTATTATCCAGATCCCCTCTGATATCTTTTAAGTAGCTCGTTTAATTGATTTACAGTTTCTCCCCCTGCTTTCAAAAATAGTAAAACATCACCCACGAAGAACAAATGGGTCGAAAGAGGACGTCCCTGCTGATTTTTATCCCTTGCAGACTCTTCTCTTGTTGCTTTTTTTATCAAAGCTAACAATTCCTCTGTACACACCAAAAACAAAAGAATTACTTAAAAGTTGAGTTTTCTCAAAGTCTACAGTTTTATTCCCTATACAAAAACTAAAAAAGTGAAAGTACCAAACGAAAATATCTGGCAAAAGACCATTTCTACAAATAAGGTCATTTCTACGACTCCTCTAATATGCAAAGCAAAAATAACACCGAGAATAGCATCATACCTAGCTGTCACAAGCCTGTCAAGGAAATCCATAGGAATTTCAGTTCCAAACACAACTAGATGAAAAGATACTATAGAAGATAGAAAAGATAATACCGAACACATAAATTTCTCTGAGTCGTTCATCATTATAATATAATATTTGACATGGCCATTTGATGACAAAGTTGATTGTAGGATCCATCATTTTTTATGAGTTTCTTTTTAGGCACATAAGAACCTAAACCAAATTGCCGATAGGAGTACAAATTCATTTTGAAACTGCCTCCAATATCACAAATTTTAAAATTTTATGTTGATAAAGTTCTGAATTAAGGATGTGTTTGAGAAGGTACAAAACTTTTAGATAAAAAGTTTTCGTTGTAAAACTTTTTGAACTAGAAGAAAATAATGTGATATATAAAAGTAACGATGATGAGTAAAGAAAAATATATAAAATAATTAAAAATAAGTAGTTATGGAAAGTAAAAAAATTTAGTTTGAAAAACTTTTAGGTTAAACAAACATGCCCTAAGTAACCCTAATTTATATTACTGTTCTTCACTCAAATTAGGAAATTACAATCTACAACTTAAATGTAATAGCCAAAAATTGAAGCTTACATAAAAAAGTGGAGACTTTCAAGGGTTTATAAGTGGGTATTAGGTTAAATATAAGCTGATATATTTTAAAATCATATAACTAAGCTGCCAAGGCAGATTAAATAATATCACACTGGGACCCATAACTTATGAGCCCAGGATCATTTTTCTGAGTTTATGTGTTACAAGTAGTATCAAAATGGACCCCCTCTAACAGATACAGTCTGTTGATAGTTGAAGATAAAACTCAAAGTTTAGTTGTGGTTTGAGGACAAATAAAGTGAAAATTGATGAGCCTATAATAGCCAAGAACTGAATCTCACATCGAAAAGAGGAGAGAATTTGTAGGGTTTATAAGTGGGTCTCAAATTAAATATAATATGACATGTTTTAAAACTATATAGTTAAGTTATCAAGCTAAAGCAGACAAGATCACACTGCGAAACCTATAGCTCATGGGCTTAGTATCTTTTTTGGTCTATGAAATATACCAAGTTTCAACTTGAAGTAATCATAAATATGTTTAGGTTTTATTCAAGCGTTTTTATCAATAGATCAGAACTATAGTTAAAAAAATGAAGCTGCCTTAATAAACGTACTAGTAATTAATTTCTAAAGATTAAGAAGACCTTATTCTAAATGCACCTCAAGCCAACTCTCTTTAACATCCTCCTTATCGTCACTTGTCTCGTCTATGAGAGCGTGTCCAGCTGACTTAAGCTCTCGGATCATATTTGATATTTTTTTAAGATGCTACCTCATAACGTGATTATGATGCTTCTTATAAGTGTTAAACTTGATATTAAGTCTCCTCGCCTTTTGCAGTAGAGATACCACCAAAATTTTCTTTCGGTTTGTCCATATTTTTTGAGCCATGATATACTGCTCAAACTCACGAATGAGTTCATCTTGCATGCTTATTCAACAATGTAATGAGAGTGATACTTTTTTCTTTTATAAGCTAAATAAGCCTTAAGGTCTCGTCTATATTGAGCAGTATTTCCACACTCAAATTCATTCACAAAACTATTTTATTTTTAGTGTCTCCCGTTCTTCGAGGATATACTAGACTTTTCTATGTCAGATGTCGTAGTTGTTGTCATTTAGCTTCTCACCTTTATTTAAGTTCGTGATAATCTTTTTTTATGGCATTGATGATTCATTAACTAAAAGAGAATTGATAGAGAGTTAATATTAGCATTAGTTTATTACAAAAGACTAAATAAATTATTGATAAACTAATGTATGAAACAAATATGAAAGTTCATTATGTTCTGAATCATTATTTGTGTTACAAATGTTGGATTATTATTAGTTAAGTTCAATTTTGCAAAATTTTAAGTCTAAATAAGAATTCTTTTAAATCCTACTAAATTAAGAACTTCACTAAACAAATTTATATTAAGTCATGAAAGATTTAAAAGGGTTTTACTAGGTACAATTAAATTTTCTATACACTTCCTTTGGTTAATCAAGTAAGAAGTTTGGGTTGCGGGAGACTCTCCTTGCTTTTGTAAAGGTTTAATTATATAACCAGAAGTCCACCTAATACCACAATAACATATAGTTTAGACATCAACCACTAGCCATGAAATAAAATTTTAATTGTGTTTTGAATAAAACAAAAATTAAGATATTAGAAAAAAATGGTGCACTTTAATCATAAAACTTATGAATCTCTCCTAATGACAACATTGGTTTAATTCTCATGCATCTCATAACTTAGAAATTTTAAGTTTTTCATATATCTCGAACAAACAGATGGGATGGTCCCAAATGCCTCTTAAATGATCTTATGATTATGTTACGACATACACGTTAACCATAGATATTAAGTACGACATCTATACTCAATCATGTAGTATAATATACAGTGTAAACATATAGTTTACACAAAATATTAATCCTGAGTCCTAAATAGGAAACTGAACCATACTAATGTGCTGAAAATACCAAAAAAATTAGAATATTTGATCATAAAAAATGAATTTAAAATGGTCGGATTGTATTAAAAATAAAATGGACATAGTCTGGTGCTAGGCTTGATTGTACTGGGCTCCACTAGTGCTGGGCAACACAATATGACTGGCCCACTTGGGTTTGATATGGTTAGGTTAGCCCGATAGTTGGCCCATCCCTGCTACCACTACCCACTATCGCCATTCGGATGCTAGTTGGAAGAAGCCTGCTATCCGCCATCTAGGATTGCTGGTGGGCAGCCCACTCATCAAATGCACATTAGGTTCCCATGAGCCCAAGTCTAGGCGCTATTAAGGGTGTACATCGGGTTGGGTTGACTGGGTGGTAAAGACGACCCTAACCTACCTTATAAAATCTTAACCTGACCCTACTTTCAACCTTATTTTTCACATTGTAACCCAACCCTATGGAAATCAATTTGGTTCGGGTTAGAAATCGGATTAATAAATATATAATATTTAAAAATATTTTGCTTAATTAAATCTATTCTAAATGAAAATTAATCATTTTTAAGGAATATCTTCCAATTTATGACTTATATAATGATATAATTGCTAAATAATCTTATTTCAACTTAATAATGTCTAGTTAATTTTTATGTATTATATACTACTATTAAGACTATTTATTAATACTTTATTATATTATATACTAATATATCAAATCAGGTCAAATTGGATTGACAATCCAAATCAATCCACTTCTAAAATCAGGTCAGTTCAAATTAGTTTATATAATTTATTTTATTCAAAATGTCTAACTTAACCATATTATAAATCGAGTTGGGTTAGTCGGGTTCGAGTTGGTTTACTCTCTTGGATGCTATCATGGCTAGGGGTCACATCGCAATTTTTTCGGTCAGTTTTTCTTTGCAAAATAGTTATTTCCTCGGGTATTTTTGCAAAAGTTCAGTCTATCCTTGCGAACACAATTACAGGGCATCCCACCTCATTTTGGGTGATCTATACAGCTGCGACAAATGTAGGCATAATGTATCTCAACCCATTTTAAATAATGTTAAATCCATTTGACATCGTATTAATGATCCAATCAATTCAACAATTCTATAATTCGAAAATCATGACATCAACGTAATTGAGCATATGATGAAGTCAAATATTCAAGCAATTATCAATATAATGATAATTTAAAATATAATTACCATATTAACATGCTATAACAAATTATATGTCTCTTCATAAAAACATGAGTTATAACATGGGGCCCATCAAATTGTTGCTCAAACGTCACATAAAATCAATGTTCAACTCACACATGTAATAGAAAAAATGCCAACGCAACAGAGTTATTTGCGTTACTTCCATTGCCCACAAAAAATGATGGCCACGATCACAAGCACTTATGAATTCTAGATTCGATCTGTTTATCATGTTTAAAAAAATCTTATCATTAAAACAAGATATGACATGAATATATTTCAACATGGTTATGGGAAAAAATTAAAACATATTAAATCATGCCTCCCATCAAATCCATACTCATATTTAACTCGTATCACATGAATAGGCCAACATGACAATAAAAAATGGGCAGTGTACATGTTCATTCATGCCATCACAAACGCATATATTCAATCATTTTATCATTCGTATTAATACATATATATGTACTAATATGTATGAGACTCAAAAATTAGTGATACTATCGTGTGCAGACAATCTGCACCCAAACTAACCTGCGCTCGTTCCATCTATCCGTTGATTTCTTCGAGATTAATCCAGACCGTGCATATGCATACTTTTGAGGTGAGTAGGAGGGTGAAAGGGTGCGCTAACGATTTCGTTGGGAGAGAAATCGAAAATTTCAATGCTAACCTGGGAAAGTTACACTCTTCCTCTCTAGAAATCACGGATACATTTCATTAAAAAAATCACAAATACAACTTAAAAGTTGTTGCTGCCTTCGACCTTGAGAGCTAGAAGGTGAACGGGGGCGACCAGAATCGATGTCGTACTGACATAAAGAAAGACAATGGAGTCATGGAGATTAGTTTTCAAAAACGTAGGGCCGCAAAATCTTTGGCAACGAGGAGCATAAGGGTATGATTTTAACATCGTCGATGTGATGGTTGTCTCTGATCTTTGAATTGATGGTCGTTGGTATCGAATTCTAGTGGATTTTTGCCCACCGATCTTGAAGCAGATGCCAGCAACTGGCGATCATGGCTGCCAAAATCGGGGAAGCAGGGGTAGATGAAGTTTTTGTGTCACCGTCCGGATGGTCACATCTAATTCTCTCTTCTAGGACATTGAAGGTTAGGTAGAAGATGAAGGAGGAATTTTTATTCACCGTTGAAGAAGAAGATGAACAAGTTGCAGGTTTCAACGCGGCTTCAGCTTTTTTGGTGGCAACATAGTGAGAGAAACTACACATCAGCTTGAATTTTGGTTGCAGCAGTAGCCAGTGTCCAACCTTGAATGATGTCGTGGTAGCGTCTGATGGAGGTGATGGAGTACCGTATTTTGGTGCTCTAAAATGTAACAAAATTTGTGCCTAGTCGATAGAATCGAAATTAATCTATCACTAACATGTATCAGTCGTGACCGAGTATTAATTTTGGAAAAGTTCAAAATTAGTTTGATAACATGTATATTATTAAGGAATTTCATAAAATAAGCAAAAATAAGTATGGTAATATAAAAGAGGAATTATCTTGTTAGTCAGCCAACCTAAAAAAGTATTTATAACATTTTTTCTTTATAGACTTGTTTATCTAAATGTATTTGACATATAAATCAACTTTTACCTTTTTTTGCATATGTGCATATATTTTTTGAGATTTTTTTTTACACTTACATAAACAAGTACATGAAAAAAAGCAAAAATATATATATATATATATATATTATAAATGAATTTTTTGAGATGAGCTAAGTCAGACATTTGCTTAGCCCAAATCCCAAGCTAACATGATCAATTCTCAATGTAAAATACTAGCATACTATTTTCTAGAGATTTATATACTTTAATTTTAAATATGCTAAGTTTTAATATAGCATGGTGATTTTCAAATCTCAAATATTTGCATAACGACGTGCTGATGTAAATGAAAATGCAAAATCAGTATGTTAATTTCACATAAGCCTTTATCTTCTCTGTTTAATTCAAAATAATAGTTTAAATTTTTCAAAAAAAAAGCATATCATATAATGACAATTTTGATGAGTATAACATGAATTAACATCCTAATATAAAATATTACTATAAAAATATTGCAAATATTGTTAATTAGCATGCTAATATACAATATTAGCATAGAATATTGCAAATAAAGTTACTACTGAACTACTTTATTTCCATCCCAAACATCCATCGCAAAAATTATGGCATCGCACATCAATTCCAAGATGCTCAAGGTCTAAGTTCGACGGACAGCGCACATCCGGAGTCGTCAAACCATGCCACCAAGACCAAAATAAAATAAAATTACAAACGTACTTTAAAACCATGAAAGAATTTATTCTGTGAAAGTAATTTGTATTAAATAAATTTACTTTTTATGTAACAAAATTTAAAATATTTCACCATAAATAATTTAAAAAAATTAATTTTCAATATTGCGATAAGAAGAACTTGAAATAAAGAATTTCTAGTTTGGGATAACATATTTCATTTTTCCATTCAAATTAGCATGCTTAATGTGTAACATTTGAAGGCTTTACAACATCAGCATGCTAAAATATTAGAGTGTGTATTAAAAAAATGTCATGCTAAAACTTTTCAATATAAAACATTTTACTCTCCGCGATTACTCTTTTTTTAATCATTTCTTCTTATCTTTATATATAACTATCATATTTTTCAATCATTTTTACGCAGCTACTACACAACTAATCTATCCATTTTAACTTTAATATCTTTACTCTTTACTATAACCCCTATCATATCATATCATTTTCTTTCAATTTAATAAATTTTATACCAAAAATTTTTATTCTAAAAGTTTTATAACTTCCCAAACATACCCTTAGAATGCTATTATTGATGCAATTCTTCCTTGCCAAGAAAATACCTAAAAGTAACCTTTAGAAAGAAAATACCTAAAAATTGTTTACGGAATTCACGCATTAACAAGCAAATTAGCATTTCAAAATTAGTAAAATCTGCATGCCAATTCATATAATTAGCATGCTATTATTAATTCAGTACAATTAACATTAAACATGCTAATTTGAATGAAAAATGAAATATGTTTTTCCAAACTAGGAATTCTTTTACAATTTTGTATTTGAAGCTATTTTTATCACAATATTGAAAATTAATTTTTAAAATTACTTTAGCCTATCTTTTGTAATTTTTTTTATTTTGGTCCCATGGTTCGACCACCTGGGATGTGCGCTGTCCCAAGGTCGAACCTGAGATCTCGACCGTGTATGCTTGGAATGCAAATCACGGCGCCTCTGGTACTGGCTGCGTTGTTTCTTGTAAATTTTATTTCCTATAAATACATATTAAATTGATTATTTATTTTTATTATTTAAATATCTGTTATATATTTTATTATTTGATGCTATAATTTTTGTGATGATTTTTATAATGGTTGGGATGTAAATAAATTAGTTTAGTAGTAACTTTCGTTGTAATATTTTATGCTAATATTGTATATTAGCATGCTAACTAACAATATTTGCAATGTTTTTATACTAATATTTTATATAAGGATTTTAATTCACGTCATATTAACCAAATTGTCATTATGGATATGCTTTTCTTTGAAACGTTCAAAAAACTATGATTTTGAACTAAAACGGAGAAAAGGTAAAAGATTCAGTGAAATTAGTATATTGATTTTACATTTCCATTTACATTAGCAAGTTGATATGCAAATATTTGATATTTCGAAATCACAATGCTATATTAGAACTTAGCGAATTGAAAGTCAAGTATATAAATCTATGAAAAAGAGTATGGTAATTTCTATATTAGTATACTTATTTTATGAAATTCCTTAACGAATACGTCTTCATGCTAATTTTGAATTTTTCCAAAACTGATACTCGCCACGACTGATACACATATTAGTGACAGATTAATTTGGATTCTATTGAATATGCACAGATTTTATTACACTTAGAGCACCAGAATATGGTACTCCATCACCATCATCAAATGATACCGTAGGCATCATTCGAGGTTATACGCCGGCAACTGCTGCAATCAAAAATCAAAGCTGACGTGCAACTTTCTTTTACTATTTTGAGACCAAAAAGCTAAAGTCAGACTGAAATCAGCAGCTTTCTCATCTTCTTCTTCAATGCTAACAAAAACCCCATATTCATCTCCTACCCGACCGTCAATATCTTGGACCAAAGAATTTGAGGCCACCATACGGACTCGGCACAAAAACCACATCTACCCCTTCTTCCTCAATTTTGGCAACCATGATCGCCGGTAGTTGACATCTGCTTCAAGACCAGTGGGCAGAAAATCTACTAAAATTCAACACCAACAGGCATCAATTCAAAGATCGGAGACGACCATTGCATTAACGATGTTAAAACCATACACTTATGCCCCTCCTTCCAACAGATTTGGCTACTGCAGCCCTATGTCTTTGAAAACCAATCTCCATCATCTTTCTTTATGTCGGCACAATGTCTGTTCTCGTCGCCTCCATTCGCTTTCTAGCTCTCAAGATGCAACAACAACTTTTGCCTTGTATTTTTGATTTTTAATGAAATGTATCCGTGATTTTTTGATAGGGAAGAGTACAACTGTTCCTGGGTTAAGCATTGAAATTTTGAATTTGCCTCTCGACGAAATCCTTATGCAGCCTTTCACTCTCCTACTCACTTCAAAAGTATGCACGATATAGATTAATCCCATAGAAATCAACGAATAGATGGAACGACTGCATGTTGGTTTAGGTGCAGACTGTCTGCATATGATAGATCCCCAAAAATATATGTATGTAATTGGAAAGCCAAGACACAGTTTTATGATTTTTCTACGAATGTTGGAAAGAATTAACTCAAATAATTATAGGATAATCTACCTCCTAGAAGATTGAACCATAAGGTAGGGCTGCAAAAGCGAGATTGATGTTGCATCTGAAGCTTTACATTGCCTAGTTTTCTCTCCTGACAAGATTAAAATCATATAAATCAGAAACAAAATTCAATCTCACCACCTAAATGCTTATAGTATAGGCAATAAGAGCCTTAGGGTTTTTACGTAGCCACATATCTTTTGAAGAGGATCCGAGATCCTCCTTTTATAAGTGGGAGGAGGAAGGTCCTAAAGAATCTTTATATGGTAGATGCATAACCCCATTTTCCACATAATATACATCTGATACCATTTTAGAAGAGCCCTCGTGGGCATATACTTACAAACCAAAATGGAAGGGACCCCAAAGAAGCATCCTCCGTCTAAAACCACTATGTGAAACCAAGTCGCCCTCTTATCACTAACTAACTTTTAATCAGCTGTAGTAGCTTTGTCATGCAGTTGACAATTTAAAAAAAAAAAAGGTTTGGCCAATACGTGTGGGGACTGAAGGCGTTGAAACTTTGTCCAACTAATCACCAGCAATCCAGACATGCAAAAGCCACCGTATCTATCAACAAAACACTGAAACAAGCTTAGCAAGACAGTAGGTGAAATGGGAGCAATACAATAGAAAATTTGATTACTTCATTCAACAAATCTACCATAAATCTTTGGTACTTAAGGCAATGTAAAACCAAGATGATAGAATAGTAACCAATCAAAAAATGATAGAATAATAGGCAATCATAAATATTTTTGGTGAGGTGATTACTCAAGGCAACTTACAAATGCACCAACCTGAGCAAGTTGGGAGCATAGTTTGGTGATTACCATTGATCGGGCATCGCACCTCATGGGAAGAAAGTAACAGGTTTCTAATTAGGCAGCAATATTGAAGGTTGAAAACATTATCAGGCATCACCCACACCATGCCAACAACACATTTACTCAAGCAACTTTCACTCAGACAGGCAAACCAGCGTTTGCACGAATTAGAAAACATTAAATTGTCAAAAACAAATTAAATATATAAATATCATTCAAATTTGAGCTCCATCTTTCCAAAGATAGTTCTCTAGAACAATTTGAACACCTTAGCGTTGACAGAGGAGAGAAACTTGTATAGATATCTGAAACTCTATTGCTGTTTACATTGCGGAAAAGAAATTTATATTCTTGAGAAGTGATCTTTTCAGCTTAGACTAAGCAAATGTCTTGCTTAGCCACCTTAAAATATCTATTTACAAATATTTTTTTATTTTTTCTTCGTATACTTATCTGAGTATATTTAATATATAAATTAATTTTTACTATTTTTGGATATGTATATATATTTATCTGATATTTTTAGAGATAGAAGTATTTTAAATATATATATATACATGGATGTTTAAAAATTTCAAAAAAAAATATACACATATCCAAAAATAGTAAAACTTAGATTATGTATTAAATATACTTAGATAAACAAGTATATGAATAAAAAAAAATTTAAAAATATTGTAAATGGTTCTTGAGATAAATTAAGCGAGACATTTACTTAGCTCAGGTTAACAAAATTATTCCTCTATATTCTTTATTTCAACCTACAAGTACAAAGTAGAAATTGTAAGGAACCACATCAATTAGTTCCCATATGCAGTGATTTTTGGCAATCTTTCTATTAATTATAGTGGAGGGAATGAATGTTACATGCGGCCTAGTCTAAAATGTTTGGACCCACTACGGTTTATGCCTTATAAGATGAGATAAGACCGCCTCCTCGTTACCAAATTTCTTTCCAAATTAAACATGGGGCCACCCATTTCCACTCTAATTTTTGAAAATTTCCCTGATCGTGCCTTCTAATTCACTGATCCCAGTTTTGCACATTATATTAACCTGCTATCGGCATCTTTTTAGATCAGTTGAAAACAATTTGAGATAAGAAAATATTAACTTTCTGAATCCATGTGGAGCACAAAGCAACTAAGTCTAATTAATTTTTGTACCAAACTTCAACTGTCCAACTGGTCGGGTGGAAATATTCACATCGCGAAGCAGGAAACCTTCCTGCATATTTCCATCACTGGCTGCCAAATATCGAACCAGCCTCTGTAGCTCAGCTGCACACTCTGTAGCCTCAAGACTACTTATGTCAAGCTCAGAAACAATCTCAAGTAAAGGCACTCCAGCTCTATTGAGGTCCACATTAATGAATGGCCTAGGGAAATCAACAACGATCAAATAGTATGTAAATCAGACCAAGAGGCGGAATCAACAAAGTAAATAAGCAAGCAAGTGGAATTAGTTGAATCACTAGAGCAGGAAAGGCTACAGACGAAATCATTGCAGCTTCTATATTTCACTAGAAATGAAAATGAAAAGCAGAGCAAGCTGGTCTGGATTGAAAGAAATTTCAAAGTTCAAGGAAACTGTTGTGTAGCTTTGATGGCTGATCATTTGCGCCCGGTCACAAAAATTGCCATTGCTCCTCCACCACTAGCAGTTTTACACTTTCGTCTTTAATCATGATTTCCTTCACAAATCCAGCAGTTGCTAGAGAATCGAGTTCATTTATTCTTCCAAATTACTTTTCTATTTCTTTCTGTCCCTTACTCTTTTCAAAAATCAAAAGCAAATGTAACAGTGAAATAATGAAGCGCAAGGTGCTGGTGAAATCGTTTTTATTTTTGTATAAAATGCAAATGAGGGCAATATGGTCATTTCACACATGTAAGCATGATTGAAGGTGACTTGTGAGTATGGGTTGGTAAGATGACTTGTAATAATTTGCAGTATATGTTTTCTTTTATAGTAAAACATATGCTTTTAACAAAATGACAGTGATTATGAATTATCTTATACGTCTAATTTGTAACATAATCGTAATTTTACAGATTTTATGAACTTTAGAGTTTATATACAATTCACATAAACGTAATTTTACAAATTTTATGAACTTTAGAGTTTATATACAATTCATAGGGATGATGAGTTGTATAGGTTATATATCTCCGTTTTCTCCTATTAGATGTATTTTACAAATTATTCAAATATAGCAAAAAGTGCGAACATGTAATTGATAGTTTTTAGACATTTTACGAATTTTACATAATATATTTCTTTCTTGTGCAATCGTTTAATAACATAGAAAAGTTATACAGTTTTGACATCTTAAATAAGATTGTTAATATTTTATTTTCAGAAATTATATGGGAATACAGAATTTACAGTAATGCTAGAAAATCATGAACTTATATATATACATATTTTATGATTTTTAAAAATTGTTCAAATTCCAATAAACTGATCAAATGGATTTTACAGATTATTCATATAATCTATATTAAATGTATAAACTATCAAATAATACCGAAGTTTTAAGAAATATTAAATAACACATTTCAGAAGCCTATTAAATTTCCATTAAAAATTTTTGTTAATTGTATTACCTTAATTTATATTTTTATTTATTAAATAGGCACAAAATAAACATTATATGCTATAATTTTTGTAATAAACACATATAATAAACCTATCAATTTAGGAGAAGGAGTTATATGTACCTTTTCTTCAGAAATATAGTCAGTGGCC
Source organism: Annona cherimola (assembly GCA_030490835.1). Lineage (NCBI taxonomy): Eukaryota > Viridiplantae > Streptophyta > Magnoliopsida > Magnoliales > Annonaceae > Annona > Annona cherimola. Next base: position 56,827,407 of record CM059971.1, on the reverse strand, counting down.
CAAATTGTAAGTATCTAACATTATTAATGAGGTGCATTTTGTGCTTATTTTTCTTAGATTGTGTTGTAGACCCAAAAATAATTTTAAATCCAAAAAAATATCATAATATGTAAACAAAAGTTAATTAACAAATAATTTAATTGCCTATCCGGCTAGTAATCTTTGTTGTTAGTTTGAAAATTATTAAGCACAATACATTGTATTTAATAAACACAATCTTTGTTGTTAGTTTGAAAATTATTAAGCACAATACATTGTATTTAATAAACACTTAACGAGCACATCGGTTAAGCAAAATGAGGTCACTACAAAAATATGTAGCAATTGCAACAAGCAATTGAAACCAAAAATTTTTTCGTTGCAAACGGTGAAACACTTCTCTTTGCAAACATTGGTTGCTATACTGTACAATTGCAACAAAAATTTACAACGAATGATTTCCGTTGCAATTGATGGGCACATTTGCAACCAAATGAGAGTTCGTTCTTATCACTACAACACAACCTGGCAATTGCAACAAACAATTTTTTGTTGTGATTGGTGTACACAATTGCAACAAGATGAGAGTTGATTCCTATTGTAACTATCAATTGCAACGAAATCAGTTTCATTGCAAAAATTGGAGATATAATGTATCAAAAATTGCAATAAGATGATAGTTTGATCCTATTGCAACAACTACTAGCGACGAAGAGTACTATATTTAATTTAAAAATATTAAGATAAGTTATATATTTTCATATAATTCATTTTTTACCCTTTTATTTCGATAAAAGTGCATCTGCATGAAGGTTTTATGAAATTTTTTAAAAATTTAATTATTATTATTATTTTATTATCTGGGGTGATCAATGATTTATTGAGATTAAGGGGGGAAAATATCAAGACGTGCCAACGGTTTAAATTGTTACAACAAATTAAGTCGCATGTGCACTAATAATTGTAAGCTACTAGAGTACCGTAATTACTGCATCCGCCTCCCAAAAAGAATTTTCATGGCTACAACAAACCATTGTCTCCACTGGCTGATGTTCCATCTCAGATCCGGCAAAAAAAAAAAAAAAAGCACCTCCTAGCAAATCTAAGCCATCCAAATCGCCGCCAATCAAAAATCCTGAAGTCCGGTTGAAATCCCTTTGTCATTTTCAAGCAAAATTCCTTGAAGATCGGCTACAATTCGTCTTCGGATCCAAGCAAAACTAGTAGCAAAATTCATCACAGTTCTGCCTGGTTTTTCATCTGAGATCCAAGCCTCTAGCACACGAGATTTGCCACCATCTCGTTAACGAGGAAAAAAAACATAAAAAAACACAACACCCATTAGAAATCATTGTCAAAAAAGCCAATTCACATATTCCATCATGTAATTCTACGAAGAAGCCAACCGACAAAAGCAACCAACATGCATATTCCACAGCACCCCAACAAACAGAGCAAGTTTCAACTCTGCAACAAACGAAGCAGAGAAACCAAGGCACCCAACGAAATCATGCCCATTTATCGATTCTTCTACCACCCTCTTCTGCTCTCTCCTCCTCTCGGTCTCCTTCTCTCATCAAATGCGCAGGGATTTAACGAGAAGCTTCCTCCATAAGCAAATGGCCATTAACCAGCCCTCACATACACATAAGGGGGTTAACGGATAGACTTAGATGGATTAGAGCCTAATCCTAATTTTAAATTATTTAAAATATCTTAACCCCAATCCGTTTATTAATTCATTGAAAAAATCTCGACCCAATATATTTCTAATTAATTTAATAAATGAGTTAGTGGGTTATTAAGGAATTATATAACAAATAACTTGAAAGTCTAAACTTTAGTAGACGATAACATCGCGGTGAAATGCAAGAGGGTGTTTTCGAAAAAGAAAATAAAAATAGGACAATAATAGGAAAACGGATTTAGGATAGCAGCATAAAAATGCAAATTAGGTAGTGGAAGGAATACTTAGCGGGGAAAATAACAAATGAGTTTATAAAGTTTATATTTATATACATATTTACATTTATATATATATATGTATATATAACTTTAAAAATTTTGACCATAATCTATTTATTTAATTAAATGATTAAACGGTTTGACGGATCATAACTCGTTTATTCAAAAATCTCAACTCAAACTCATTTATAGTTGTAAAAGTAAGTTGACAAGTTAACCATCACAATCAACATCCCTACGTACACGCAAGAGTGTATAGCATATATTCGGGCTTTGCCCCTTCAAATCTCAGCCACACATTTGTAACGGAGGGCAGATACGACGTTTTCACGTTTAGCTACGTAAAGGAAGCCGGTCCTAAGAATTAATGAACTGATTATGAAAGCGAGAGGAAAGAGCAATAAAATGCATTTTCCCGTCTTCGCACCTTGCGTGTCTGATCCAGTTCAAAGGAGAGGATCATTCGCTACCTGTGGTCACTTGTCCTTTTAGAATTTGAGCAGGAAGAACCGAGAGTTTGGTTTATAAATTGAGTTAGGGTTAGGGTTCAAGCAAATCTAAATTCAAGAAACTTAGGTCTGATTTTTATTTTTATATTATATACTTAATATTTAGATACTATTTATTTATATTTATGATTTTTGTACTATATATATATATATTTATATTTGAATATATATTTGTCATGTTGAAATCATATTATAGACAATTTTCATTTACACTTATCTTTAAATTTATTAATTTTGTTCTTTTATTGAAATATTTTATATATTATATATTTTTAAAATGAATAGTTAGTCTATGCATTTTACTTTGCTTACATAATTTATATCATTTGTATATTTATCTAAGATTTTAAAACTTGTTACTGTTAAATCGAATAAAAATTTGTCAATTTAATTCCAACTCCAAACTTGACTTGAGCCACAATTAAAAGAAAAAAAAAAGCAATTCAAAAAAAAAAAGTGATTTGAGTCACACATCAAAAAATAAGTTTGACTTGAGCTTGATTTTCAAAAATAAAATTATGATTTAGATTTTTTATGGTAAATGATGGGTGGCTAATTAAAAGACCATTTCTCACCCTCAATTTGGACATTAGAGACAGAAAAAATCACTTATTATCATTTATTTAAAATAGCACTGTCTTTACAAATTTGTCCCATAAGACGTTCTGTGGACTTTTTACCTCAACAGTATGATAAGTTATTCTCATTGAAGGCGCAAAATTCGCCAATAAGTGAGCCGCTTCAGTTTCACTTTGACGTATATGCGCAAAAGATAATGATTCAATCTCAAATTCTCACCTTTGCTATTCTTTACCATCACTTCAACAGGATGTAATACTATTTAGGAGTAAGATTTAGCCAATTCTTCAAAAATAATTTTGCACCAACTCCTTTTCGATTTCATGCAATCGTTTTATTTAAAATTAAAGTCAAGTTTCATTTCAGGTGTATTACAAGGTAACTTTCCTTAAGGCAATTTTGTTATCCTATTTTCTACTTAAGGTAATTCTGCAATTGCTTACAAGATACAAAAAATAAAATCTGAACTAAAATAGGAAGCAGCACCTTTTTTAGGCACATGAACACTTGATAACATAACTTTTGGTTGAATTGAGAGAATTTTAAAACAATATGGTAAAATTGCAAAAAATTGATTAAGACAACAATGTCTGAATCAAGACAATCTATGAGATATTTGAACAAATACAATACAATGTCTTGAAGGAGGCAAAATGTGTCTGAGTGAGACACATTTGCTTTAACTCATATTTATCAATTTTGAATAGTCGTATTACACAACCATTCAATTTGCCACATCACCCAAACCATTTCACTTCACGTACTTGTGTTGCTTGAAGTTTGAATTTTGCATCCCTTAAGGCAAATTGAAAATTCAAATAAAAAGCCAAATTATAGATTCAAATCCAAGACCTGTTAGTTTCTGCCAACGTCTCCTACCAACTTAACTATTTTGCTTTTGTTGTTAATTTATTAAATTATATTATACTTATTATAATTTTGAAAATTTCCAAAATTCCCCTGCCATTTTGAAAATTTAAATCAATTCCATTCAACTAAGGAATTCTCATACATAAATAAAAATGTCGGGTAGACTTAAACCTTTACTTAGTGAAAATATATCAAGATTTACCAAGGTATACAGTAGCCAAGGCTTTGAACTATCGACATCATTTGATAAATCAGACATATCTCACATATAAGATTTCAAAATATGTCAAGTATTCTAAAAGGAGACATGTTATAGCCATGTATCAGCATCCTAGTTCATGAGCACCTTAGAGTGAATCTACACACTCTGCAAATAGAAGCGGTCTCACTTGTAACACTTATATAGGTGGATCTATTTAGAGTACCCTATAACTAAATACTCAAACACAATAGTTTTAGATCCATTAAGAGTATAAAATACTCAACCTCATAAATACATTATAAGATCCAAGCATTGCTTAAGGGATGCAAAATTATAGATATAATCAGTGCTTACAAGTCGCAAAAATAACTTATTTTGCTCATTGAACTCTTAGACTTGGGCTACAAGAATAGAGTTGAGTGTCAGTTATTGCAACTCCTAAATGTGAATTTCAGTTTCATCTCTCTTGATGTTTTCCAAACCATTTCCCAGATCAAGCCTTTTCTAAGCTGGTCTACCAAGTTTTCATTTGGTCATATAAAATCAATATTAACAACATCATCTTGGAGTAACTGCCTTACATAATTATGTCTCAATACAATATGTTGCGACTTACCATTATAAGTCTTATTGTATGCTCTAGATAAGGTTGTTTTGCTATCACAATGTAAATAAATTGGAGGCATTAGCGTAAGCCAAATGAAAATTTCAAGTAACAAATTTCTGAGCCACTCTGCCTCGTTTTCTGCTGCAGCCAAAGCAAGGAACTCATACTCCATGATCGAATGTATAATGTAGGTTTGCTTTTTAGAGGCCCATGAAATAACAACTCCTCCAATGGTAAAAATTCAGCCACTAATGGATATAGATTCCTTAGTATAAGAAATCCAACTTGCATCACTATACCTTTCTAATACAGTGAGTTCACCATTGAAATGCAATCCATAGTCGATAGTCTTTGTCGAATATTTCAAAATCCTATAAATTGCATTCTAATGCTTATATCCTAGATTACTAGTGAACTTGCTTAATACACCTACAATGAAAGCAATATCTGGTCCAGTATAATATATAACATAAATTAAAGTTTCTATCACTCTAGAATATTCCAGCTGATCTATAGATCTACCATTATTTTTACACAACTTGACGCAGGGATTGAAAGGACTTGAGGCTATACTAGCGTTAAAATAATTAAATCGCTTGAGTATTTTTCTATTTTAATGAGACTGAGAAAGAGACATTATCATCTCTTATAATTTTAATGTCAAGGATGACATCACTCTTGTCCATATCTTTCATATCGAAGTTAATTGACAGAAAACTTTTAGTTTCTACAATAATCTCAAGGTCAGTACCGCATATGAGCATATCATCAACATATAAGCAAATAATAACACCTCTATTAGCATATCATCAATATATAAGTAAATAATAACACCTCTATTAGCATATCATCAATATCTAAGCAAATAATAACACCTCTATTGGCAATAAATTTACTACAAACACATTTATTTGACCGGTTTAATTTAAAACTATTTCTAACACAACTTGATCAAATTTTTTATGTTAATGCTTAGGTGCCTGTTACAGACCATGTAAAGATTTAATTAACTTATAGACTTTCTTTTATTGTCTAGGTAAAAAACCTTCAGATTGTTCCATATAAATTTTCTCATCTAAATCTCCATTTAGAAAAGTAGTTTTTTTCATATATTTGGTGAATTTCAAGATGATAAATTGATGCTAAAGCTACTAATAACCTAATTGTTAAAATTCTAGCTATTGGGGCATAGGTATCAAAGAAGCCTTCCTTTCGTCTATATCCCTTAGTAACTAATCTAGCTTTAAATTTATCAATAGATTCATCAACTTTTAATTTCTTCTTAAATATCCATTTGCAGCCTATAGGTTTAGACCTAGGTGGTAAATCAGTTATGTCCATGTACCATTTTTCATTATTAAATCCATTTAATCTCGGTTGACTTCTTTCCAATATAATACATTTGAAGATTTTATGGCCTCTTCATAAGTAGATCCCCTTCGGTATGAAAGACAATCATGTGTTCTTCACTTATTTTATTTCTAGAGCCCTTTACAAGATGTAACTGAAAATCAGTTCCAAAACGATTATAGTTGTCTTTTCTAACTCGTTTACTTCTTCTCACATTATCACCTTCTATAGATTTTTCCTTTCGAGAAGTCTATATTGGCTTTTCAAATGACTCATTTTCTTACAATAAAAGCAAGGTCCATTCTTCTTCTTAGTAATGTTCTTTTTTTATTTAATTTAAATTTTATTTATTGAAATTTATCACCTGATTTGGAACTTCAATCACATTAGCCTTTACAAGAACTTGCTCTTCTTTCTTTTCATTTTTTTTCTTGATTTTTCTTCAGTGCAAAAATTCAGAACAAGATCATCTAAACTCAAGGATCCTTTCATTTATTTTAGACTTTGCGGCGGTCGTTCCAACTAGGTGGTAATTTTTCAATAATTGTATTACTAAGAATAAATTCATCTATCTTACTGCCTTACGACCCAAATTGATTGACGATATATTCAACCTCATTAACTTAATCAAGGATTGATTTATCATTAGTTATAGTATAATTAAGAAAATTGCTTACTGAAAACCGTTTGAAGCTTGCATCACAGTATTGTAGTTGTGTAAAAGCAAATCTTAAATTTCTTTGGCAGTATTTTGTATCTTGGTACACTTCAAAGAGCGAGTTAGATAACGCTTCAATGATGTTGCCTTTGCAAATATAGTTGTCGATGTCCCACTTTGCTCTTCGACGTTGATCTTGCAACGTTTTATCTTCTTTTTCTTCGGGTCTTAACATGGTGAGGATGTACGCAACTCCAATTCGAGTTAAGAAAAGATGAAGTTGTTGTTTTCATCTCTTGAAATTGGTACAAACACAGTAGTTCAATCTTGGGACATCAGGATTTATGAGTAGAATGAACGATTGGGGGCTATTTATAAATAATAGAAAGGAGGCAAGATTGGAAAGATTTGATTTAAGATTGTTGGGGCAAAATATAAAAAAGATAGAATTAAGTAAAGTTAAAAAAGTGAAATTAAAATCAAGTTTCATTTCAAGTGTGTTACGACGTCACTTTTCTTAAGACAATATTGCTACCCTATTTACTACTTAGGGTAATTTTGCAATTACCCTCAGGATACAAAAAGTGAAACCTGAACTAGAACAGGAACCAACACCTTTTCTAAGCACACGAACACTTGATAACAAAACTTTTGGTTGAATGGAGAAAATTTCAAAATAATATGGTAAAACTATAAAAACTTGATTAAGACAACAATTTTTGAATCAAAACAAGCTATGAGATGTCTGAACGTAGACAACACAATGTCTTGAAGGAGACAAGATGTGTCTGAATGAGACAATGGAAACACTTGAGTTGGAATGAATCGGTCGTTTTCTTTAACCCATAGTTATAGATTTTGAATAGTTATATTACACAACCATTTGATTTAATAAACACATCCTAATTTCAAGTGGATGTGTCCCTATAATCTTGCCACATCACCCACATCATTTCACTTCATGTACTTGTGCTGCTTGATGTTTGAAATTCAAACTTCAATCGGTGCATCCCTTGGTGCAAATTGAAAATTCAAAAAAATAGCCAAATGGTAGATTCGAAAGGGTGGACACTCCAAGTACTAGGGGAGACTGCTGCCACCAACTCCATGCTACTTCCACACCACCTGCATGCCGTTACTCTGATTTTGACGATTTTTTTGTTGCCTGTGTTGTGTCCTTCGAACTTGGGAACCCCAATTGTGGGCAAACCAAGCTACCACCACGCAAAAGTGTGGTGGCCAATTATAATCATAGTTCATGATTGGAAATACTGGTGATATGTAGAATGACACTTAATAAAATCCAACAAGGGAAATGGACACCTTCTGCCAGAAATGAGTTTCTTTTATACCATGGTCTCCGGCAAACAGTGATGAAGAACAGGAAAGCTATCTCTTTCGCGATTTAGCTGTACAAGAATTTCCTCAATCAAGCTAAAGGGCTTCTTATGCAAGCTGGCAAAAATAGGAATTCTGAACAGGTTGTTTACTCTAAAAAGTATGAAGGTTGTTCTTTTCTTCCTCAACTCGATTACACAGGAGGCAAAAAAGATCAATCTGAACACACCTCCATACCAGGTTGGCTGTCATAGGAAGGGAGTTAGTAAAGAGTCTCCACTCGAATATTTGTGGCTTCCTTGGTATCTTTGCCTTCCATAACATCTTCAACACCCTATCTGCTTCCTTTCCCACTGCTAATTCCTCCAAAATCATGTTCTCCGAGTGGCCAAGTCAATAAGCTGACTTAACTATGAAGCACTCATTAGGGTTCCAAGTGCAAAAATAACCTGTCATCTTCATCCACTGCCCTCATAACCTCAGTTTCCTTCCGCCCTTTTCTATCTCTATAATAAATTGCTTTGCTAAGGCCTCCTTGTTAATTTCTTTCGGAAGTCGGCCAACTCTTTTCAGGTTGTCACTTGTCCAATTATCCTTGAAGAAGTGTACATTTGGCCCATTTCCTATCCTCCATTTGCATTCCTTTTTAGAAGTTGTAGGGCCTGTGAGATACTTCTCCAAGTATGTGAGGAATCCCTCCCAATTTTTACATTCCTAAATGTTGCCTAAATAAAAGTATTTTGATCTAAAAATGTGACAAGATAATGAGCTGGTTTCATAATGATTTAAAAATAGAAAAAGAACAACTTAAAAGTGGTTACATGGACATGTCCGTGCTCCCGATTATATTGAATCATTGCCCATCAACTTGTATATACGCATGAAGTATTGTGCACAACTTCTCGAGTGAAAAAAAGAGGGAAAAATGTCAATTTCCTAGTATTATGCACCTTGAAATGGTCGTCTCACTTGATCATGCTTGAACATGTAGATACAACTTGTTTGTTGCATATTATATATGTTCACGGATGATTTTGGAAATGGTTATAGAAATTGAAAACTGACAACTAATCTCCATGTCCGTGCCGCCAAAAGCTGGATCGTATTAAAATCTCGACTGTGCAGTGTTGCTTCCAGACACAAGAGTAGAAAAATGTGAAAACACGAAATCAAAAGGCATTGATTGCCAACAAATATATGTTTGCAGACATTATCAATAGATGATATAATACATATACGCCACAGCTATACGAAACGAAATTTCAGTACAAAGAAGAAAAAGGTTTTCATCCATTCGTACAGTAATTAAATTTAAAGTCAAATAGTATACAAGGCACCAAATTCATCTCTTGCTAACTGCAGCAACTTTCAGGAGCTCTTGATTTCTACGTGACACACCAACTCCCTTATGGCTCAAGCAGCCAACAAGGAGGAACTGCTCTCCCCTATTCATATTTTAACACATATTAGAAACAAATTTTAAACATGCACCTTTCCTAAATCGAGTAATTAAAATTATAAGTTCATATGGTTTTCAATTTTATGTTAAGTTCAAATATAATAAAAATAATTCATAAAAAAAAATATCAATTTTTGCTTGGTTAGGAAAGACTACCACGTTTAAAAGTTTCTATGCAAATAGTCTATCATAAATTTGCAAATTTGATTCCACATTGTATTATCTATCAAGAAAATTCCTAACAAACATTTAAATAATTATATGAAAGTAGAAAAAAAGCTCTTACCCTTAATAGATTTCTTCCATGTTATCCAACCATGACGATCAGGTTGAAAAGTTTCGTCCGAGTACTTAAGCCTGGGACATTTTTGAACATAAGCGTGCCTCAAAAAAGGCATTGCACTTTCTATCATTGCCCAATCATCCTCCAACTGTTTCATCCATCCTAGCACCAATGTCTCTACTTTCCAACTCGCACCTTCTACAAAAAATCCAGGGCCCATTTTCTTGATTCTGCCATAACAAATTTGAAGGTGACAAAGATTGGGTAAGGAGGTAGGACTTAGCCAAGTGGGTGTGCACTCTCCTGGATAAGAATCAAGATAAAGCTCTTTTAAGTATAGAAGAGGATGACAGAGCTGACAATTAATCTTTCTTATAATTTCAGCTTTACATCCAGAAGTGATGCCTACAAAGCCCAAGCCTAGAATTTGAAGAGATTCAGGCATTTGTAGTGGAGTTCTTTCCTTCTCCCCTATTTGCTCCCCTGTGCTTATCTCCATAGTAAGCAACCTCAGTTTCTTTAGATCTTTCAACTCTGAGAGTGATAACCATTTATTGGTTTCAAAAGGATCAAAGGACTTGATACACCATAAATGTTCAAGATTTGATAATTTTCCAAGTCCTTTTGGCAAGCACTCCAATTTCTCACAGTTTCGTACATCTAGCATAATCAAGTTTTCTAACTTTGTGATGGATGGTGGAATCCCCTCCAAATTATGGCAGGAAGTTATGCTCAAGATTCGGAGATTGCATAAATCTCCGATCGAGTCGGGGAGAGTCATTAGAGCATAGACATTGTTGAAGTAAAGATAAACAAGGTGACGCAGTGAACCAATCCCATGCACCCATTCTGTCGACTTGAAAAAAATGCCTTCGGTGATTTCATTTGAGAAGCGAAGACAAAATGTCCTCAATCTATGTAATCTTTTGAGATTTTCTTCTAGAATTGGTGTCAGAGCTCTGGGCTCTATATCAAAAGCAAGCAACATACGCAGTCGAGATGTTAAATAACTTTCTAGCGATAAGTTATCATGAATCACAATACGGCGAGACAGTTTGCTGACCTCGTTTATGCTAATAAAACTATCTTCTGTTGCAATTTTTATTAGCATTTCTCTAACCGCATCATGCATTGTATAACATGCAACACCACTGCCAAATCGCCCTGCTTCATCTTTCGATATCAAGCATCGATTGCACATCTCATTCAAGCATTCTTCTCCTATCTCTGATGCTGTTTTCCCCCTTCTTCCACACACCAAACCCTCAGCAATCCATATTTGAATGATTTGAGAAGAGCGTGTCTGATAATCTTCAGGGAACACAATAAAGCAGAGCAAACGAGCCCGTATATTCATCGGAAGCTCTTCATAGCTTAGCTGTAGCCTGGAATTAACTAGCTCGTCTAATATCCTACTATTAACCATCTCCTCCTCTAAGTTTTTTGCCATTTGCTTCCATTGGTTGATGGAATATCCTTTAGCAAGCATCATTCCACCAACAACCCTAATTGTAAGAGGAAGTCCGCCGCACTCTGCTACAATTTCCTTGCCATATTTTTCTAATTCCTCATCTGGGCAAATTCCTCTATTCCTTGCAAAAGCTACTTTACAAAACAATAACCAGCTATTTTTGTTTGACAAAATTTCCACACGATGGATGTGTTCGTCTGTTGCACCCATAAATCTTGCCACTTCTTCATTCCTTGTTGTCACCATGACACAACCTCCTTTCCCTCTTGGCAATGCAGAGTCCAAGCTGTACCACCATTGCCCTTCCTCTACTCCCCATACATCATCTAGAACTATTAAGTATTTGTCATGATCCAATTGATCTTTAAGAATCTTTAACAAATCATCCACACCCTTGCCATGAAGTGACCCATTTGCTACACCTGCTTTGTCTAACATCTTCTTTAGAAGATCATCAAATCTGAAGTTTTGAGAAACTGTAACAAAAATCAAGGGTTGAAATTCAGTTTCGATCGTCTCACTCTTACATATCTTCTGAGCCAAAGTAGTTTTACCTATTCCACCCATTCCAACAATTCCAAGCACCTTCAAGTGATCTTTTTTCATAAGCAGAGAATTTATTACGTGCATCGACTCATCTTCTAATCCCACTATGTTGTCATTGCTAATTAGGATAGGATGGGTCAATGATATATTTTCACTCTCTTCCTTTTTAGCATGGACTGGAACAGTGGCCAAGTAAGAAATCATATTCTGCTTCACTTGTTTGATACTTTTATTGACATTCTTCAACTTCTTTACTAAATCATAACGAGATTTTAAAAGGGTTGGAGAAAAGGAAGCGGATGTCCATCCCTGTTTCTTTTTCTTTTGGCACATAAGCTGACAATCTGCTATTATTTCTTCGGCTTCATAAATCAGTTCTCTCACATCATTCATTATCAGTTTGAGGGTCTCGCTCCTGTCTTTTCTTTTCACTCGATCAGCATCCTTAATGTAGTTCTGCATGTATTGAAACTCTTTCTTGATTTCATCCAATTGATCTTCAAATTCAAGTAACTGGCTACCTTCATCAATCAAATACGTCACCAACTTTTCCAAGAGGATGCTGACAATGGGATCGGCCATATTTTTCCCCCTGTCAATGGAATTTTATAAAGCACAAATCAAAAGGTGATAGTTGAAAATTTTCAAAGATTTACTTATTTCCAACAAACAAGTAATGCCTATGTGGCTGAAAGGTGTATTGAATGATAACATTCAAAGAACTATCAAGAGCAGATAAAGACAATAGGATTTTAGCAGAAAATAAATGATCAGCCTGAGATGATGATGGAAATGGTGCTATCTGGGACTCTTCAGATGAGCTCGAGTCTGCTATCAAGGCAACATGATTTTAGCAAAGAATAAATGAGCATCTGAGATAATAACTCAAAGATTCAGATCGTACATTTCGCTCAAATCATTATCAAGACATAAAATTAATCAAATCCTTTAAAATTTTAGAGGATCTAAAAGTTGCAATTCATCGACCATTTGCAACGGTTCGTATTGGACAATAAACGAATTTGATGGAGTGTTCTATTATTTTTCATTTGATTTACCGTATGAATAGTTATACCGGAGGATGGCATTGGCATTAAGGGTGGCTTGGATTTCGTCCTGCTCGAGTCCTGCTCTGTTGCACATTGCTATAAAATACTACAAGGCAATATTGAAACTTCACCTCTTTTATAAGTTGAAATTGGATACATCATGTGGTTGCATTCATTTCATTGTTTATGATTTAGTTGAAGATACATTTTAAAATAATATTATATAATTATCCAAAAAGAAAATTTTTAATTCATTTTAAGAATTTGATCTAGTTAAATAAAATTTATCCTAATTTTGTTAAAATGGTGCTCTGATTGCATTTTTATGATTTTCCTTACATAGAAACTAATATATTATTAAATTAAAGTTTTAGCTTTTTAATTGATTTATGAAACTAAATAGACTTGACGTTAAAACATCAATCGAGAAATAATATATTATCTTTGTATCTTCACTCATAAATTAATGGCAACATGATTGCAAAAATGATTTTGAATTACATTTAAAAATTAGACATTATATAAAATAAAAATTACGTTACCTATTCCTTAATCATGTATGATTTTATGATGTAATTGTGATGGTGCTAGTTCAAATATTAGATAGCCCGTACCGTTTGTATTATTCTTCTTTAAGTTTTAGTTAGAACTATATAATAGAAATTAATATTTTTATCTATTTGGTTAAAATGACGAAAATACTCTTGATATTTGAAATTTAAATGTCTTTATATACACCTCAAATTTTTTTTATAAATATAACTAGAATATCAACTTATAAAAAATTAAAAATATGTAAATGTCTTAGTTCTATGGTCACTCTCACGCTTCTAATCTTATAAGAGGGGTGATCCTGTTAGTTCAAGTTAAACAGAAACAAATGTTTTGCTTAGCTCACCTCAAAAAGCCCATTTACAAAGACGTTTTTGCTTTTTTTTTCCTGATACTTGTTTATCTAAGTGTAATTAATATAAAAATTAATTTTTACTATTTTTTATATGTTTATATATTCTTTGAAATTTTTAAACATTCATGTGCATATATGTATTTAAAATGCCTTTATTTTTAAAGATTAAAGAAAATATATACACATATCCAAAAATGGTAAAACTTGGCGTATGTATTAAACACACTTTAAATAAACAAGTGTATAAAAAAAGTTGTAAATGAATTTTTTGAGGTAGACTAAGTGGGGCATTTGCTTAACTTGAACTATCAGGATCAATCCTCATCTTATAAAATTGTGAACCTTAAATGTTACAAACATAATTCCATAGAAAAAATTTTCTTTTTTACCTACAATGTTTGTTTCTAATTCCTAATATATCCGTAACATTTTCTCCTAATTCTTAATATATATAATGTTTTATAAATTTCTCTCATACGGGCAATACTTAACCCTGAATTCTTCTTATATCTACAGCATCAACATAATCGTTATCTATCATATCAAAAAGACAATTTTGTTCATTTTAAATTTTCTAGTTGAAATAATTCGGCTTTAATATGACTCAATTAATGATAGTAAATTACTAGTATATAACATCAAATGATTCAAGAGTCATACTAAAGTTGAATCATTCAATTAGAAAAATTTTAAATGAGCGAAATTATTTATTTCATGAATAGATTATAATCATTTTAACAACATAGATATAATAGAAATTTTGGATGAAATGTTATAAGTATAAGAAAAAATTTTGAAATATCACGGATATATTAGGAACAAGTATTATGGTATAAAACGAATTTCTCCTTTTATAGAACGCTTTTGAAAATAATTTTAAATTTATTTTATTATTTGATTTAAATAAATCAAATTAGGAAAAATCGCATATGTATCTACATAATTTATTTGAAATTACAATCACTCCCATTAAGGTTACGCTGTCAATTGTTAAAGAAAATGTAAAAATGCCCTTATGAAAAATAAAATTATTATTTGCAATCATTATATCTGCCGTAAATATTATAAAATCTTCATAAAAGAAAATATCTAACTAAATAATAAAGTAAGAAATAAATATTTAAACAATAAAAATCAGTTTAACATATACATGAAATAAAAATTACAATTTCTCACATTAAATAAAATTTATATTCTATCAGATTTTGAAATTTCCATGATAAATCATTTTAAAAATTATTTTTATATTATAATAAGATACCTCAATATATGAGTATAATAAGGGGGGAGAAGAAGTTAACCGGGTGTAACTCAGTTCGTACCGAATGTGAAGATGTTCCAAGTTAGTCTAGGTTCAAAACATTGTGGATGTAATGTCTCCGAAGTGGGAGCTGTCTCCCAATTGAAGAGCTTTGTTCTCCTTCTTAGTAATAAAAGTTGATTAGAAAAATTTTGTGAGGATGAAGAAGCTTCCTCACTTCTGTCTCCCTTGAAATGGTGGTAAAAAAAAGTATCGAAGTGAAGTGAAAAAAGTAGGATAAGTTGCAGTTCATTTTTGTATTACTCTCCCTTTCATTTGGTTTTAATAATATCAAACACTTCTGAAAACTCACCACACACCTTAGAAAAGAGAGTTTGCGAATATTTCATCTGTAGTTAAAGAAGAGCTTCCACAAAAATCATCTTGATCAAGGGTGTAGATTGGTACATTTGCTTAAAAAATTGTTTATTGTTTTTTATCATAAAAAATTTGTATATTCTTGTGTAAACTATAAAAGATGCTTCCATCAATTTAAGATATATTAGAATATTGCGGTACTTTATTGGATAATTTATCCACATAAAAGATAATTTTTTAGGAGATTTAGACGTGGAAAATATATCTTTAAATGGGTATATAAATCAAATAATTTTAGAAATTTTGCATCTTAACTACGTAATTTAAAGAAAATTCAAGAATATTATCAAATTTGACGAAATTATAGCCACAACTGCGGGCTCCATCGGCCTTCAAGGAAAAGGAAAAAGAAAGAAAAAAAAAAACCATGTTGAAATGACCAGGGGATGTAGCAAGAATATGATTCTATGGAAATCAAAAGGAAGTTTAGAGGACCTGCATTCCATGGATATGATAAAAATTCCATGCGCGGATAACAGAATTCATTTTAATTAGAAAAAGGGGCAAATAAATTTCAAGGATAAATCACCAAATGAAAATAAAATAAGGAAAATGGTCAAAATTCCAATTTCAACAACCATACATAGCCCACCAATCCAAACTTGGGATATCAGAATGTTCAAGTCAACGATGATTGAACTGAACTAAATTCAACGATGTTCAATTCCAATTGTGAATTTTTGCCACGACAATCTCACCCTCATACATCACTTAACTTTCCATGTCCCACCAACCCTTTCCCTCTCATAAATCGCCCGGCTCCTAGAACTAATAATACTGGTGCGGATAATAAAATAAAACTAACATACAAATGGAGTTCCTATTAGTAAACATGATTCGGGTTGAAATGAATTCCAACGGTAGTGCAAATAAATAAAATAGAATCAAATAAAAAGTAGCAAGATCAAATACAATAAGACACCAAGATTTACGTAGAAAACTCTTCAAATTAAGAAAAAAAAACACAAGAGAAAGATAGCAATCTATTATGATAAATAGGTTATAGAGATACAACTACAATGCCTAACACATACCCTAAACAAGAACATTGATAACCCCTTCTCTCACGCGCCCAACGGGACATCTCTCACGGTTCCACCGAATTCCTAACTGATACACCCATAAAGATAACTCTTATGGACTCTTATGCAAAACCAATATGTAATCCCGAATTTACACAACTACAATATATAGGATATGCAATCCCGAACTCACTCAACTAACATGCGCAGAATACAAAACACACATAACAAATCTTGACCTAGGATTATATTCTGTGACATGCATTTCGAGCTTCATAAGGGCATCAACCTTGCACTTGATCATATATCAAATACAAACAACATGAGCTACATTCATTTTCCAATGCTATTGCATTCACAGGACTACCAAGCTCTCCGTGATCCAATGTTAATACATTATGACGATCTTATGCCACCGTCCAATGTAGAACTTAGGAAAACTCAGTTTATCTCCACGTCTCTCCGTGCATCCTCAACATCCGCACAACTATAGACTATCAAAATGTCAGATCTGCTTATGAGTTGTTGCTTCGAAATAAATGGAAATTTGATTCCTCTCAATCAACCTCGATCTATATGATCAAACTAGACCGCATCCAACAATGTAAAATCATCTTGATCTACATCATCCACAAAAAGACATCACTTTGTTTCATCCAGATCTCCACATCAATGCAAAACATCTGTAACTTCATGAAATTCACCCGCTTCTCCTTAATCTGAAACATCTCTATGTAAAGTCAGCCACTTTGATTTGGATACCCATTAGATCTGCATAATTCCAAGCAAAATTTGCCCAAACTATCCGCACCATCGCGTTTGGAGCGATGGTGAGAAATGAAAAATAAAATATTTTGAAAAATGTGTGATAGATAAGAAATGATAAAGGCATAGTTGAAATAAATAAGTTTGTTCTATATAGTTGGTAGGAAAAATTATTAGAATGTCGGGATAAAAATGGAAAAAATAGTATGATTGATAATGCAATTATTGGCCTTTGGAAAATGGAATCCCACAATTTGCATCTGATTCCCACATTTGCTAGTTAGCAAACAACGCCTTAAAAATATAGAAATCCATACATGAATCACTAAAATTTAAGTTTGAGATCACCCAATCCAAGCTGCATGTGCACAACTTCCATACTCCACCATGCACCACCAGTGCCATCATTACCTTCCATGCATGCACCCCATCTGTGCAGCGTAGTGCACCAAGCATTATCTTTTTTCTCCGTCAGAACATCGAGAGCTGATTTGTTGCGCCGAGGAGCAAGCAGCGCCTCTGCTTCCGGGTGCATATATTTATTTTTTTATTTTTTTAAATTTTTTTTTGTAAAACTGTTAATCTAGGTGTATTTAACATGTGTATAATTTTTTATCATTTTTGGGGTATTTTAGATATTTATTTTTAATTTTTAATTTATTTTCAAAAATCAAAAATAAATATCTAAAATATCCCAACAATAATAAAAATTTATACACATGTTAAATACACCTATATTAATAATATTATAAAAAAAATTAAAAAATAAAATAAAATAAGTATATGCATTCGGGAGCAGGTAGCGCTGCCTGCTCCCGGGTGCAACAAATCAGCTCCCACCAGAATGTCCAAAAACCCATCTCTTTTCCCACAATAAAAGTGAACGAAAAACAAGCTCTGTCGCCTCCATACGCAGCCGTCTTGCACACCGCTCTACTCGCGTCCGGTGCCATCATCCGATAAAAAATCACCCATAGGCCATAACTACCGGAGCGCAATTCAGTGCACCCGGGTGCATTCAGCCTCAACGCACCCGGGTGCACTGCACCTATTTTTTTTATTTTTTTTTGAAAATTTTTGTATACAATGGTTAATCTAGGTTTATTTAACATATGTATCAATTTTTACTATTTTTGGAGACTTTTAGATATTTTTTTTAGATTTTTAAAAATCAGTGGTATTTTCGGTAATTTAAAATTACGAAAAATGCCACTGATTTTTAAAAATCTAAAAAAAATATCTAAAAATCTCCAAAAATAGTAAAAATTGATACATATGTTAAATAAACCTATATTAACAGCTTCATGAAAAAAATTTTAAAAAAAAATAAAAAAAAATAGGTGCAGTGCACCTGGGTGCGTTGAGGCTGAATGCACCCGGGTGCACTGAATTGCGCTCCATAACTACCACCGCCAGATTTGGTCTTTTGAGGAAAAAAGAATCACCTCTACTAGATGACCTCCATGGCATCGCTGTTCCTCGCCACCCAACAAACACATCACTACATGATTCTGCATCGGTTGTTGCCAGTGTGCCATCACCAGAACATCTACTGCCCAAATCTGGTCATCCCGGCACCAGATTTGCACTCATCCCAACCGGCCATCCACTTCACAATCCTGCTGTCCAAACCCACGAAATATTGTTCTTTAAAATCACCACCGTGATCTTGCCCATCAAGAAAATATTGATCCAACACCAAATTGCTTCTCAGATTACAATCAGCAATTATAGCTTTGATACTATTTGTTAGAAAACGTGATTCGGATTTGTTATAGATCAAAGCCAAAGCACACAAAATAAAATATGATTAAAGAAATTATAGCAACATCGAAAACAAAAAGACACAAAGATTAATGTGTAAAATCCTTCAAATTTAAAAAAATCACGAAAGAGAGATAGCAACTACTATGATAAACAAGTTACAGAAATATACGTATAATACCCTCATACACATTTTCTAGATGCTTTACATACCCCAATTAAGAACACTCCCTCTCAAGCCTAATGAGGACACCTTTCACGGTTTCACCAAATCTTAACTAATATGCCTATAAATAGAACTCCAATATATCCTTACGCAAAACTAATATGCAATTCCAAACTCACACAACTAATATGCAAGATATGCAGTCCAAAATTCACTTAACTAAAATACTAGATACGCAAAATATAAGACATACACAGCAAAAACTAATTGAATCTCAACCCTCATAATCTATTATGAGCAACAACACAAACGACTAGTTTATCAATCTCCTTCATGGAAAAACACGATCTAGAGAAACGTGTTGGCAAATGAACCGAACAATGAAAAAGCAATCAAAAGCCCATGTCAAGAAGGAGCCCAATCCTATGCACCCGGGTGCATTCAGCCTCAATGCACCCGGGTGTACTACACCTATTTTTTTTATTTTTTTTTGAAATTTTTTTCACGAAGCTGTTAATATAGGTTTATTTAACATATTTATCAATTTTTACTATTTTTGGAGATTTTTAGATATTTTTTTTAGATTTTTAAAAATCAATGGCATTTTCAGTAATTTAAAATTACCAAAAATGCCACTGATTTTTAAAAATCTAAAAAAAAAAATCTAAAATTCTCCAAAAATAGTGAAAATTGATACATATGTTAAATAAACCTAGATTAACCATTGTGTAAAAAAAATTTCAAAAAAAATAAAAAAAAATAGGTGTAGTATACCCGGGTGCATAGGATTGCGTTCCTGTCAAGAAGCCCACAAAAGATCAAGCAAGTACGAGGCATACAGATTTGTGTGGGAGGAAATAAAAACTTTTCATAAACAAATGTTTTGAGCAGAAGACAAGAAGAAGACTAAATTCTAGAGTTCAGGAATCAATGAAGAGAGTTTCTAAAATTTTTATAGGAGAAACTGACGGATTTGAAAGATGAAAATAAGAGTTGGTGGCGATGACTTCTTGAGGATAACGAATGATAGGGGTATTTTGTTGTTGTTCTAAAAAATTTTAAAAGAAAGTCATGCATCCAACTTTGGGACAAATAAAATTTCTTCAAGAACTGTAAAGCCTACAATTTCACCCAATCTATGTAGTTACGAATAGAAAAGCTCCAATAATTTTATTATATCCATTTTCATTCGTAGTTTTTCATAAGGCCAATGCATATTTTTGACTTGGATGAAACTTAATCTCTAGAGTTAATAAATGATTCCAAACGCAATAGGAGAAGAAGAGCTAAAAAATAGAATTACATGAAAAACTTTGGTGTAACCCAATTATGTACAGAAGCAAAGCTCAATTGATAAAATGGATTAGTTGAATTCTAAAAATAAAAAATGAGCGAAAATCAGCAGATGATTTGCATATACATCCCTCTAGTTTATGAAATTTGCACATTTTCTTCCTTAAGTCATATTTGATGCGGATTGCTTTAAGTTTTGGAAATGCATAATTTTGGTCCTATTATTGAAAAACCCTAATGGTTTTAAGTTTTTAATTCAAAATGATCCAAATTATCTTTTTCATATTTTAATAAATATATTATTTTTCTAGCAAAAAATCCATAAAAAAATGGCCCAAAAGATTTCAACCACAACAACTTTTCCAAAAGGGCACTAATCATTGGCCGTGTTTTTTTCTCTGCCAAGTGCCAACCGGAGTCAGTCAATGGTACTTTCTAAAGGACAAATCAAAAGATTCCAAAGCTTTGCCTATTTACAGCAATCATGTTAAGTAATGCTACCTGTATTGCTGAAATATGTATAGAATGGCAACATTCAAAAAACTATCGAGCATAGATGAAGACAATAGGATTTCAGAAGAGAATAAATCAGCACCTGAGTAGATGATGATGGAAGTGGCTTTTGAGTCCTTAAATACGCAGATGACTAGAGGTTATTGTAAACTATAAAGCACAGATCAAGGCAAAAGGACTTGAGCAGAGAATAAATCAGCACCTGAGATGACGATGGAGATGGCTTTGCTGTCTTAAAATTTTTAGATGAGATAAGAGGTTGTAAAGTATCAAGCATAGATCAAGGCAACAGAATTTTAGCAGAGAAAAAATGGTAAGCACTCGCACCTGAAATGATGATGGAAATGACTTTGATGTATTGATGTATTGATGTCTGCAGATGAGCAAGAGGTTGCAATCCCGATCAGTACCGTATCCCTCCCTTCCAATTAGGCTTAGAATTCGAGCACATAAGAGAAGAGAAGGAGGCCATAGGCCCATAGTAACAATTAGTAGAGATCCAGTGGAAGTCAGTCAACGAAAATATATCATATATGCCTCGACAGAAACGATAAAGGGTCCAGCGCTGTTGTTTGCGCTCTACAATTCAACTGCTGTTTTGCATGTATAATTGCCTGTAACGCTAGGATCGAGACCGTTCATTTTGTTCAGATACTATTTGCTGTAAAATCGTCAGACCCTTAAATGAGAGGATCGAAAAGTTGTCATCCATCAACTTTGCAGCGGTTCGACAATCGACAATAGAATGAAATATTGTCATTTTCAAGCTGCAACGGTATGCGGCGGACTCCGATTGTATGCTCAGTCTCATACACCTATTTTTTTTATTTTTTAAAATTTTTTTACAATATTATTAATCAATATATATTTAAGATGTGTATAAATTTTTACAATTTTTGAAGTATTTTAGATATTTATTTTTTATTTTTGAAAATCAGTGGCATTTTAGATAATTTAAAATTACTAAAATGTCACACCTAAAATGCCACTGATTTTCAAAAATAAAAAATAAATATTTAAAATATTCCAAAAATAGTAAACATTAATACATAGGTTAAATAGACCTAAATTAACAATTTTATAAAATAATTTTAAAAAAATAAAATAAATAAATATATGCGCCCGCAACATTAATGCTTAATGCTTTGTGGTTGCTGCGTGGAAGGGAAAAAAAAAAACCTGAGGGCAGCCGCAACTACCAAGACAAATGTTAGCAGGTTATTTGATAGTAGTATGGTCTACGGTGCACTGTATGTGTTTGGTATTATTTTTTTCTTTTTTTGGTTTTTGATAGCAGTATGTGTACGGTAAATTAAATCATTCTTTAACCATGAATGTGCTATGAGTTACCGAATAATCTGAGCCAATGGGAATGCATTATAAATATCATTACTGATCAAGTGTTTACGGCTTTGCATTTTTTTAGATTTTTTTTCACTTATACCTGCCCATATAGAAGTGAAGAAAAACAAAATAAAAAAATAAAAAGCAAATAATACCCAAGGGCGTGTCTTACCTAAGTAAGAATTAATCATATATACTATATTCAGTAATATATGCATCTTCAATATAAAATTAATTTAAGTAATTTTTATAAAGTTGATACGGAAATATGTGAAATGTATAATTAAGGTTTAAATAATGTTGTAAACACATATGTGTACAAAACTTATTATGAAAAATTCTGAATTTAAAGAATAATATTTTTCCAACATTAAGAGATTTTCATTCGTAAGTATATTTTACATTTTCGATTAATTATAGGTGCACTGAATGTTCAAGAAAAGGTTTCCAACATAATTTTATATGGATAACTAACAAAATTTGAAAAGTAATAATAATAATTTTACACAAGATAAGCTAAAATAATGGTATGAACACATAAAAGAAAATAATTTGAAATATATTATGAAGATTTTTAGATTAATTATTACTATATATTATAATATTAATAAAACTGTAGAAAGGAATGAATAATTTTTTAACTCCATTATTTTGGGATTTTTGTAAGACGTCGTAAATTATAATTCTAACTCCAAAGAGATTTTCATTCGTAAGTATTTTTACATGTTTGATTAATTATAGGTGCACCGAATGTTCAAGAAAACGTTTCCAACATAAAACATTATAAAAATATTTTTTGGATTAGTTTAAAATAATTTCGTTTTAAACAAGTCTGAAATGATCATACCGAGTTGTATGCCAAATTTTATAAATTTTAGATCTTTAATTTTTTAGGACTCTGCTTCTATGTAATCCGGTTAAATAGAAGTAATTTTATATAACCCTCTTTATTTTTAGATATTGATGATTAATGAAAAATTTAATTCATTCATTATATTTAACATTATTTAACATTATTTAACTATCTATGAAATAAAACTACATCTAAATCAAATATGCTTATAGGCTACATTCATTCAAAAATAAATATATTCATGGGTAAATTAGGAAAAATATTTAGATTCATTTACATATATATTTGTAAAATATTAAAAAATAATAATAAATATTTAAGTTGACTGATCAATGACCACATAGGATATCTTACATGGCAAAGGTTGACCTTTTGACCAACTAGGCCAAATGATTAATAATAGGCTTTGCCCAATTACTATTTATAAAAGCTATGAGTTATATTTTTATTTTTATTTTTATTTTTGGATGTTATTTCAGCAACTTGCGTAGCCATACAAGTGGTGCAATGGTCTTAAAGATTCAAAGTTTGAGTGAGGGCTCTGTAAAAAGAAATTAATTTTTACAATTTTGCCATCTTAGGCATGTCCGCTCCACGGGATAAAAAAAGATAGATATCTTACCGGATAAGATGGGATTATAATTGAAATTTATGTTAAAAGTGATAATATTTTATCTTTTATTCCTTCTCCAAAGTTTTAGGAAATGTACGGAAACTTTTATAAAAAAAAGTTTTCGAGAGTTGATGGATTTAGGTATAAAGCATTTATAGGAGAAGGATTTTTCAAAAAACAGAGTTGCAAAAGGAAATGACTTTTACAAGGCACTTAGGATTTTTCTTCTGAAGATTGATTTATGATCCAATAATTTTTTTTACTAGTACATATATGTTGTGTACTATGATTTTAAAATTGTGTAGGAATTTTGTTCTAATTATCATAGGTATAATTGGAGGATTATGTGATCTGGATTTTTGTTAAGGTAAATTCGTCATATGCCTGGATTTTTGTTGAAATCAATTTTGTCAGTTGCTAGGATTCGTTTTACGCATGGGATTTTAAATTAGCAACTATATTTTCATTGATATTAAATTGATAACATCAAATCAAAGAAGAAAAGACTTCACATGTGACGGTGTACCTTTTTACTATTATATACTTAAAGAGATTAGATCATGTGCAGACGCTCTGCTGTAAAATGGGCACCAAACATATTAGATTATAATGAAACTTTATACAATTATTTATCTATATAAAAATTATATTAGATGGTTTATATGTTAAAAATATCATTTTAAACTTGATATTTACGTTAAACTATTTTATTATGTTGATTTTGCACCATTTTAAAATGGAGATCATATACATGTTGGATTTGAATGAAAATTAGTATATTAATAAAGCGAACAATTCTCAATATAATAGGTGGCATGGATTTTCCGTTCATGATCAAGTGAGGCCCATAGTGCATGGACTTAAATATTTTCCATACTTAAATATATATATATATAAGTAATGGATTGGATGTTTGGGAAAAAAACATCATAACAACTATGTAATTTTAAGTTGGGTGTGTATTTATTGCTGCTGGTCTTTGTACCTTTTGCCTGGGTTAATGTCTGGGTCAGCTCAGCATTAGAGGAGGTAAGGAGATGAGTCAAAGCAGTCTAGTGATGACATGAGGTTTTTAAACCATTTATTTCGTTTTTCCATAACTTGATCATCTTAGCTCTAGTTTTTATGATCACATAGTCAATTTCTATATTTTTGAAGGGTTTAATTTTGTATTTGAGGTCTAACTTTTGAGATATTAAATTCAATGATTATTTTATAATTTAATTAAATTTTGTTTGGACCATTATCCATTTTCAAACAATTTTCTACTTGCTAGTCATGTTGAGGCTAATCCATTATTTTTACAAGTGTACTAAATCAAGTAGGACACTAGGTTTTGAATTTACGTAAAGATTTTTAAGAATAGATAATAAAGTTAAAATAAATAAATGAATTATATAAGTAGTTGTGTAAAAATAATTAAACTTTGGGTAGTTGTATAAAAAATATGAAGAAATAATTTAAAAATTAAATGTTAAGGAGAGTGAAAGTTTTAATTTGAAAAATTTTGATTATAAACAAGCGAAACCTTATTTTATAGCAAAAAACAGAAATCCATCTTTAAAAAGTATGATAAAAGGCATCTTGCCAGAAGGGAATCTTAAATCGCTTTAATTGAATTGCAATAGTAATATTTTTATTCGGCTTAAACTTACAGCTTCTAATGGTAATTCAAAAGAAAATGTAAAAAAAAAATTGTTATTGGATTGATTTCATGCACGTGAAATGTTATTTCCACAATTTTTTATTTTTTTCAAGATTATTTTTTAATGACATTTATACACTATGACAATTGATATTACACTCAAGCACCTCTACAACTCTTATACCATAAAGGAAATTTTTCTGTAAATACTCTTTCCTTGAAGAGAACCTTACAAAACTCCTGTAACTAAAGGGAAAATGGCAAAGAATGTCATCTGCATCATTCGAATCAGATAGGGGAGCATGAAGTCTCTCATTACATTGGTCTCCCTTAATATATATACATATATAGCATGAAGTCTCTCATTAAATTGGTAGAACTAGTTATCTCCAAGATGAATGGGCTTGATGTGTAATATCTGATGTCAATATGTACAGTATACACCACTAAAAAAATGATAGAGCCACGTTTAATTCTACTTTTACCTCCTTTTCATTATATCCTTATCCATTTCATGCAGCCTTAGGGTGCATTTCATTGGGCTAAAAAATATCAACTAAAGCTTTTCAATAAAAAAATTTCGCTCTCCGTAATTATTATATTTTTTAATTATTTTTTCATATTTTCCTATATAAATTACTTTATTTTTCAACCATTTACACAAAACTACTAATATAACTAATTTATCTATTTTAACTTTATTCTTTTCACACATCATCATTATTCCTGTCATATAATATCATTTTCTGTCAACTTGATAACTTTTACACTAAAAATTTTTCGTTAAAAAATTATACATCCAACCAAACAAACTCTAAATAGCATTAGATATATCAGTCAATGACTGAAAGCACTCCAAAACTTTAGAACTATTCTAACTCTGGCGTGTATTAATTTGAGCCTTAGATATATCAGTCAATGACTGAAAGCACTATACATTTTATTGAGCCCTTATAAAGCTCTGTACTTTTGGTTGAGCCCTTAAAAAGCCTTGCTCTGCAGCATAGTTTAAGTGCGCCCTCTTCCCACTTCAGACTGCCACGACAAATCCTTGCCACAAGAAGGTCACCGCTGAGTGTAATTAGGATCGAAAAGGGAAAAAGAAAAAAAAAACCGGAAGGGAAAAGAGTAGAATAAATTATTTTGCTCGGCCGAACTACCAATGTTGAGCTCCCTGCTCCCGGGCGCACTCACCTCTTTTTTTTATTTTTTTTTCAAATTTTTTTTTTAAAAATGTTAATATAGGTGTATTTAACATGTATATAAATTTTTACCATTTTTGGGGTATTTTAGATATTTATTTTTGATTTTTGAAAATCAGTGGCATTTTCGTAATTTAAAATTACCTAAAATGCCACTGATTTTCAAAAATAAAAAATAAATATCTAAAATACTCCAAAAATGGTAAAAATTTATACATATATTAAATACACCTAGATTAACAATTCTATGAAAAATTTTTGAAAAAAAAATAAAAGAAAATAAGTATATGCGCCCGGGAGCAGGGAGCGCTGCCTGCACCCGGGCGCAGGAGATCGCGATCCACCAATGTTAGACGTCTAAACTCTTTTTGGCGGAACCCAATCCAGTGCACCCGGGTGCGTTCAGCCTCAATGCACCCGGGTGCACTGCACCTATTTTTTTTTGAAAATTTTTTCATGAAGCTGTTAATATAAGTTTATTTAACATATGTATCAATTTTTACTATTTTTGGAGATTTTTAGATATTTTTTTTAGATTTTTGAAAATCAGTGGCATTTTTCGTAATTTTAAATTACCGAAAATGCCACTGATTTTTAAAAATCTAAAAAAAATATCTAAAAGTCTCCAAAAATAGTAAAAATTGATACATATGTTAAATAAACATAGATTAACCATTTTATACAAAAATTTTCAAAAAAAAATAAAAAAAATAGGTGCAGTGCACCCGGGTGCATTGAGGCTGAACGCACCCGGGTGCACTGGATTGAGTTCCCTTTTTGGCTAACCTGACATCTAATGTTGACGTCTCTGAGTCTCTCTATCACGTTGAGTTAATTTAACCGGTTGATCATGTAGGACCCTCATCTTATGCTCTTGGGAGCATGCACCTGTTTTTTTATTTTTTTTGAAAAGTTTTTCATAAACTTGTTAGCCCAAGTGTATTTAATCTGTGTATAAATTTTTACCATTTTTGGAGCATTTTAGATATTTATTTTTTATTTTTGAAAATCAGTGGCATTTGATGTAATTTTAAATTACTAAAATGCTATTGATTTTCAAAAATAAAAAATAAATATATAAAAATCTCTAAAAATGGTAAAAATTAATATATACGTTAAATACACTTGGGCTAAAAGGTTTATGAAAAAATTTTCAAAAAAAATAAAAAAATAGGTGCATGCGCCGGGTGCATTCAACTGAAGTCCGAACATGCGTGCACAGCTTTTGAACCAGGCCTCTGGATAATATGGGTACGTCTACTAACGTGTTAAAAACGTTGGTAATTTACAAATATGCCCCCATAATTGACTCTAATTCCTAATATGCTCTCATTGTTTCAGGAATTGCATATTACACCCACAAAATTTTACGAAAGTTACTTGCGTATCCCTGTTAACAGTTGTTAATTAAAAAAATATAATTAGCAAATTGCCCCTATAGTTTGATTTTAATTGTTGATATAACACCTCATTATTTTACAAATTGCATATTAGTCCTACAAAGTTTCACTTAAAAAGTGCTTATGGACCCATGACACCTTTTTGTTGCCAAGCATGCATTACAATTTTGAATAATAATAAAAATGACTTAGTTGTACAAGTGGAAAGAGATAACATATTAGCAATTAACATGAGCATTTTATAAACCTCTTCTACTTGCACAACTGGATGTTTCATAAACTATAAAATTCTAATATAGCTTTAAATAAGGTCGTTTTTGTCATTATTCAAAATTTTAATATAGTTTGGCGATAAAAATTTTCATGGGTATACAAAAAATTTTGGTGAAACTTTGTGGGGGTAATATGAAATTTGTGAAACAATAGGGTATATCAATAATTAGCTGTCAAACTAGGGGCATATTTGCAAATTATATTTTTATTTAACAGCCATTAAATTTTAGGCATTAACAGGGATACACAAGCAATTTCTCAAAAATTTGTGGAGTAATATACAATTTGTGAAATAATGAGGCATATTTGCAATTAGCATCAAACTATGGAGGCATATTTGCAAATTACCTAAAAAACTTCAAATTAAAACTTTTCAATCTAAGGAGATGATTGTAATTGATTTTTTTGAGATTGTGGGATGTGTTGGAGAGTAAAAAATTGAATATTTTGAAAATTGTGTGATTAATTGAGATAAAGTTTGAATAAATGAATTTCATTGAGGGTGTGTTTGTTTGGGGTCAAAACTTGTCAATTAAAACTTTTCAACACAAAACTTTTCACTCTTCATAACTACTCTATTTTTTAATTATTTTTTCACATTTTTCTATACAAACTACCCTACTTTTCAATTATTTCTACACAACTACCCATACAACTAACCTATCTATTTTAACTTTATTCTCTTTAATCCTCATCATTACCCCTATTATATCACATCATTTTCTATCAATTTGACAACTTCTACCTCTAAAACTTTTCATCAAAAGTTTTACCTCCAACCAAACACACCCTGAGGTAATTGGTAAAAAATGATTAAAATGTAGAGATAAAAATGAAAAATACAATAATTAATTGGATGAGCTATTGACTTTCACTCACCCCATATATGCAACTTTCTAAATAATCCTAAAACTTTTCACTCTTCGTAACTATTATATTTTTTATACATTTTTCATATCTTTATATATAATTATCCTATTTTTTTAGTTATTTCTACATCACTGCATATATAACGGACATATCTATTTTAACTTTATTCACTTTGTTTTTCATGATTACTATATCATATAGCATCATTTTTCTTTAATTCAAAAACTTTTAAATCAAAAAGTTTTTCATCTAGGGTGTGTTTGGTTGGAGGTAAAACTTTTGATTAAAAGTTTTTGGAGTAGAAGTTGTCGAATCAATAAAAAATGATGTGATATAATAGAAGTAATGATGAGGAGTAAAGAGAATAAAGTTAAAATAGATAGGTTAGTTGTTTGGGTAGTTGTGTAGAAATGATTGAAAAGTAGGGTAGTTTGTATAGAAAATGTGAAAAAATAATTAAAAAATAGAGTAGTTATGGAGATTAAAAAGTTTTAGTTGACATTTTTTTACCCTAAACAAACACACCCCTAAACATTTTATCAGAATCCAAACACACTCTAAGAGAAGAGTTGGGCATACATTTTGGAGTTGAGGGTGGGCAAGTTCACCCCCACTTTTTTTTTATCGAAGCATTATAACCACTTTAAAATTATACATTGGAAAGCATGGAGCGCTATGCATCTAGCCAGAAACATATTTTAAATTTTTTACAAAATTATAATTCTATTAAATTAAAGAATGTAAGAGAATAATCAGAAATGTAAATTATAATGGAAAGAAGTAGGTTAGTAAAGAGAGATGATTCCATACATCTGAATTTATAGATTTTTCTAAATTTTTTTAAATTTTTCATAAAACTGTTATTATGAGTATATTTAATTTATATAATAAGTTTTTTCATTTTTGGAGATTTGTATAATGTATTTTAAATTTTAAATATAGAGGTATTTTATTTATTTGACTACGATACCCCTATATTTGAAAGTCATTAAAATATATACCGATCTTTAAAAATAGTAAAACTTATTATATAAATTAAATATAACTAAAATAACCATTTTATGAAAAAATCAAAACAAATTTAAAAAAATGCTTTTGGGCCTGATGCACAGTGGCTTCACGAAATCTATATCACCGTAGAAGTAGTTGTAGATTTCAATTCATATCATGAAATGTGTAGAGTTCTCTGCAATGCCAATGATTCACAACGCGATATAAAAAAGGATATACTTTTACAGTATATAAACTTTTTTTCATGTAATACAATATGAAAACTTATGAATCTATTTTTTTCCAAAACATATTTGCATTATTATTTGGCTTATTATTTTTTTGATAATTTATTCAGCTTAATAATGATGCGACATTGACGGCAGCATTTGGAAATTGGTAATTTGGTGAGAATGGAACAGCGGAAATGAGATAAATTTGAAGAGTAAGAGTGATATGATATGATAGGAAAAGGATCCTTATCTCATGTGTCCGGTAGCATGCAACGCTCCATGCTTCCGGGCACATACACTCTTTTTTATTTTTAAATTTTTTTTATAAAATGATTAATATAAGTGTATTTAACATTTTATAAATTTTTATCATTTTTGGAGTATTTTAGATATTTATTTTTTATTTTTGAAAATCAATGTCATTTTAGGTAATTTTAACCTAAAATACCACTAATTTTCAAAAATAAAAAATAAATATCTAAAATATTCTAAAAATGGTAAAAATTTATACACGTATTAAATACATATAGATTAACAATATTGTAAAAAAATTTTGAAAAAAATAAATAATATGTGTATGCGCCTGGGAGGATCCATAGGAAAAGTGGTAGAAAGTGTAAATAATTAAATAATATATTATATAGAAAGATATAAGAAAATGATTACAATATGATGCGTGTGTTAATTTGGAAACATTTTGAAAAATGTGCCAAAGTAAGATGTAATAAGACAGGTAATGATTTGGAACAAAGGGTAGCTATATGGAATAATTTATAGTGAGTAGTTAGATGTAAAAATGTGAAAAAAAAAGAAAGAATATGAAAATTATATAGAAAAGTGTATGGAAAGATTACAGGAGTGTTTGTTTAATACTTAAACTTTTCAAACTAAAATTTTTCAATCTAAAACTTTTCATTCTCTGCAACTATCATATTTTTTAATCATTTTTTCACATTTTCATATATCGCAATTTTATTTTTTAATTATTTTTACACAACAACTCATAAAATTAGTATACTATTTTAACTTTATTTTCTAAATTCTTTATCATTAATTTTATCATATTTCATCATTTATTTTATTTCAAAAACTTTTGTAATAAAAATTTTTCGTAAAAAATTTTATGATCTCCAAATGACACCCCATGCTAATTTTTTTTTTAATACCAAGAGCAAAAATGGAAAACTATTAAAAGATCATAATCAACACCTCCTCTCCCGTCTCTCCCATTGGGCTCTGTGACGGACCTACGGGCAACTTTCATGGGTCGAAGATGGGTTTGAGATTGATATCGTTTTCCTTCCCAACTCTAGTGAGTTTGAAGGAATCTTGGAATTGTCTCTATTGAATTGTAGACTGGATATCAAAGCCCTCTATATTCCACGATAAAAGGCTAGGACAGGAAGGGCTCGGGTTATGAAATCTCCAAATAGAAGATGACATGTCCTTTAAAGAAGAGGCCCTGCTAGCTACTAAACTACAGATGCTAGAAATCTCAAAAGGCATGGTTATAATGTTGAACACGAATAATAATCCATGACCATTTTAACGGTATGGTCTTCAAAATCTTACAGCAAGGAAGCTTTCAAGCTATGCTGCAGAAAGTCAAGAAGCTTCGGGGTGAAATGTCTCTCCCAAGAGGTTGAGGAAAATTTATATACAATCACCTTTTACAGGGAGGATGATTTGAAAATGGCGCTGAGAGGAAGGCCATTTCTATTTGACCAGTAGCTTATTCTCTTAGACGAACTCAAGTCAGCGGTCTGCCTGAAAGACATGGCAATCTCAAAACCTCAACGTGGGTTCAGATATGTAATATTCCTAGCCTACATGAGGAGGAGGCAATCAGCAATTTAGTTAGTTAATCCTTCTGCAATTAATGGGAAACAAAGGTTTAAAGGTAATTCTTTGCAGATACGACGCATGGGGCACATCATTAAGGAATGCTCTGTTGGGATTTTCAAAATGATTATAAGCAAAATATATTATAATAAATTAACAACAAAAGCAAGTAGTTAAGTTGGTAGGAGACGTTGGCAGTAACTAACAGATCTTGGTAGTAACTTTATATTATGAAGGTGGTTTCGAAACCAAGACTTGTTAGTTACTGCCAACCTCTCCTACCAACTTTGGTACTTTGCTTTTGTTGTTAATTTATTATTATTGTACTTATAATAATCTTGAAAATCCCAACATTCCCCCGTTTTTTCAAAATTTAAATCAACTTCAACAAAGAAAATCTCATGAATAAATAAAAGTGTCGAGTAAACTTGAACCTTTACTTAACGAAAATACATCAAGATTTGTCAAGGTGTACAGTAACCAAGGCTTTGAACTGTCGACCCAATTTAATAAATCAAACATATCTCACATAGAAGATTTGAAAATATATCAAGTGTTCTAAAAGGTGACACGTTATGGTCATGTGTAAATATCTATGTTTCATAAGCATCTTAGAGTGAATCCACACACTCTGCAAACAGAAGCGGTTTCACTTCAAACACTCATATAGGTGGATCTATTTAGAGTATCTTATAATTAAATACTGCAACACAATAATTTTAGATCAATTAAGACTATAAAACACTCAACCTCATAAATACGTTAGAAGATCTAAGCACTACCTGAGGGATGCAAAATTATAAATATAACCTGTGCTTACAAGTTGCAAAAATAACTTAATTTGCTCATTAAACTCTTAGACTTGAGCTACAATAATAAAATTGAGTTTCAATTATTGCAACTCCTAGATGTGCATTCAGGGGGTGTTTGGCAATAATGAAAAGTTTTCACCTAAAATTTTTTAATCTAAAACTTTTCATTCTCTACAATTTCTCTATTTTTAATTATTTTTTTACATCTTTCTATACAAACCACCCTACTTTTCAATCATTTCTACACAATTACCTATACAACTAACCTATCTATTTTAACTTTATTCTCTTTACTTTTCATCATTAGCTTATCATATCACATCATTTTCTATCAATTTAACAACTTTTACACAAAAAATTTTCATTCAAAAGTTTTATCACTTCTCAAACACACCCTCAGTCTCATCCCTCTTGATATTTTCTAGACCACTTCCCTGGTAAGGCCTTTTACTAGCAAGTCTACTAAGTTTTCACTTGATCTTACAAAAACAATATTTATCACTCCATCTTAGATCAACTGCATTACATAATTATGTCTCAATGCAATATATCGTGGCCTACTATTATAAATCTTATTTTATACTTTAGACAAGATTGTTTCGCTATCACAATGTAAATAACTATGGGGCATTGGTTTAGGCCAAATTGGAATTTTAAGTAACAAATTTCTAAGCCACTTTGCGTCTTTCCCTGTTATAGCCAAACTAAAGAACTCGGACTCCATGATCGAATGTGTAATGCAGGTTTGCTTTTTAAAAGCCTATGAAATAGCATCTCCTCTAATGGTAAAAAATTCAACCACTAGTGGATATAGATTTCTTAGTATCAGAAATCCAACTTGCATCATTATACCCTTCTAATACAATTGATTTACTATTGAAATGCAATCCATAGTCAATGGTCTTTCTCAAACATTTCAAAATTCTTTAAATTGCATTTCAATGAATATTTTCTAAATTATTAGTGAACCTACTTAATACACCTTCAACGAAACCAATATCTGTTCTAATATAATATTAGCATACATTAAACTTCCTATCACTCTAGCATACTCAAGATGATCAACAGATCTACTATCGTTTTTACATAACTTGATACTAGGATCAAAAGGAGTTGAAATCATACAACACCAAAACGATTAAACCGCTTGAGTATCTTTTCAATATAGTGAGATTGAGAAAGAAAAATTACGTTATTATCTCTTACAATTTTGATATCAAATATGACATCGGCCCTGTCCATATCTTTCATATCGAAATTAATTGACAAAAAACTTTTAGATTCTACAATAATCTCAAGGTCAGTAGCAAATATAAGCATATCATCAATCTATAAGCAAATAACAACACCTCTATTGGCAACAAATTTACTATATGCACATTTATCTGACTGATTAAGTTTAAAATTATTTACTAACACAACTTGATCAAATTTATGTATGAGATTTCCTTGGTTGAATGAAATTGATTTAAATTTTGAAAATAGCAGGGGAATGTTGGGATTTTTCAAAATTATTATAAGTACAATATTTTATAATAAATTAACAACAGAAGTAAAGTGGCTAAGTCGACGAGAGACATTAGCAGTAACTAACAAGCCTTGTGTTTGAATCTACCTTGGCTATTTTTTTAATTTTCACTTTGCACCAAGGGATGCAATAGTTGAAGTCTGAATTTTAAACTTCAAATTGGCAACGCAAAAACGTGAAAGGTTATATCTAATGTGGCAAGATTTTAGGGATGCATCTAATTGAATTTGGAATGTGTCGCAATGCAAAAACGTGAAAGTGTATAACTGATGTAGTATCCAATTGAATGTGTCCATTAGTTGAAGGGTTAAAGAAACAATCGAATCATTCCAACCCAAGTGCTTTCTTTCAGACACATTTTGCCTCATTCAAGACATTGTGTTGTCTCCGTTCAAACATCTCATAGCTTGTCTTAATTCAGACTTGGTCGTCTTAATCAAGTTTTTGCAGTTTTACCATATCAGTCATTTTGAAATTCTCTTTATTCAACCAAGAATTTTGTTTCCAAATGTTTGTATGCCAAGAAAAGGTGTTGCTTCCTATTCTAGTTTAGGTTTCACTTTTTATATCCCGGAGACAACTCCAAAATCACCCTAAGCAGCAAAAAGGATAGCAAAATTGCCTTAAGAAAAGTGACGATGTAAAACACCTAAAGTGAAACGTGATTTTAATTTCACTTTTTCCACTTTCTCTAATTCTCTCTTTTTTATATTTTCCCCAACATGCTCTAACATCCATCAACACTAGAAGGAGATAGCCAGAGGAGCTCCTGAAACTTCCTGTCGGTAGGATTCAAATTAGGAGGGATGGAAAGAGGCAGTAGTAGGGATGGTAGTAATAAGATCATTTTGTGTACTGTGAATACGATTGTTAGTCAAGTGTGAGTAGGATAGGTGAGATGACTTATAATAAATTGTGGTGTATGTTTTTTTTTAGCAAGTCATATACTTTGAATAAAATGGTATTGATGATAAACAATTCGAGACATTTATTTGTGTTATAATCATCATAAATAATAATAGGTAATGTACGCCTAAAAAGGAATAAAAAAATTAGATTTATCAAAAAATATAATTGGACGAACAAAGTAATTTTGCTTGTTCCACTGATTTTACAAATTTCATGGATTTTACAGATTTTATGAATTTTATAATTTATATGCAATTCATAGGAATGATGAATTGTATATGGTATCTATATCTATTTTTTCCCATTAAATATATTTTACAAATTATTTGAGCATAGTAGAAAATACTACCTACAACTAGGGCAGGTGGTAGAGGACATGTCCTCTTAGGCAAGTGATCTGGGTTTGAAATCTCACATAAGAGCTTTCTCTCTACTTTAATATTTGGAAGCTTGTGATCTTCTCTTTAATACTTGTGAGCTTATGGTCTTCCTCATTGATATTTAAGAGCTTATAATCTTCGTATTTAAATCTTGTAAAAATTGTCTCAGGGCTTGATATGACATTGAGATGTAATGTAAAATATCCCAATAAAAAAAAGTATAGCAAAAAATATACATATGTAATTGACAGTTTTTTGATATTTTACGAATTTTACAAAATATATTGTTCTGTTGTTATATTATTTAACGACATAGACAAGTTATACAGTTTTGACCCCTTTGATAAGATTAATGATGTTTCATTTTCACAAGTTATATGGACAATATAGATTTTATAATAATGCTAGAAAATCATGAACTCATATTTACATATTTTTATGATTTTTATAGATTATTCAAGTTCTAATAAACTTGTCTAATGAATTTTATAGATTATTCCTAAAATATATATTGAAAGTATTATCTATATGTGTAATTTGAAAATTATAAAAAATATTAAATAATAAATTTTAAAAGCCTATTAAATGACTTCGACAACTGTAGTGTACATTTCACTTATTGAATAATTATAAAATAAGATCTATACAGTATAATTTTGTAGAATAAAATCTTATAGTTTATTTTTAATAATAATAAAGCTTACTTCACAAATAATTCAATATTATTTGTCACAAAATAATTTAATAATGGAAAATTATTTTAAATTTCACCAAAAAATATGGTAAGTTAAAAGCAAATTTATAAAATACATGCAATAAATCTATTAATTAAGAGGAGTTAGTTCATTTGGTGAAATGCGTAAGGAAACTATAAGTTGCCGTCTAATCATTCCCTGCTATTATTTCTACTTTTTCATATAGTTGGTTTTAGAATTTTTAAGCATCGAATAAGACAACAAAAATATTTAATCGAGAAAAAAATACTGGAATGTTCACATGGCAATATTATTTGACATACAATTTGAATTATTCGTCTCAAGTGTAATTATATTTTTTGGCAAGAGTGAGTGAGTGTGGAGACATGCACGAGACAACCATTGATTGCCCATCCAATCACCCCTCCTATTTTTTTAAAAAAAATTTATTCATATATGACCCCACTTTAATAGGATTATACAAATTTGTGAAAATTTTCTATTTCATCATAATGCAATTTCTAGATTCTAACGCACTGACACATGATAAACCAATTTTTTTAATTTTAAAAATTCAAAATTTCGTTTAATTAGAGCAAAATATTTTGCAAAATTTGTATAGATATATTTAAGTGGGGTCACAAAACATTTTAAAATAATAAGAGGGGGTGATTTTTACGGCAAGCATATCATTGCTATATACATTTTAACTCTCCAAATCTCCACTTTTTATAATCATTAAGAGGCTTCTCATATATTTTTTTGATTTTTCTATACTCATACACGAGCATTATTTGAATGTGATAAAATAATGTTTTGCTCATTTTTAGATTTGTACTAATAAGCGTTTTGAATTTCCTAAATAAAAATGGAATTCCTAATGCACTAGAATATGAGATCATAATTTTCATTTTTGAAAAATTCAAAGCACTCTAGAATCTAGAATATAGTTGAACCTAACTTTTTTTAAAGAATTATATAAACACATCTAAATGACCCAAAAGTGAGAATAGCAACAAAAGAAAACTATTCAATATATCTTATCAATAAAATCATAAAAAATAAAAATAGAAGAAAATTAATTGCAATGTCTAGGTCAGAATATTATTTCGTAGATAGTTTTAATTATTTATACGAGGTATTTTTCATTTTTTAACATGGTGGGCCCAAAAAATATTAATTACTGAATTAATTAGTCTCAAATACATGCACAAATTTTCTATGGACAAAAATAATAATAATAATATTATTAAAAATATCATTTGTAATTGTCTTCGGATGGAGACTCCTCATTAATGCCCTTCCCACGCTGCAAAATCTTACCCGTAGGAGCATTGAGGTGAACCTGAAATGTCTCTTCTGTAAGAATGGAATAGAAGATATGAATCACTTGTTCTTAAGATGCACTAGTACACGGGGGATATGCAGGAGGGCTGCAAAGGTTGACTATCTGGTGGCGACGGTTCAGGAGATATTCGAAATGTTAGTGAAAGGTAATAGGTTTGAGGATCTTGCCCTTTTCATCTTGTGTTGTTGGAGGACTTGGTTTATGCGCAATAAACTCAGGGAAGAGGGAACCAAACCGTATTTCTCGGACACATTGAATTGGTGTGCGGAGTTTCTTGCTCAACACAAAAATGCAAAATTACTCATTCGGTCGGGAGCATTGGAAAGATCAATTCCTCGTTGGTCCAAACCGCCACCAGGTTTTGTTAAGATCAACATTGATGCTCGAAGCCAAAGGGACCTGCGAGTTAATGGATGTGCCGCGGTTATAAGAGATTCAACAGGTTCTTTTATCGCAGCATCTGGATGGAGAAAGTTGGGTGTGGTGGATCCTCTACTGATGGAAGCAACGACTTTTTTGCTGGGGATTAAATGGGCTCTCCAGATTCATGTTAATCGGGGTTTTTTTGAAACTGATTCTCTCACCCTTTGCAACTATCTGGCTAATGAGGCACCTATCTCTGCGCCGGTGGGCTTTATCATTGAGCATATCAGGTCAATTCTCAAAGAGAATGTGTTCTTCTCCGTACATCATGTACTCCGGCAAGGAAATGACGTTGCTCATTCCCTTGCCGATCTGATCTCGCTCTCTTTGTTGGACCACCAGTCTTGGTGGGGAAACCCACGCGAAGTCATTCAGGGAAAACTTTGTAAAGACAATTTTTTGGCAATGAATTGTATGAATTTCTCTATCCCCAACCCCTTTCACATCGAGAGGGATTAGGGATAGAAGATATCCTTTCATCAAAAAATATATATATATCATTTGTAAGAAAAAATTTATCAATAAAATTAAAAAATAATGTTTCTGCTTAGACTTTTCAATAGACTAAAATTTTAAGCAATCATTAAATTTAAAACTATATATGCCCACAATTTTCAACGAGTGTATTAAGTATAACCTTCAAAAACTCTCATTTTATTCTCAATCTTAAGCGAGGATAAAACATTTATTTTAAAATTCCTAAATTGTCATATTGTGTGCCATTTTACATTTTATCTTGTATCATCATACCATTCTGTCTTGTTTCTCAACTATGAATTTGCACGTCATTAACGGAAGATCTCAAGATTTCTCCTTTGGTAGTGCTTCCACATCAAAAGCCATCCCACTATCATTTGAGTAGTGCTTTCATGTCACAAGCCATTCTCCTATCATTCTTCTTTGTCATATCTTGCCATGATGAAACTGCTGTTTATACATGTAAATACAGCTAATCACAAGAATGACCGCCCCACCATGAATTGGAATTACTTATTAATGGGTGTTTGGTAATGAATAAAACTTTTGATAAAAAATTTTAAAGAGTAAAAGTTATCAAATGATGTGAAATGATAGAGGTAATAATAAGTAGTAAAGAAGATAAAGTTAAAATAGATAGGTTAGTTGTGTAGAAATGATTGAAAAGTAGGGTAGTTGTATAGAAAAATGTGAAAAATAATTAAAAAGTATGATAATTGTGGAGACTGAAAAGTTTTAAATTGAAAAGTTTTAACTTAACATTTTTTATTAATTGCCAAACACACCCTAGGAAAGAACGTCTCTTTAGATTAAAAAGAAACGAAAAATTAACTGGACAAAAAACCAATAATTAATATTACTTTCCTTTATTTTCATAATCTAGGTATAGGCCAGTACAAAATTTCAGGCATAACAGAACATGATAAAAAAAGTTAATGAATAATAATGGAATAGAATGTCAGCTTATTCCAATCAATTCAAAAGTGGTACTGTAGATTTCTTGCAGTGTTAACAAGATGAAGAACATCACCCCATGCACAACTGTCTCTCTGTTCTTCTTTGCCAGTTCCATGCTCCTTTCTACTATTGATGCTTGCTGCATGCTTTTTCTACTGTTCTTGATCTAGTACAAACACAAGCGATAGATATGTCCTATGGATAACAGGGTAATAATCACCAACCAAATGAGGAATGCATGTTCAAAAGTGAGCTAGGAAAATCTTGTAAAAAGTTCATACATATACAGAGCACGCGTAAGTAACAACCATAGAGGAGACATTTATCCACATCGTCAAATGTATTATAATTCTGCTGATGTAGTATCTATTTTGAACCATCATGTTTCTTAGAGAGACTAAGTTATGTAAGTAATGGTCAAATGAGCTTGAGTGGGAGTAGTGGGAGGAAATTGTAGACATATGTTGAGGCGAGCAATGTCTTAACAGGGCTTTCATTTGATGATTCCAAAACATCAAGGCACGTGTTTGGATGGTTTCTGAAGCAAGCAAAGTATGAGAGTCACGTAAGCTCAAAGAAGGAGAGGTCGAAAATCAAGATAGTACTCAAAGGATAGACAATACAAAAAAAAAGATGGTACTCAAAGGATAAAATCGAAAATAGACTGAATCAAACCTGTTTTCACATGATCATCAAGTTTGTAAAATTTGGAGCCTAGTTTGACATTGAAAAATAAAATCTAAAGATCGTTTTTTAGCCCGTTGCTTTTGGGCCTTAATTATCGCAATAAACAAATATAGTAATTCACCCTGTATTAATTAGCATCCACAATTTAACCCAGTAAACTTGGTCCAAGCCTCAATAATAGAGAAAATTTTGCCTCAAATTTCTATAGCCATCATAATCTGCTGTTGTTGATAAAGTTGGGGCCTAATTCAACAAATGAAGGAAAAAAAAACCCAAGAATACAAATTAGGCTTACCATCTATGACATGAACTCAAACATATGGAACACCTCACGCGCAACAAAAGATTAGAAACTAATACTCCATAGGTGAACTAATACCCACAAAAAGCACTTACAAAGAGTGGCCAGCTCAGTTGCCCACCGCCCAGTGCTACTCCTAATATCATCAAAAAAATGCTCAATACTGATGTTGGCGCATAATTGATGGCAGAAAGACGACCTATTCAGGATGCTCCCATCATGTCACCTTAGGACACCTTGGAAACTGGCTTAATCGTCCCTGCCACTTGAAGTGACACTGCCATACAAGGCCATTGTAGGCTTTAAATTATTTTCTCGAAAGAATGTTCAACTATGACATGATATGGAAAAATAACAAATGCCAAGAAAATAGAAAAACAAAAGACAATTATCACAAATTCAGAGATTTAAAAAAAATCTATAAGTTAAAACAAAGTTAAAATCAAAGATTAAAAAAATATCAGATAAATACAATTAGTTTCAAACCATGAAAACCAAATTGCAATGAAGAATGTATTGTTCTTAGGGATTAAGGCTAAATGCACCCGGGTGCACTTAGCCTCAGTGCGCTCGGGTGCATTTAACTCATTTTTGAAATTTTTTTTGAAATTTTTTTTATATAACTGTTAATCTAAGTATATTTAATATATGTATCAATTTTCACTTTTTTGGAGTATTTTAAATATTTATTTTTAATTTTTAAAAATCCCTCGTTGTACTCCAACCCATTAGAAAGTTCTTATTATATTTGTATCCTTGTAAGTAATGCATTACGAGTAGAATAGTAGCGAGTTATGCATGTATATAAATAGTGAATGAGATTGAATGTGAGCATGTATATAAATAGTGAATGAGATTGAATGTGAGCATGTATATAAATAGTGAATGAGATTGAATGTGAACAAACACATAGACAGAGAGTAAGATTGCATAATCATAGTGAATTGATGAGATTGAGTGCACAGACACACATGTAGTGAGATCGCATATAATATACATATGGACAGTGATTCAATGTGAACAAACACATAGACAGAGAGTAAGATTGCATAATCATAGTGAATTGATGAGATTGAGTGCACAGACACACATGTAGTGAGATCGCATATAATATACATATGGACAGTGATTCAATGAGAATGGGTTGCATAGTAAGGTATAAGCAACTCCTTGTATTATTTGTATGGAATGAATACTATAAATGATATGGATATCAAAGCTTAATAATCAAATAATTTTAATGGGTTGATTTTAACCTATACACAATTTCAATGTTTGCAACCAATATAAGCTTTGATTTTGTTACCTTTGAGCTCCTTGCTAAACAAATGATGATAAGAATAATAGCGAAACTAGATTTAACAAATTAATAAAACGGGTTCAAAAGTCAACATGATCAATGATCAACATGCAATGCACAACATTCAATTGTGAGTTCTCTTCATAGCTATCATTTCCATCAAGTTCACAGTCCGATGGTTTCTCAAAAGTTGCAACAACTTGATCAATGGTCACATCTTCATGATCCTCTACATGAGATTGTGAGTGTCTGCTAAGGATATTGTGATGCAATATGACCTTTACCCTCATAACGAAAACATTGATCATTAACCCATTTAATAGTGGCATCATATCGAGAAACTAGATTACTCTTTTCTTTGCTTATGTATTATTCAGGCAATGGTTTAGTTGTTCCTTGAAAAGACATTAGATTAGAATTTAATTTGGATACCCTCGTCTCTCCAGTTTGTGGAATCAAATGTTTATTAGTGAAAGATTTTTAAAAATTCTCCAATTCTAGAGCTTTATAATATGATCTTCTACAGAAATAATTGAATGCAATTTCAGCAAAGTTTTGATTTCTGGTTTCAGGGTATTGATAAACTTTGTTCGTGTAACCAAAGGATCTTCATGTGTTCCACATTTCATTTTTAAATTTTCAAACTTATTAAGGTAGTTGGTTACACTTAATGATCCTTGTCTCAAGTTAACCAATTGTTTCAATAGTTGAGTTTGATGATATTCAGGAAGATATTTCTCTTTCAATTTTGCTTTCGTTTCAGCCTATGTGGTGATAGGTACTCCTATGCATTGACTTTCACCTAGAACCCCTTATCAATAGCATTTGGCAAACCCAACAAGTTTCATTTTAGTAAATCTCAATCATTGGGCATCATCCATATCATACCAACAAAAGAAGTATTCCATATCTGCCAACCAATCTAAGAAAGTATTAGGGTCTAGACGACCGTTATAACTAAGAGAAT
This sequence comes from Annona cherimola, assembly GCA_030490835.1. Lineage (NCBI taxonomy): Eukaryota > Viridiplantae > Streptophyta > Magnoliopsida > Magnoliales > Annonaceae > Annona > Annona cherimola. The sequence continues at coordinate 56,784,385 of CM059971.1, read as the reverse complement.
TTATCTTAATGTATTTTGCCACCTAAGTATTGTCGGTTACATGTCTGTGTTGTTGTGGAAAAGGTATATTATAATTTATTTAGCGGTTCCCATGCCTAAGATTGTTTACAAAACTAATTTCATAAAAATTATATCATCTTCATGATTTTTCAAATTTGCATAAATTTCTGGAATACGTGAATGCTCTAGGTTATGATGACCTCTAGCATACATGTTTGGGTTTGGGAGAAGGACAGTTATGACAGGAGAGCTACTAGAAGCATGAGTATTGTGTGATTGACTATTTCAAAATGATTGTCCTACCTCAGTCATAGGACGTTTTCCAACACTTTTAGCCAACTTATTTAATAAGGAAATGAGAAAGTGAATGGCAGTGGTTGTTTCTTTTTGAATATCTTCTTGCTTTGGGCTAAGGTATCACAAATGGTTGTTAAAAATTCAAATCGATTATCAATGGAAGTGGATAAAGCTTTGAGTTCGACATTCAATTCAGCATTAGTTGGCATGGTGACTCAAAATTCAAATGCTAATATAGAGAAGACTTACTGCTAAGAATGAATAAGTTTTTTTTTAGGGGAGTTAGGATTCAAAAGAAAAAAAACTTAATTGAAAATAGATAAGAATTAAGTACTTTTAACTACAGAAAATGTACCTATTGAAGTCTAATCTTACCAAGTTCAGCAAGAAACACTTGGAAATGAGTTCAAGTGTTCAACAGCTTGGTGGTGATATAGTGGACAACAATAGAAAGTGACTTCAACAACTTCTTAACGGCATCTTTGTGACGAACGGCAGGTTGTTGTAATGGACAACAGCAAGCAGCATTGAATAGCAACAAAATGGACAACAGTGATTTGTGGATAGCAGAAGTTTGTGAATAATAGAAATATGCAGAAAGTAGTACCAGGTTTGGCTCTGATACCAATTGATGTAGGATGGGTAGAGAAGAAGATAGAATAAAGAGGAAGGAACATCTAGAGATGAGATGAGAAAAAAAAATAGAAAGAATGGATGAATAAGGAGAGAAGAAGAACAACAAATAGAAAAAGAACTAGATAACACTTTTATAAATCTCAAAACTAATGCCTCTTAGAGCTTACAAGGGTTGTATTTATTGGTAAGCATACCACCTAATCTTAGCAAAATTATTAAAGATGAAATCTTTCTAAAGAGAAAATTGTATATTTTAAGTGAACTTCTTAAGCAAGTAAACTTAGAACAGATACAAGTTTATTTTAGGCAGATTCTAAAATATCCTAGGAGATTCTCTAATATCTTCCAAAGATAGAACAAAATATTGCAATAAATCTCTTAAAAACATCCTAGGATTATTTCCCCTTCATGAGATTTTTGCACCTAGAATAGACAGATTTGAAATACTTTCTTCTATTTTCATCGCAAATTCTATGTCAATTCAGTTCAGCAATTAACAAAGCAATCTATCTTCTAACACTTTTCAAATAATCAATAGAAATCTGTGCAAGTATTCCTTGAAAGCTTCTAATGTTCCACCTTCATGCCTATTATAGAAGGATATCAATTTATTGAAAATAGAATATACAATTAATATCTCTAGCAACTAAAAACTGATCTGAAGCCCAACAATTTTGACTTGTTTATGAACTTCATGACTTCTCCCTTCATATAATTATCAAAAACAGGTTAACGAGTTAATATTCAAAAAGGTGAAAAGGAAGGAAGACCAAGAAAGAGTCAATTGCTAATCTTTTAAAACCATCATAATTGAATTCATTCCTGACTTCTAACATCTACACCTTTCATCTTTTCCTAGAAAACCCCCTTATTCCATTTATAATGGCTAAACGTGAGTTTGCTAGCAATTATAGCCCACAACAAACGTAAGAAGAAAATCTGAAATGAAAACATCATTGCATCTTGCTTTTCCTAAACACAAATGGTAGCAAAAACAAGGTAAAGACAATCTACAAAAGAAAGCCTCGTCACATCTCAGTTATAAAACAGGGGCCATATATACCATTCTACTTGCAGAATCATTTAGCCTATTTAAATGATGTAGAATGAGAAGAAGGGGCAAAGAATGAACAATTAGTTAAAAAGGTAACATAGAAAACATGCCTTGCATTTGCAAGTAAGAGAGAAAATTATTGATCTTGAACAAAGACTTGAAAAGATCATAAGACTCTTTGTAAGAAATTATGTCTATGAATGGACAAATTCTGTATCGATTCAGTTTAACAATCAATAATGCAATTGTATCATTTAACGCCTCTTAGCTGATCAATAGAAATCTATGCAAGTATTCCTTGAAAGCTTCTAAAGTTTCACCTTCATTGCCTATTGTAGAAGGATACCAACTTGTTTACAACAGGAGATATAATTAATATTTCTAGCAATTAAAAACTGACTTAATACCCAACATTTTTCACTTCTTCATAAACTTCATTACTTCTCCCTTCATGTAACCATAAAAACAGGTAAATGAGTTATATTCAAAAAGGAGGAAAGGAAGAAAGATCAAGAAATGGTCAACTGCTAACTTTTAAAACCATCGCAAACGAATTCACTCCTGACTTCTAGCATCCACAAATTTCAACTTTTCCTAGGAAACCCCCTTATTCCATGTATACCAACTAAACATGAGCTTGCATTTTATAGCAATTATACCCCACAAAAAATGCAATACGAAGGAGTCCGGTTTCGGTGAAAATATTTGCACATTTGTTGACCGTGAAAATGGTCAATCTGTCGTCCATTTGAGATATGCGGTTGAGATTTACAAGGGCATAAGTGGAATAGAAATTTTTTTACCCGCGTGTAGAGAAGTCCCTCTCCCTCCTTCTTCCCTCTCCCTCTCCTCTCCCCCCTATTTTCCCTCCCGCTTTTCCCTCTTCCCTCTCCCTCTCTTCTCTCCCTCCCGAGCTGCTACCTCGCGGATCATTCATTGCTCCCATTTCCTCACCTGTCCTCTTCCTCCTCCTCTAAACTCTTCAATTGCCACCAACTCCAAGTACCCAAATGAAAATTCTTGCCCTGCTTTCTTCCAATTGATCCACCAAGACTTATCTCCATGGGCCGCTTCCCGCATCAACGAGGCTAAATTGATGGAAGCCCAGCAACACGCGGCCTTCCGCGTTGTCATTTCCGGTGGCCGCCTCTTCGTTGAATTCTACTATGCCTGTGTCCAGACTCGCTCCATGTTTACAATTTGGGGTCTCTTGCAGCTCCTGCGGAAAAAAAAAGATTTCAGACCTGAGATGACAGCGATGCGTCAACCCCTTTTGCATCTGTTCTTCTTGTCTTTCTGCCGACGCCTCCCCAGCTTCTCCCTCCGAGATCGTGGATGGTTGATTCATAGAAAGAGCATTGAGATCTAGAAGTTTGATTTCCGTGGGCTTGTGGAAGATGAGTTGGTGGCAATAACCCCTTGAGTTCTATACGGGCGATGGGGATTTCTTTGAGTTCTTCTATTGCTGCTTCTGCTGGCGCTTTTCTTGTGTTGTTGTTGTGATTGTTGAAATGGGGTGGAGATACAAGGCAGGATTGTTGCTGATTCTGGTTGTTGTTATCATTTGGGTTACATCTGCTGAAGTCACGCAGGTAAACCTGAGTTCTCTTCCCCTTTTTCCTTTTGAACTCTCTCTCCCTCTCTCTCTCTGTCTTTTCTGTGGTTTGGAATTCGCTTATGAATTCAAGGCTATGATTTTCAATCTGGTCATTGAGACGGGCGAAACTTTAAATTCGTCAAGATTCGATTTCTTTTGAATTTTCCTATTTCCGCTGTGCTTGCTTGGTACTTTTTTTTCTCTCTCTCTCTGATGCAGATTCGAAGAACTTGAACTATCTTCACTTGGATTACAATTTTAATTTGAAGCTTGTGAAGACACTGACAACAAAAGAAAGGAAAAAATTCCGTTTTGGAAATGCTTTCCATCCGTGTCGTGAAATTCTTCGTTTAACAAAACTTGTTGTGGATGCTAACATTCAGTTCCGTTTGGGGAATGTTGATGCATTCCAATTAGCGGATGGTTTACAATATACTTTCTCACATGTTGGCCAGCTGACTGGAATGTATCGGTACAATTACCGGCTTATGCGGCAGATCAGGATGTGTAAAGACTTAAAACACTTGATATATTACCGGTTCAACACAGGTCCTGTCGGAAAGGGTCCTGGATGTGGTTTTTGGGCACCAATGTGGAGGGTTTGGCTATTTTTCCTCCGAGGCATAGTCCCTTTGCTTGAAAGGTGGTTGGGGAATTTACTTGCCCGGCAATTTGAAGGGCGTCACTCAAAGGGAGTTGCTAAGACCGTTACTAAACAGCGGGTTGAAAGCCATTTTGATTTGGAACTTAGAGCTGCTGTGATGCACGATGTTCTTGATGCAATGCCAGGTTGGTTGTCTAGCATTCTCTTCTTTTCTTGGCAGCATTTTATTTTCAGCTCATCTTTCTCTCTTTCTGCACTGTTTGAACATTTTTAATTGTTGGATGATGAAGAAATCATTTGATCTTGACTTGTCTTCTTGTGAATAAATGTGATCCTTCTACTAAAACCTTTGAATGTATTACAGAGGGCATTAAGCAGAACAAGGCCAGGACTATCTTACAGCACCTTAGTGAAGCATGGCGTTGCTGGAAAGCAAACATTCCTTGGAAGGTGCCTTGCTTGTTCAATTTGTTTGAGAAAAAAATTTATATTAGTTGATTGATATCTGTTAAATCATTTTCTTCCCCTTATATTAGTTGATTGATATCTGTTTGGATGACATTTCGAATATTTGCTGCAGAAGTCTGATTTCTTGTTCAACACAAAAAATGGGTCTATCGCCTACTTCTAAAGTATAAATGTCCATTTGTTTGTTGAATACATGGAAGTTAATCTGGAATCATTGGTAATGCAGGTTGTTCAGTGATTCCAAGAATTGTTTGCTCAAATGAAGTACAAGTGATTCCAAGAATTATTTCATGGTTCACAAATGAAGATGTATAGGTTGAGGACTTTGATGAGGTAGAGGGGGACGACGATGACGATAACAATGATGAGGAAGAAGGGGATGAGGAGGATGAAGATGATAAGGACGATGAAATTTTTATATAGTTGTTTAAGAGGCATGCACATATTGATCGTATGGTTTCAGCTGTAAACTTTTAACTACCATTTCAATGAACAACTTATATACTTTTTAATTATCTTGTTGTAAGAGAATGATCTCATGTTAATAATGTTGTGGAAATATCCATTCAATTAATTCGTAATGTTTATCCTAAGGTCCGTTGCCATACGGAAAGCTGGAAAACAAGTTTGAATTTAAGACTTAATGAGAATTACCTAGAAAGAACATGATTTACAGGGTTGCATGTATATGTGGTGTTCCAGCGGAAATGATGTTGTTGCTGTCGTAAATTAATAACGTAAAGGCTTGTTTTGAAATTTGACGGTGTTCCAGGTATGACAAATGAATAGGATTTGATATTAGCATAGAAATTGTGAGGTACTCTTACCATGTGCAATGCAACGTACTTAATGAATATAGATTTCTAATGATCAGATGTTGAAATGGTAGACACCCGTAGAATTAATTGATTCTTCCTAAGATAATGGTTAAATTGTATATCACTTGGGCGACAACAGTTTAGGAGATGGGGGATTTGCATATTACTACCCATTTCAGAAACATGAGGCAGTAATAGGGAAGTTCCCTGAAGTGGGAGACTTGAAACTCTCCAATATCTCATATGCATGTCTACGAGCACCATTTGAATTCTCACAACCAAGAAAAGCTAAAACGCACTTGCTTGCTGAAAAGGGATTGATTACATGAGAAAACCAATACGCTGAAGCCCAAGGCTTGCTCCTTTCAGCTGACAACCCTTTCTGCCACTTACAAGTCGTGTATAACAAGCAGCTTATGTACATTAAAGATCCTTACAAATATTTTCCTAATTTATCAATACTTTTAAGCATAATTGGTGTGTTGTAGTTTCTACAACTTCACCTGTGCACAAAAATTAATTGCCTAGAACTTGTATACTTATATATATTGAATACAGGGGCCAAAAGAGTGAATTGGATTTCATACGTGTGCCTAGAAAATGAGCATTTCCTTCTTTGTTTCATTTTTATTGATTATCTTCAAACACAAATTAATGGCAGATGGCCAAACCGAGAGCTTCTTCATGACATTAGGGCACGGGTCTCCTCCAAAGTTTTCTGGAGTCACAGCCACAGAGCACCATTGCTGTTCGATGTAGTTTTGCAAGAAGACACTTTGTGTTAAATTCATTTCCATACAATCAAGTAGACTTTAGATAGTTTGTGGACAATGAAGCACAATTATAAAAGAAATTTAAAACTTAATATTTGAAATAAGTACATAGAGAAGTTCACACCATTCATTTGAAGATATGATTTTTAAAATCATTATATGGAGAACGCTTGTATAATATATTTACAATTTAAATTTTAAAATTTTTAGATGAAAAATTATTCTACAAAATTTCTAAGTCTAAATATTAAATTAATTTGAAGAAGAACATTTTTATAGCAAAATTAAAACCGTAAATTTTACATTAAATACAATAAGAACATTTATATAATGTATTTAAATATATAAATCTCAAACTAATTATGTGGAGAATGATGCTATAAAAATTTTTTAAATTATTACAATAAATTTATCATCGCAAATTATAACTATTTTTGTGATAAATAATTTAAATTCAACATTACATAAAATTCTCACCTAACTTTTATACAAATTCTTTACTTTTTGAGGTAATGGTACGAGGTGACAAATAAAATTTATGCCGTTAATTTATTTTTTGATTTATTTCATTTATTTACTTTTATTCCGTTGTAAATTCGTGACGTTAATTTACTTTATGTTCATTTATTCACTTTTATGTCGTTGTAAATTTTATATGATTTAAACAAAAAAGTAAATAAATCAAAGTAAATCATTTTCAATAAAAGTAAATCGTAAATGAATGAAAAAGTAAATAAAGGGTGGTCTCAAAATTTACAATTTTTCTAGTCAACCAAAGTAAATTGTTTAAAATTTGTGCAATTTTATTCTAAGTTTAATAGTACGAGATGACAAATTATTATAAATCATAGGAGACACAAAAAATGTAACAACGTTCATTAATTTACTTTTTTAAGACCACCTATTACAAATTAAATTCCTCTTATGAGAAATAATAAAAATCAATGATACTTATAAATAATCACACAAGTATTATAGTATTTGTTCAATTTTAGTCACAATATGATGTTAAAAAAATAGGTGCATAATGAGCATGGGGACGGCTTTTATGCTAACTATAATTAATATACGTGCCTATTATATTATAAAAATTTATAACATATACAAATTTCTACCTTTCCAGTAAATAAAAGTGTAAATAATTATTATTGATTTATTAAATATATTAGTTAGATAAAGGATTCAATTATTGGATTTATTTAAAATTTAATAAGAATCTATATTTTATTATTTAATATTATTAGTATCTTTCGTATTACATTTACGGATAATATATTTTATATAAATTTTATGAACAATCTATAAAATTCATCAAATCCATTATATCAGTACATTACAAATTGATTACTCTATAAAATTCATAAATCATGTATATATTAATTTACGATTTTGCATAATTCTTGTAAAATCTGTATTGTCTATCTAATTGGTGAACATGAAATGTCATCAATCTTATTTTAGCTGTTAAAACTGTATAACTGGTTTATCTTATCAAACAAATATGTATCAAAATCATATAATCTATAAAACTCGTAAACTGTATAAAATTTATCAATTACATAAGCGTTGTATCCGTGATACTCGAATAGCCTGTAAAATTTATTTCATTGGAAAAATGAATATAAGATTACCAGTGGAACACATCATTTCCATGAATTTCATAAAAACTGTAAAATCCGTAAAATCTGTAAAATCTGTAACAACGGTCAAACAAGCTAAATTATATCAGTCGTTCAAATTTATTTCTTTAAATAAAACTATTCTTAATTTTATAATTTCAATCCTACATTACAGATTATAATTTGGAATGAATATAATTCAATTTAACGTTATGGATTACTCATCATTTATAGTAATTTATTAAAATCATATGAATAACCATAAAAATACATGCACCTTAAAGTACTGTAATTTATTTCACCTACCCATACTCACACTTTATCCACAATTCTACTCTCATGCTATGAAATTACCTTTTTACCCTCATTTGCATTTTATGCAAAAGTAAAAACGTTTGCACTTAACCTTTCCCATACGAAGACCCGAAATCGGAGCATCATTGCATTTTGCTTTTCCACAGCAAAAAAGGCTGAAAAACGAGGTAAATACAATCTATAAAAGAAAGCATCACCACATGTCAACTATAAAATAGGGGTCGTATATACCATTCTGTTTGTAGAATTACTCAGCCTATTTAAATAAAATAGAGTGAGAAAAAATGACGAAGAATGAACCAATTGTAAAAAAGGCAACATATAAAACATGCCTTGCATTTGTAAATGAGAGGGGAAAGGCCTTCCTAATTCGCTTGTGAACTGATGGAGATTAAAAAATTCTATGAAGGAATAAATAGAAGGGGGTGGAGCAGGGGGTTTCTTAGTTTACCATGGTGAACTATTGCCGGCAGAAAACAAACCCACCAACATTTGGCCAATGCAGCTACTCAAACTCCTCCACGCTAGCTACTAGAAAATTGGTGAGTAAAACCAAAAAGATTTTACACATCTTTCAAACCTATTAGTACTGACTTTTGCACTTGATTCAAACCAAAATGGTATAAATTCCAACAAAATTATCACAAAAAACATAGAAAGGAGAAAGAAATTATCTTCCTCATCGCCAGTGTCCCTCTTTAGCATCGACTAACCAGGCGTCTCCCCCAATAGGATCATTGCTTCGGCTCTCCTACCCACCCTCCTCTTCCTCTTCTCTCATTATGCGAAGCACCTCATTTCCGGCAAGCACTTCCCCTCCTCAATGGCAGCGCTGCTTCGGCTCTCCTGGTCAGCCCCCTCTTCCTCTCGTGTGAAAATCCTTTTTGTTTCCTTCATAGAGTAGCTTTGTTGATGAGACCTTGGAGTTGGGATGCTGTGAATCTTCCTTGACAAGCCACCACGCAAACAATCATCTATTTCAGATTCCTTATATGTTAACATATTTAAATCAAATCAACCTGCATGCATGGATTCGTGCTTAGAGGAAGAACTGGTAGAGACAGCAACAGTCAATGGTAGCTCATCTCTTCCCAATTCCCATCAATTAATCTCCACCCTCTCTCACGACGCTAGCACGGACCTTTAGCACTGTCCGTTTCCTCAATCACCGGCAACTATCTCCCTTCTAGATGCCTATGACCTTATCCCCCTGCTGTGAGACCGACTCGCTCCATCAGCGTTGTTATCCATCTATGGCAATTTCCCAAATCATTGCTCCGACTTTTCTTCTGTACTAGACCATGGTCGGAAAAAGGGCTCCTCTTCTCCACTCATCCACCGTTGGAAAAGGAAAAAAATTGTTGAATGTTGCTATTCCCAGCTCATCGAATACATGCCAACAACCCACTGTCCTAGCTAGCATGCTTCGTAAACAAGCCATACCAACAGCCACAGCAAACAAGCGAGCGACATAGAAAATTAACATTCCTATTTTGCCCCTATCAATCTCCACCGCACGTTTAAAATTAATGGCAGCTATGGCATTTCGACGTTCTTTCTAGGGTGCAAATATTTGCACAGAAACCAGTCCCTGTTAGAGATTCTGGTGGGAAGCAAGTGGCAGCTAGGTGTTGGCAAGATTCGAAGATTCCAACTCCCTTACGGATGGATGCTACAGCGATTTGTAGGAGCATAAAATGGCTGATGGAGCTTGGTATTTGTAAAGTGGAAGCCGAAAGCGATTGCATGGTGGTTATTATTATCGGGCAATATATCTTCCCTGTCCAGCCTGGGGTTCCTTCCCAGGAAATCAAGAGCTATTTAGTGTTTTTTGACCGTCTGACGTATACTGATGCTCTTAGCAGCGGCAACAAACTTGCCCATTCATTGGCAAGTTATGCTCTGACAAACCAAATTAAAGAGAAGGAAATGTATGGCTGGATATTCCACAAACCTGTATTGCAAACCAACTTTGTATAGACAGTTGTGTGAACGATATTTGATCGGATGCTCTGGCTGTTCCTTGACTCTCTACCATTGTTAGAAGATTGAGAGGGGGCTAGGAATCTTCTTTATCATTAAAAAAATCATTTTCAATCTCAAAAAATTATTAACTTGAAATTCAATCAAATGAATATACTAAATGACTTTTTAATTTGACTTTTTTTGCAGAAATGTGTGAAAAAAATATATTAAAATAGAGTAATTGTGGATAATTAAAAGTTTTAATTTGACTTTTTTTGCTTATTACTAAACTATACTCAAAATTTTTTAAATTAAAATTTTTCACTTTCCACAACTACTTTATTTTTAAATTATTTATTAACATCTTCCTATACAACTATCATATTTTTCAGTCATTTGTATACAACTGCCTATATAATTAACATATCTATTTTTTCTCTTTGCTCTTTATCATTACTCATATCATATTATATTATTTTCTCCCATTTCCAAAAACTTTTTATTTAATAAATTGTATCACTTCCCAAACACATTCTTAAAATGAACGAAATGTCTCTATTATAGAAAATAGGGAAAATATCCTAATCTCTATTCTTCATAATGATAAAATAATATGTTGTTCATAAAAACTATTTTGTTGCACTTATAATAAAGCTATTTCAATTAACATTAGTTTAATATTATGAAGAAAGTGAAAAAGGCCTTTTTATCATTTTATATGGAAAATATGTTTTGTTATTTCATTATAATTTTAATGAATTGCACAAAACTCTTAACTCAAGAACATTTGTGCAATTTCATACCAACATTGTAGGTATATAAGTCTATGGAAAAGCTATCATGGTAACCAGCGGGGCATTGCAAGTTCAAAACTTCTATCCTCCTTCAGTGATGGGTAAAAATTGTAAGTCCTCTGGAGTTGTGGGGGATTTTTACAAAGTTCCCCAGTGTGGGGTTTCGTATAAAATTTCCCAGTATCGAGGTTGTAGAAAAATTCCCTCAATGTTGTAAGGGTTGTGAATATACTTGAGTAAGTGGTCGCATTGTATAATACCAATGAAAAAAATAAGCTTATGCGTCAAAAGCATAAGGTTCGAATTAGCCTTCTACTCCAACATATAGAATGCCGGTTTACATGTAGATTCTGGGACATGAAGATGTGCATGCAACTCTTTTGTTTTTATTTCTAATCATTTAGCATGCCTACGTATACGCATTTATTTATGGCTAAATAAATCATAATTATTGACGACTTTTTATATACTAAATATATTAATAACAATTTCTAACGATAATTTTAAGTTGTTACAAAATTTAATAAATTTGCAGTGAAAGTTATTTTTTTTAACATGATAAAATAAATAGTATCGCACAAAATAAATGATTTTTTTTTTTTTTTTACGAATACAAAGCATTTTGGTTTCCAAACCTCCTTCAGCCCCAATGATAAACTCCAGGACCCATTGAGGACGCAGCCAAGCAGAATGGTTCCAAGCACGACTGGACAGATTGTCCTTATAGCAGTTCCCCGATACATATTGGGGCCTCACCCCTCCGTGTCTTTTCTTTCCCCACTAAGACCAACAACCAACTTCGCAATGGAGTGAGCACACTAGTTTCCATAACTGAAAACATGGGAGAAAACAAATCTGGTGGAAATAGTTTCTCATGTTTCGAATTTCTTCCACAAGGAAACCAATGCTAGATAAGAATCTGTCATCTCCTTTAAGCCAATTCATAAGCATTAATGAATCAGATTTAGCTTCCACCTAATGCCCGATTCCACAGATCGCGATCGTATGCTCCCGAGAGCATGGAGCCTCGGTATCGCGATACCGTTCGTTTGGGCGGGCTGATTTGGAGCCGTTGGATGCGGCAGCAACGACGAGGCGGGCTATTTTGTGCGGAGGTCCTCGGTCAGACGGTCAGAGGAAAGTCTGAGGTAACGGGCCTTTTTTGCAAAATGGACCCCCTCGGGTCAAATCCCCAAACGGGCGCCAAAGCCAAAAACCCCGCGCCTTTCTTCCACCACAGCTCCCCTCCACGATTCGCCCGCCTCTCTCGCATCCCTCTCGTGGCAGCCGCACGCGAACCGCCGGCGATCAGCTCCCGCATGGAAATGTCGTTGTTGCCCGCCCGCCGCTGCAACCCCCGCGGCCTTCTTCCACCGCAGCCCTCTTTCACGGCTCCCTTCCACAGCTCCCTTCCACGATTCGTCCGCCTCTCTCGCATCCCTCTCGTGGCAGCCGCACGCGAGCCTCCGGCGAACAGCTACCGCACGGAAGCGTCGTTGTTGCCCGCCCGCAGCTGCAACCCCCGTACCCTTCTTCCACCGCAGCCCTCTTGGAAGAAAGGCGCGGGGTTTTTGGCTTTGGCGCCGTTTGGGGATAGGCCCGTTACCTCAGACTTTCCCCTGACAGTCTGACCGAGGACCTGCGCGCAAAATCGCCCGCCTCGTCGCTGCTGCCGCATCCAACGGCTTCCAACCAAAGAGGTTTTAAGGTACCAATCACAGACCAACACCTAGCTGCCAAAAAAGAGTTTCTTTTGTGCCGCACTCTCCAGCAAACAGTGATGAAGAACACGAAAAGAAAGCTCTCTCTTTCATGAGTCAGCTGTGCAAGAATTTCATTAATCGAGCTGAAGGGTCAATTACCCAAGCCAGCAAAAATAGGAATTCTAAACTAAACAGGTCTTTTACCTTATTATACTTCCAAAAAGTATGAATGCTGTTCTCTTCTTCCTCAACTCGAGTACACAGGAGGCAGAAAAGATCAATCTGAACACCCCTCTTATGTTAGATCTTAAAGAAAGGGAGCTCGTATAAAGTCTCCACTCGAATATTTGCACCTTTCTTGATATCTTTGCCTTCCACAACATCTTCGGCACCCCATCTGCTTCCCCTTCTCCCCTTTCCACTGCTGATCCCTCTGAATTCATGTTCTCTAAGTGGGCAAGTCTACAGGCTGACTTAACTGTGAAACACTCGTTAGGTTCATAGCTGACATAACTGTAAAGCACTCATTAGGTTCCAGGTGCCAATATAGCCTGTCATCTTCACCCACTTGCCTTAATCTTAGTTTCCTTCCACTCTCTTCTGTGCTATCAATAAACTGCTTTACCAAGGCCTCTCATTAATTTCTTTTTGAAGTGGTCCAATTCTTGTTACGACGTCACTTACCCAATTATCCCTGAAGAAGTGTGCATTTCCCCATTTCTTAAACTCCATTTGCAACCCTTTTTAGAAGCTATAAAGGCTGTGAGATATTCTCCAAGTATACGAGCAACCCCTCCCAATTTTTATATTCCAAAATGTTGCCTAAAGGAAAGTATTTTGATCTAAAAATGTGATGGCATAACAAGCTTGTTTCATAACAAAATAAATGACTTAGATGTAGAAAAAGAACATCTTAAAATAAAAAAACTGTTGCATGGACATGTCCATGCTTCCGATCATACTGAATCATTGACCATCAACTTGTATACATGCACAAAATATTATGCACAACTTCTAGAGGGAAAAATGAGAAAAAAGATGTCAGATTCCCTGTATCATGCACCTTGAAATGGTTATCTCACTTGATCATATTTGAACATGTAGTCATACCTTGTTGTTGCACATTATATACATGTTCACGGATGCTTTTGGAGATGGTTATAGAAACTGAAAACTGACAACTAATCTCCATGTTGGCGTCACCAAAAGCTGAACCGTAATTAAAACCTCAGCTGGGTAGTGTCACTTCAAAACACAAGAGTAGAGACATGTGAAAACACGAGATCAAAGGGCATTCATTGCCAACCGATACGTGATTGCAACCATTCTCAATAGAGGATGTAATATACATCAGCTACAGCTGTATGAAACGAAATTTCAATACAAAGAAGAGAGAGGTTTCATCCATTCATACACTAATTAAATTTCAAGTCAAATAGTATACAAGTCACCAAATTCATGGCTTGCTAACCACGTCTTTCAGAAGCTCTTGATTTCTACGTGACACCAACTCCCTTATGGCTCAAGTAGCCAGCGAGGAGGAACTACTCTCTCCTGTTCGCATTTCCTCACAAATAAATAGAAGTATTAGAAACAAATTATAAACATAATCATTTCCTAAATCAAGTAATTAAAACTATAAGTTCATATGGTTTACATTTTTTTGATGAAAATATGGTTTACAATTTTGGGTGTGTTTGTGAAGTTACAAAATTTTTGGATGAAATTTTTTTATATAAAAGTTGTTAAATTGAAAGAAAAAGATGTGAGATGGTAGGAATAATGAATAGTAGTAAAGAGAACAAAATTAAAATAGATAGATTAGTAGTTATCAAAAAAATAGATTGATTAATTATATAAAAATGATTGAAAAGTAAGATAGCTGTATATGAATATGTGAAGAAATAATTAAAAAATAAGATAATTGTTGATTTAGATTGAAAAGTTTTAACTTAACTTTTTTTACTATTTGCCAAACACACCCTTTATATTAAGTTCAAATATAGTAATAATTCATCAAAAAATATATTAATAATTAATTGGTTAGGAAAGACAGTCACATTTAGAAGTTTCTATGCAAATAGTCTATCATAAATTAGTTGTAATTAACATATCCCTCATGTTATGATTAGCAAATTTGAGTCCATATTTCTATTGTCTATCCAGAAAATTGCTAACAAACATCTAAATAGTTACATGAAAGTAGGTGGAAAATAAAAGCTCTTACCCTTAATCGGTTTCTTCCATGTTATCCAACCATGACGACCAGGCTGAAAAGCTTCATCTGAGTACTTAAGCATAGGACAATTTTTAACATGAGCATGACTTAAAAAAGGCATTGCCCTTTCTATCATTGCCCAATCATCCTCCAACTTTTCCATCCATGCTAGCACCAATGTCTCTACTTTCCACGAAGCACATTCTATATAAAACCCAGGGCCCATGTTCTTGATTCTGCCTTCACAAATTTGAAGGTGACGAAGATTGGGTAAGGAAGTAGGACTTAGCCAAGTGGGTGTGCAGTCTCCTGGATAAGAATCAAGATAAAGCTCTTTTAAGTATAGAAGAGGATGACAGAGCTGACAATTAATCTTTCTTATAATTTCAGCTTCACATGCAGAAGTGATACCTACAAAGCCCAAGCCTAGAATTTGAAGAGATTCAGGCATTTGTAGTGGAGTTCTTTCCTCCTCCCCTATTTGTTCCCCTGTGCTTATCTCCATTGTAAGCAACCTCAGTTTCTTTAGATCTTTCAACTCTGAGAATGATAACCATTTATTGGTTTCAGAAGAATCAGAAGACCTGATACACCATAACTGTTCGAGATTTGATAATTTTCCAAGACCTTTTGGCAAGCACTCCAATTTCTCACATCTTCGTACATCTAGCATAATCAAGTTTTCTAACTTTATGATGGATGGTGGAAGCCTCTCCAAATTATGGCAGGAAGTTATGCTCAAGACTCGGAGATTGCATAAATCTCCGATCGAGTCAGGGAGTGTTCTTAGAGCATGGATATTGCTGAAGTAAAGATAAACAAGGTGACGCAGTGAACCAATCCCATTCACCCATTTTGTCGGCTTCACAGTGTTTTCGCTGATTTCGTTTGAGAACCGGAGACACAATGTCCTCAATCTATGTAATCTTTTGAGATTTGCTTCTATTAGTGGTGTCAGAGCTTTGCTCTCTATATCAAAAGCAAGCAACATACGCAGTCGAGATGTTAAATTACCTTCTAAAGGTAAGTTATCATGAATCACAATACGGCGAGACAGTTTGTTGACCTCATTTATGCCCATGAAACTATCTTCCATTGCAATTTTCATTAACATTTCTCTAACCGCATCATGCATTGTATAATAAGCAACACCACTGCCATATTGCCCCTCTTCATCTTTCGATTTCAAGCATCGATTGCACATCTCATTCAAGCATTCTTCTCCTATCTCTGATGCTGTTTTCGCCCTTCTTCCACACACCAAACCCTCAGCAATCCATATTTGAATGATTTGACAAGACCGTGGCTGATAATCTTCAGGGAACACAATAAAGCAGAGCAAACAAGCCCGTATATTCATGGGGAGCTCTTCATAGCTTAGCTGTAGCCTGGAATTAACTAGCTTATCTAAGATCCTACTATTAACCATCTCCTCCTTTAAGTTTTTTGCCATTTGCTCCCATTGGATGATGGAATCTCCTTTAGCAAGCATCATTCCACCAACAATCCTGATTGTGAGAGGAAGCCCGCCGCACTCTGCTACAATTTCCTTGCCAGATTTTTCTAATTCCGCATTTGGGCAAATTCCTCTATTCCTTGCAAAAGCTACTTTACAAAACAATAACCAGCTATTTTTGTTTGACAAAATTTCCACACGATGGATGTGTTCGTCTGTTGCACCCATAGATCTTGCCACTCCTTCATTCCTTGTTGTCACCATGACACAACCTCCTTTCCCTCTTGGCAATGCAGAGTCCAAGCTGTACCACCACTGCCCTTCCTCTTCTCCCCATACATCATCTAGAACTATTAAGTATTTGTCATGATCCAGTTGATCTTTAAGAATCTTTAACAAATCATCCACACCCTTGCCATGAAGTGACCCATTTGCTACACCTGCTTTGTCTAACATCTTCTTTAGAAGATCATCAAATCTGAAATTTTGAGAAACTGTAACAAAAATCAAGGGTTGAAATTCAGTTTCGATTGTCTCACTCTTACATATTTTCTGAGCCAAAGTAGTTTTACCTATTCCACCCATTCCAACAATTCCAATCACCTTCAAGTAATCTTTTTTCATGAGCAGAGAATTTATTACGTGCATCGACTCATCTTCTAATCCCACTATGTTCTCATTGCTAGTTAGGATAGGATGGGTCAATGGTATATTTTCACTCTCTTCCTTTTTAGCATGGACTGGAACAGTGGCCAAGTAAGAAATCATATTCTGCTTCACTTGTTTGATACTTTTATTGACATTCTTCAACTTCTTTACTAAATCATAACGAGATTTTAAAAGGGTTGGAGAAAAGGAAGCGGATGTCCATCCCTGTTTCTTTTTCTTTTGGCGCACAAGCTGACAATCTGCTATTATTTCTTCGGCTTCATAAATCAGTTCTCTCACATCATTCATTATCAGCTTGAGGGTCTCGCTTCTGTCTTTTCTTTTCACTCGATCAGCATCCTTAATGTAGTTCTGCATGTATTGAAACTCTTTCTTGATTTCATCCAGTTGATCTTCAAATTCAAGTAACTGGCTACCTTCATCAATCAAATACGTCACCAACTTTTCCAAGAGGATGCTGACAATGGGATCGGCCATATTTTTCCCCCTGCCAATGGATTTTTATAAAGCACAAATCAAAAGGTGATAGTTGAAAATTTTCAAAGATTTACTTACTTCCAACAAACAAGGAATGCCTATGTGGCTGAAATGTGTATTGAATGATAACATTCAAAAAACTATCAAGAGCAGATAAAGACAATAGGATTTTAGCAGAAAATAAATGATCAGCCTGAGATGATGATGGAAATGGTGCTATCTGGGACTTCTCCAGATGAGCTCGAGTCTGCTATCAAGGCAACATGATTTTAGCAAAGAATAAATGAGCATCTGAGATCATAACTCAAAGATTCAGATCGTACATTTTGTTCAAATCATTATCAAGACATAAAATTAATCAAATCCTTTAAAATTTTAGAGGATCTAAAAGTTGCAATTCATCGACCATTTGCAACGGTTGGTATTGGACAATAAACGAATTTGATGGAGTGTTCTATTATTTTTCGTTTGATTTACCGTATGAATAGTTCTACCGGAGGATGGCATTGGCATTAAGGGTGGCTTGGATTTCGTCCTGCTCGAGTCCTACTCTGTTGCACAGTGCTAAAAAATACTACAAGGCAATATTGAAACTTCACCTCTTTTACAAGTTGAAATTGGATACATCATGTGGTTGCATTCATTTCATTGTTTATGATTTAGTTGAAGATACATTTAAAAATAATATTATATAATTATCCAAAAAGAAAATTTTTAATTCATTTTAAGAATTTGATCTAGTTAAATAAAATTTATCCTAATTTTGTTAAAATGGTTCTCTGATTGCATTTTTATGATTTTGATTACATACAAAGTAATATATTATTAAATTAAAGTTTTAGCTTTTTAATTGATTTATGAAACTAAATAGACTTGACGTTAAAACATCAATTGAGAAATAATATATTATCTTTGTATCTTCACTCATAAATTAATGGCAACATGATCGCGAAAATGATTTTCATTACATTTAAAAATTAGACATTATATAAAATAAAAAATTACGTTA
The DNA here is from genome assembly GCA_030490835.1 of Annona cherimola. Lineage (NCBI taxonomy): Eukaryota > Viridiplantae > Streptophyta > Magnoliopsida > Magnoliales > Annonaceae > Annona > Annona cherimola. The sequence continues at coordinate 56,765,913 of CM059971.1, read as the reverse complement.
CCTATTCCTTAATCATGTATGATTTTATGATGTAATTGTGATGGTGCTATTTCAAATATTAGATAGCCAATACCGTTTGTATTATTCTTCTTTAAGTTTTAGTTAGAACTATATAATAGAAATTAATATTTTTATCTGTTTGGTTAAAATGACGAAAATACTCTTGATATTTGAAATTTAAATGTCTTTATATACACCTCAAAATTTTTTTATAAACATAACTAGAATATCAACTTATAAAAAATTGAAAATATGTAAATGTCTTAGTTGCATGGTCGCTCTCACTCTTCTAATCTTATAAGAGGGGTGATCATGTTAGCTCAGGCTAAACAGAAACAAATGTTCTGCTTAGCTTACCTCAAAAAGCCCATTTACAACTATGTTTTTGCTTTTTTTTTTTCCAGATACTTGTTTATCTAATTGTAATTAATATAAAAATTAATTCTTACTATTTTTTGATATGTTTATATATTTTTTGAAAATTTTAAACATCTATGTGCATATATGTACTTAAAATACCTTTATTTTTAAAGTTAAAGAAAATATATACACATATCCAAATATGGTAAAACTTGGTTTATATATTAAACACACTTTAGGGGTGTGTTTGACAATCCACAAAAAATGTCAATTTAAAACTTTTCAATCTAAAACTTTTCACTCTCCATAACTATCATATTTTTTAATCATTTTTTTCACATTTTCATATACAACTACCTTACTTATCAATCATTTTTATACAACTATCTACACAACTAACCTATTTATTTTAACTTTATTCTCTTTACTATTCATCATTACCCCTATCGTATCACATCATTTGACAACTTTTACTCTCTAAAACTTTTCATCAAAAGTTTTATTCATTACCAAACACACCCTAGATAAACAAGTGTATAAAAAAAGTTGTTGCAAATTGATTTTTTGAGGTAGACTAAGTGGGCCATTTGCTTAACTTGGACTATCAGAATCATTCCTCATCTTATAAAATTATGAACCTTAAATGTTACAAACATAATTCCATAGAAAAAATTTTCTTTTTTACCTGCAATGTTTGTTTCTAATTCCTAATATATCCGTAACATTTTCTCCTAATTTCTAATATATAATGTTTCATAAATTTCTCTCATACCGGCAATACTTAACCCTAAATTCTTCTTATATCTACGGCATCAACATAATCGTTATCTATCATATCAAAAAGACGATTTTGTTCATTTTAAATTTTCTAGTTGAAATAATTCGGCTTTAATATGACTCAATTAATGATAGTAAATTATCAGTATATAACATCAAATGATTCAAGAGTCATACTAAAGTTGAATAATTCAATTAGAAAAATTTTAAACGAGCGAAATTATTTATTTCATGAATATATTATAATCGTTTTAACAACATAGATATAATAGGAATTTAGGATGAAATGCTACAGGTATAAGAAAAAATTTTGAAATATCACGGATATATTAGGAACAAATATTATGGTATAAAACGAATTTCTCCTTTCTAGAACGTTTTTGAAAATAATTTTAAATTTATTTTATTATTTGATTTAAATAAATCAAATTAGGAAAAATTGCAAGTGTATCTACATAATTTACTTGAAATTAAAATCACTCCCATTAAGGTTACGGCTGTCAATTGTTAAAGAAAATGTAAAAATGCCCTTATTAAAAATAAAATTATTATTTGCAATCATTATATCTGCCGTAAATATTATGAAATCTTTGTAAAAGAAAATATCTAACTAAATAATAAAGTAAGAAATAAATATTTAAATAATAAAAATCAATTTAACATATACATGAAATAAAAATTACAATTTCTCACATTAAATAAAATTTATACTCTATCAGATTTTGAAATTTCCATGATAAATCATTTTAAAAATTATTTTTATATTATAATAAGATACCTCAATATATGAGTATAATAAGGGGGGAGAAGAAGTTAACTGGGTGTAACTCAGTTCGTACCGAATGTGAAGATGTTCCAAGTTAGTCTAGGCTCAAAACATTGTGGATGTAATGTCTCCGAAGTGGGAGCTGTCTCCCAATTGAAGAGCTTTGTTCTCCTTCTTAGTAATAAAAGTTGATTAGAAAAATTTTGTGAGGATGAAGAAGCTTCCTCACCTCTGTTTCCCTTGAAATGGTGGTAAAAAAAAGTATCGAAATGAAGTGAAAAAAGTAGGACAAGTTGCTGTTCATTTTTGTGTTACTCTCCCTTTCATTTGGTTTTAATAATATCAAACACTTCTGAAAATTCAGCACACATCTTAGAAAAGAGATTTTGTAGTTAAAGAAGAGCTTCCACAAAAATCATCTTGATCAAGGGTGTAGATTGGTACATTTGCTTAAAAATTGTTGATTTTTTTTTATCATAAAAAATTTGTATATTCTTGTGTAAACTATAAAAGATGCTTCCATCAATTTAAGATATATTAGAATATTGCGGTACTTTATTGGATAATTTATCCACATAAAAGATAATGTTTTAGGAGATTTAGATGTGGGAAATATATCTTTAAATGGGTATATAAATCAAATAATTTTAGAAATTTTGCATCTTAACTACGTAATTTAAAGAAAATTCAAGAATATTATCAATTTTGACGAAATTATAGCCACAACTGCAGGCTCCATCGGCCTTCAAGGAAAAAGAAAAAGAAAAAAAAAAAACCATGTTGAAATGACCAGGGGATGTAGCAAGAATATGATTCTATGGAAATCAAAAGGAAGTTTAGAGGACCTGCATTCCATGGATATGATAAAAATTCCATGCGCGGATAACAGAATTCATTTTAATTAGAAAAAGGGGCAAATAAATTTCAAGGATAAATCACCAAATGAAAATAAAATAAGGAAAATGGTCAAAATTCCAATTTCAACAACCATACATAGCCCACCAATCCAAACTTGGGATGTCAGAATGTTCAAGTCAACGATGATTGAACTGAATTAAATTCAACGATGTTCAATTCCAATTGTGAATTTTTGCCACGACAATCTCACCCTCATACATCACTTAACTTTCCACGTCCCACCAACCCTTTCCCTCTCATAAATCGCCCGGCTCCTAGAACTAATAATACTGGTGCGGATAATAAAATAAAACTAACATACAAGTGGAGGTCCTATTAGTAAACATGTTTCCGGTTGAAATGAATTCCAACGGAAGTGCAAATAAATAAAATAGAATCAAATAAATAGTAGCAAAATCAAATACAATAAGATACCAAGATTTACATAGAAAACCCTTCAAATTAAGAAAAAAACACAAGAGAGAAATAGCAATCCATTATGATAAATAGGTTATAAAGATGCATCTACAATGCCTCACACATACTCTAAACAAGAACATTGATAACCCCTTCACTCACGTGCCCAACAGGATAGCTCTCACGGTTCCGCCGAATTCCTAACTAATATACCCATAAAGATAACTCTTATGGACTCTTATGCAAAACCAATATGTAATCCTGAATTTACACAACTACGATATGTAGGATATGCAATTCCGAACTCACTCAACTAACATGCACAGAATACAAAACACATAACAAATCTTGACCTAGGATTATATTCTGTGACATACGTTTCGAGCTTCATAAGGGCATCAACCTTGCCCTTGATCATATATCAAATACAAACAACATGAGCTACATTTATTTTCCAATGCTATTGCATTTAGAGGACTACCAAGCTCTCCATGATCCAATGTTAATACATTATGACGATCTCATGCCACCGTCCAATGTAGAACTTAGGAAAACTCAGTTTATCTTCACGTACTCTCCGTGCATCCTCAACATCAACACAACTATAGACTATCAAAATGTCAGATCTGCTTATGAGTTGTTGCTTCAAAATAAATGGAATTTAATTCCTCTCAATCAACCTCGATCTATATGATCCAATTAGACCACATCCAACAATGTAAAATCATCTTGATCTACACCATCCACAAAAAGACAACACCTTGTTTCATCCAGATCTCCACATCAATGCAAAACATTTGTAACTTCGTGAAATTCACCCGCTTCTCCTTAATCTGAAACATCTCTACGTAAAATCAGCCACTTTGATTTGGATACCCATTAGATCCACATAATTCCAAGCAAAATTTGCCTAAACTATCCACACCATCGTGTTTGGAGCAATGGTGAGAAATAAAAAATAAAATATTTTGAAAAATATATAATAGATAAGAAATAATAGGGGCATAGTTGGAATAAATAAGTTTGTTCTGTGTAGTTGGTAGAAAATTTATTAGAATGTCGGGATAAAAATGAAAAAAATAATATGATTGATGGAGCAATTATTGTCCTTGGGAAATGGAATCCCACAATTTGCATCTGATTCCCACATTTGCTAGTTAGCAAACAACGCCTTAAAAATATAGAAATCCATACATGAATCACTAAAATTTAAGTTCGAGATCACCCAATCCAAGCTGCATGTGCACAACTTCCATACTCCACCATGCACCACCAGTGCCATCATTACCTTCCATGCATGCACCGCATCTGCGCAGCTCAGTGCACCCAGCATCATCTTTTTTCTCCGTCAGAACGTCGGGAGCTGATTTGTTGCGCCCAGGAGCAAGCAACGCCCCCGTTCTGGGTGCATACGCTTATTTTTTTAAATTTTTTTTATAAAACTGTTAATTTAGGTGTATTTAATATGTATATAAATTTTTATCATTTTTGGAGTATTTTAGATTTTTATTTTTTATTTTTAAAAATCAGTGACAAAATTTTTTTTTATATACATGTTAAATACACCTATATTAATAATATTATAAAAGAAGTTTAAAAAAATAAAATAAAATAAGTATAAGCAGATGGCGCTGCCTGTTCCCGGACGCAACACATCAGCTCCCACCAGAACGTCCAGAAACCCATCTCTTTTCCCACAAAAAAAGTGAACGAAAAACAAGCTGTCGCCTCCATACGCAGCCGTCTTGCACACCGCTCTACTCACGTGCCGCCGCTCATGCCGTCCGGTGCCATCATCGGATAAAAAATAGCCCATAACTACCACCGCCAGATTTGGCCTTTTGAGGAAAAAAAAAAAATCATCTCTACTAGATGACCTCCATGGCATCGCTGTTCCTCGTCACCCAACAAACACATCACCACACGATTCTGCATCGGTTGTTGCCAGTGTGCCATCACCAGAACATCTACTGCCCAAATCTGGTCATCCCGGCACCAGATTTGCACTCATCCCAACCGGCCATCCACTTCACAATCCTGCTGTCCAAACCCACGAAATATTGTGCTTTAAAATCACCACCGTGATCTTGCCCATCAAGAAAATATTGATCCAACACCAAATTGCTTCTCGGATTACAATCAGCAAACATAGCTTTGATACTATTTATTACAAAACGTGATTCGGATTGTTAGAGATCAAAGCCAAAGCACACAAAATAAAATATGATCAAAGAAATTATAGCAACATCAAACACAAAAAGACAGCAAGATTAATGTATAAAATCCTTCAAATTAAAAAAAAAAAATCACGAAAGAGAGATAGCAACTACTATGATAAACAGGTTACAGAAATACACATATAATACCCTCACACACATTTTCTAGATGCTTTACATACCCCAATTAACAACACTCCCTCTCAAGCCTAATGAGGACACCTTTCATGGTTTCACCAAATCTTAACTAATATGCCTATAAATAGAACTTTAATATATCCTTACACAAAACTAGTTTGCAATTCCAAATTCACACAACTAATATGTAAGATATGCAGTCCGAAATTCACTTAACTAAAATACTAGATACGCAAAATATAAGACATACACAACAAAAACTAATTGAATCTCAACCCTCATAATCTATTATGAGCAACAACACAAACGACTAGTTTATCAATCTCCTTTATGGAAAAACACAATCTAGAGAAACGTGTTGGCAAATGAACCGAACAATGAAAAAGCAATCAAAAGCCCATTTCAAGAAGCCCACAAAAGATCAAGCAAGTACAAGGCACAGATTTGTGTGGGAGGAAATAAAAACTTTTCATAAACAAATGTTTTGAGCAGAAGATAAGAAGAAGACTAAATTCTAGAGTTCTGGAATCAATGAAGAGAGTTTCTAAAATTTTTACAGGAGAAAATGAGGGATTTGAAAGATGAAAATAAGAGTTGGTGGCGATGACTACTTGAGTATAACGAATGATAGGGGTATTTTGTTGTTGTTCTAAAAAATTTTAAAAGAAAGTCATGCATCCAACTTTGGGACAAATAAAATTTCTTCAAGAATTGTAAAGCCTACAATTTCCCCAATCTATGTAGTTACGAATAGAAAAGCTCTAATAATTTTATTATATTCATTTTCATTCGTTTTTTTTTTTTCATAAGGCCAATGCATATTTTTGACTTGGATGAAACTTAATCTCTAGAGTTAATATATGATTCTAAACACAACAGGAGAAGAAGAACTAAAAAAATAGACTTACATGAAAAACTTTGGTGTAACCCAATTATGTACAGAAGAAAAGCTCAACTGATAAAATGGATTAGTTGAATTCTAAAAATAAAAAAATCGAGTGAAAATGAGCAGATGATTTGCATATACATCCCTCTAGTTTATGAAATTTGCACATTTTCTTCCTTAAGTCATATTTGCTGCGGATTGCTTTAAGTTTTGGAAATGTATAATTTTGGTCCTATTAATGAAAACCCCTAATGGTTTTAAGTTTTTAATTCAAAATGATCCAAATATCTTTTTCATATTTTAAAAAATATATTATTTTTCTGGCAAAAAATCCATAAAAAAATGGCCCAAAAGATTTCGACCACAACAACTTTTCCAAAAGGCCACTAAGCATTGGCCGTGTTTTTATCTCTGCCAAGTGCCAACCGGAGTCAATGGTACTTTCTAAAGGACAAATCAAAAGATTCCAAAGCTTTGCCTATTTACAGCAATCAAGTTAAGTAATGCTACCTGTATTGCTGAAATATGTATAGAATGGCAACATTCAAAAAACTATCGAGCATAGATGAAGACAATAGGATTTCAGAAGAGAATAAATCAGCACCTGAGTAGACGATGATGGAAGTGGCTTTGGAGTCTTTAAATACGCAGATGACTAGAGGTTATTGTAAACTATCAAGCACAGATCAAGGCAAAAGGACTTGAGCAGAGAATAAATCAGCACCTGAGATGACGATGGAGATGGCTTTGCTGTCTTAAAATTTTTAGATGAGATAAGAGGTTGTTGTAAAGTATCAAGCATAGATCAAGGCAAGAGAATTTTAGCAGAGAATAAATGGTAAGCACTCGCACCTGAAATGATGATGGAAATGACTTTGATGTCCTGATGTCTGCAGATGAGAAAGAGGTTGCAATCCCGATCAGTACCGCATCCCTCCCTTCCAATTAGGCTTAGAATTCGAGCACACAAGAGAAGAGAAGGAGGCCATAGTAACAATTAGTAGAGATCCAGTGGAAGTCAGTCAACGAAAATATATAATATATGCCTCGACAGAAACGATAAAGGGTCCAGTGCTGTTGTTTGTGCTCTACAATTCAACTGTTATTTTGCATGTATAATTGCCGGTAACTCTAGGATCGAGACCGTTCATTTTGTTCAGATCATTGTCAAGATATATCACGATTTGCTGTAAAATCATCAAACCCTTAAATGAGAGGATCGAAAAGTTGTCATCCATCAACTTTGCAGCGGTTCGACAATCGACAATAGAATGAAATATTGTCACTTTCAAGATGCAACGGTATGCGGCGGGCTCGGATTGTATGCTTCGGGGAGAATGCTTAAGGCACATAAACCAATTTTTTTTTACTTTTTTTTGAATTTTTTTTACAATATTGTTAATCTACATGTATTTAAGATGTGTATAAATTTTTACCATTTTTATAATATTTTATATATTTATTTTTTATTTTTGAAAATCAGTAGCATTTTAGGTAATTTAAAATTACTAAAATGTCACCCCTAAGATGCTACTGATTTTCAAAAATAAAAAATAAATATATAAAATACTCCAAAAATAATAAAAATTAATACATAAATTAAATATATCTAGATTAACAATCTTATAAAAAAATTTGAAAAAAATAAAAAAATAAATATATGCGCTCGAGAGTATGGTATGGTCTACGGTGCACTGTATGTGTTTGGTATTTTTTTTTCCTTTTTTTGGTTTTTGATAGCAGTATGTGTACGGTAAATTAAATAATTCTTTAACCATGAATGTGCTATGAGTTAACAAATAATCTGATCCAATGGGAACGCTTTATAAATATCATTACTGATAAAGTGTTTACGGCTTTGCATTTTTTAAGATTTTTTTTCACTTATACCTGCCCATATAAAAGTGAAGAAAAACAAACTAAAAAAATAAAAAGTAAATAATACACAAGGGCGTGTCTTACCTAAGTAAGAATTAATCATATATACTATATTCAGTAATATATGCATCTTCAATATAAAATTAATTTAGATAATTTTATAAAGTTTATACGGAAATATGCGAAATGTATAATTAAGGTTTAAATAATTTTGTAAACATATATGTGTACAAAACTTATTATGAAAAATTCTGAATTTAAACAATAATATTTTTCCAACATTAAGAGATTTTCATTCGTAAGTATATTTTACATTTTCGATTAATTATAGGTGCACCGAATGTTCAAGAAAAGGTTTCCAACATAATTTTATATGGATAAATAACAAAAATTGAATAATAATAATAATAATAATTTTATACAAGATAAGCTAAAATAATGGTATGAACACATAAAAGAAAATAATTTGAAATATATTATGAAGATTTTTAGATTAATTAGTACTATATATTATAATATTAATAAAACTGTAGAAAGGAATGAATAATTTTTTAACTCCATTATTTTGGGATATTTATAAGACGTCGTAAATTATAATTATAACTCCAAAGAGAATTTCATTCGTAAGTATTTTTACATTTTTGATTAATTATAGGTGCACCGAATGTTCAAGAAAACGTTTCCAACATAAAAAATTATAAAAATAATTTTTGGATTAGTTTAAAATAATTTCATTTTAAACAAGTCTGAAATGATCATACCTAGTTGTATGCCAAATTTTATAAATTTTAGAGCCTTAATTTTTTTTAGGACTCTGCTTATATGTAATCCGGTTACACAGAAGTAATTTTATTTAACCCTCTTCATTTTTAGATATTGATGATTAATGGAAAATTTAATTCATTCATTATATTTAACATTATTTAACTATCTGTGAAATAAAACTTCATCTAAATCAAATATGCTTATGGGCTACATTCACTCAAAAGTAAATATATTTATGTGTAAATTAGTAAAAATATTTAGATTCATTTATATATATATTTGTAAAATATTAAAAAATAATAATAAATATTTAAGTTGACTGGTCAATGACTACATAGGATATCTTACATGGCAAAAGTTGACCCTTTGACCAACTGGGCCAAATGATTAATAATAGGCTTTGCCCAATTACTATTTATAAAAGCTATGAGTTATATTTATATTTTTGGATGTTATTTCAGCAACTTGCGTAGCCTAGTCAGCATATAAGTGGTCCAATGGTCTTAAAGATTTAGAGTTTGAGTGAGGGTTCCGTAAAAAAAATTAATTTTTACAATTTTGCCATCTCAGGCATGTCAGCTCCACAGGATAAAAAAAGATAGATATCTTACCGGATAAGATGGGATTAGAATTGAAATTTATGTTAAAAGTGATAATATTTTATCTTTTATTACTTCCTCACAGTTTTAGGAAATCTACGGAAACTTTTATAAAAAAAGGGTTTCGGGAGTTGATGGATTTAGGTATAAAGCATCTATAGTGGAAGGATTTTCCAGAGAACAAAGTTGCAGAAGGAAATGACTTTTACAAGGCACGTAGGATTTTCTTCTGAAGATTGATTTATGATCCAATAATTTTTTTTTATGATCCAATAATTTTTTTTACTAGTACATATATGTTGTGTACTATGATTTTTAAATTATGTAGGAATTTTGTTCTAATTATCATAGGTATAATTGGAGGATTATGTGATCTGGATTTTTGTTAAGGTAAATTCGTCATATGCCTGGATTTTTGTTGAAATCAATTTTGTCAGTTGCTAGGATTCGTTTTACGCATGGGATTTTAAATTAGCAATTATATTTTCATTGATATTAAATTGATAACATCGAATCAAAGAAGAAAAGACTTCAGATGTGACGGTGCACCTTTTTACTATTATATACTTAAAGAGATTAGATCATGTGCAGAGGCTCCGCTGTAAAATGGGCACCAAACATATTAGATTATAATGAAACTTTATACCATCATTTATCTATATAAAAATCATATTAGATGGTTTATATGTTAAAAATATCGTTTTAAACTTGATATTTACGTTAAACTATTTTATTATGTTGATTTTGTACCATTTTAAAATGGAGATCATATACATGTTGGATTTGAATGAAAATTAGTATATTAATAAAGCGAACAATTCTAAATATAATAGGTGGCATGGATTTTCCGTTCGTGATCAAGCGAGGCCCATAGTGCATGGACTTAAATATTTTCCATACTTAAATATATATATATATAAGTAATGGATTGGATGTTTGGGAAAAAAACATCATAACAACTATGTAATTTTATGTTGGGCGTGTATTTATTGCTACTGGTCTTTGTACCTTTCGCCTGGGTTAATGTCTGGGTCAGCTCAGCATTAGAGGAGGTAAGGAGATGAGTCAAAGCAGTCTAGTGATGACATGGGGTTTTTAAACCATTTATTTCGTTTTTCCATAACTTGATCATCTTAGCTCTAGTTTTTATGATCACATAGTCAATTTCTATATTTTTGATACTTTTGGACTCAATTGAAGGGTTTAATTTTGTATTTGAGGTCTAACTTTTGAGATATTAAATTCAATGATTATTTTATAATTTAATTAAATTTTGTTTGGACCATTATCCATTTTCAAACAATTTTCTACTTGCTAGTCATGTTGAGGCTAATCCATTATTTTTACAAGTGTACTAAATCAAGTAAGACACTAGGTTTTGAATTTACGTAAAGATTTTTAAGAATAGATAATAAAGTTAAAATAAATAAATGAATTATATAAGTAGTTGTGTAAAAATAATTAAACTTTGGGTAGTTGTATAAAAAATATGAAGAAATAATTTAAAAATTAAATGTTAAGGAGAGTGAAAGTTTTAATTTGAAAAATTTTGATTATAAACAAGCGAAACCTTATTTTAAAGCAAAAAACAGAAATCCATCTTTAAAAATTATGATAAAAGGAATCTTGCCAGAAGGGAATCTTAAATCGCTTTATTTGAATTGCAATAGTAATATTTTTATTCGGCTTAAACTTACAGCTTCTAATGGTAATTCAAAAGAAAATGTAAAAAAAAATTTGTTATTGGATTGATTTCATGCACGTGAAATGTTATTTCCATAATTTTTTATTTTTTTCAAGATTATTTTTTAATGACATTTATACACTATGACAATTGATATTACACTCAAGCACCTCTACAACTCTTATACCATAAAGGAAATTTTTCTGTAAATACTCTTTCCTTGAAGAGAACCTTACAAAATTCCTGTAACTAAAGGGAAAATGGCAAAGAATGTCATCTGCATCATTCGAATCAGATAGGGGAGCATGAAGTCTCTCATTACATTGGTCTCCCTTAATATATATACATATAGAGCATGAAGTCTCTCATTAAATTGGTAGAACTAGTTATCTACAAGATGAATGGGCTTGATGTGTAATATCTGACGTCAATATGTACAGTATACACCACTAAAAAAATGATAGAGCCACGTTTAATTCTACTTTTATCTCCTTTTCATTATATCCTTATCCATTTCATGCAGTCTTAGGGTGCATTTCATTGGGATAAAAAATATCAACTAAAGCTTTTCAATAAAAAAATTTCGCTCTCCGTAATTATTATATTTTTTTAATTTTTTTTCATATTTTCCTATATAAATTACTCTATTTTTCAACCATTTATACAAAACTACTAATATAACTAATTTATCTATTTTAACTTTATTCTTTTCACACATCATCATTATTCCTGTCATATAACATCATTTTCTGTCAACTTAATAACTTTTACACTAAAAATTTTTCGTTAAAAAATTATACATCCAACCAAACAAACTCTAAATAGCATTAGATATATCAGTCAATGACTGAAAGCACTCCAAAACTTTAGAACTATTCTAATTCTGGCGTGTATTAATTTGAGCCTTAGATATATCAGTCAACGACTGAAAGCACTATACATTTTATTGAGCCCTTATAAAGCTCTGTACTTTTGGTTGAGCCCTTAAAAAGCCTTGCTCTGCAGCATAGTTTAAGTGCGCCCTCTTCCCACTTCAGACTGCCACGACAAATCCTTGCCACAAGAAGGTCACCGCTGAGTGTAATTAGGATCGAAAAGGGAAAAAGAAAAAAAAAACCGGAAGGGAAAAGAGTAGAATAAATGATTTTCCTCGGCCGAACTACTAGACGTCTAAACTCTTTTTGGCTAACCTGACATCCAATGTTGACGTCTCTGAGTCTCTCGATCACGTTGAGTTAATTAACATGCGTGCACAGCTTTTGAACCGGGCCTCTGGATAATATGGGCACGTCTAGTAATGTGTTAAAAACGTTGTTAATTTGCAAATATGCCCTCATAATTGACTCTAATTGCTGATGTGCTCCTATTGTTTCACGAATTGTATATTACACCCATAAAATTTTACGAAAGTTACTTGCATATCTCTGTTAACAGTTGTTAATTAAAAAAATATAATTAGCAAATTGCCCCTATAGTATGATTCTAATTGTTGATATAACACCTCATTGTTTTACAAATTGCATATTAGTCCCATAAAGTTTCACTAAAAAATGTTTACGGACCGATGACACCTTTTTGTTGCCAAGTGTGCATTACAATTTTGAATAATAACAAAAATGACTTAGTTGTGCAAGTGGAAAGAGATAACATATTAGCAATTAACATGAACATTTTACAAACTTCTTCCACTTGCACAACCGGACGTTTTATAAACTATAAAATTCTAATATAGCTTTAGATAGGGTCATTTCTGTCACTATTCAAAATTTTAATATAGGTTGGCGATAAAAATTGTCATAGGTATGCAAACAATTTTGGTGAAACTTTGTGGAAGTAATATGCAATTTGTGAAACAATGGGGTATATCAGTAATTAGCCGTCAAACTAGGGGCATATTTGCAAATTATATTTTTATTTAACAACCATTAAATTTTAGGCATTAATAGGGATACACAAGCAATTTCTCGAAAATTTGTGGGTAGTATGCAATTTGTGAAATAATGAGGCATATCTGCAATTAGGGTCAAACTATGGAGGCATATTTGCAAATTACCTAAAAAACTTCAAACTAAAACTTTTCAATCTAAGGAGATGTTTGATAATTGATTTTTTTGAGATTGTGGGATGTGTTGGAGAGTAAAAAATTGAATATTTTGAAAATTGTGTGATTAATGGGGGTAAAGTTTAAATAAATGAATTTCATTGAAGTAATTAGTAAAAAATGATTAAAATGTAGGGATAAAAATGAAAAATATAATTATTAATTGGATGAGCTATTGGCTTTCACTCACCCCATATATGCAACTTTCTAAATAACTTCTAAAACTTTTTTCTCTTCATAACTATCATATTTTTTTAGACATTTTTCATATCTTTATATATAATTATCCTATTTTTTTAGTTATTTCTACACCACTACCTATATAACTAATATATCTATTTTAACTTTATTCTCTTTATTTTTTATCATTACTGTATCATATCGCAACATTTTTCTTTAATTCAAAAACTTTTGTATCAAAAAACTTTTTATCTAAACATTTTATCACTATCCAAACACACTCTAAGAGAAGAGTTGGGCATATATTTTGGAGTTGAGGGTGGGCAAGTGCACCCCCACTTTTTTTTTTATCGTAAGTATTATAGCCACTTTAAAAATTTACATCCGAAAGCATGAAGCGCTATGCATCTGGCCCGAAACATATTTTAAATTTTTTACGAAATTATAATTCTATTAAATTAAAGAATGTAAGAGAATAATCAGAAATGTAAATTATAATGGAAAGAAGTAGGACAATAAAGAGTGATGACTCCATACATCTGGATTTATAGGTTTTTTTTGAAAAAAACATTTTAAATTTTTTTATAAAACTATTATTCTGAGTATATTTAATTTATATAATAAGTTTTGTCATTTTTGGAGATTTGTATAATGTATTTTTGAATTTTAAATATAGAGGTATTTTATTTATTTGACTAAGATACCCCTATATTTGAAAGTCATTAAAATATATACCGATCTTTAAAAATAGTAAAACTTATTATATAAATTAAATATAACTAAAATAACCATTTTATGAAAAAAGCAAAACGAATTTTAAAAAAATGCTTTTGGGCCTGATGCACGGTGGCTTCACGAAACCTATATCACCGTTAAAGTAGTTGTAGATTTCAATTTATATCATGAAATGTGTAGAGTTGTCTGCAATGCCAATGATTCACAATGCGATATAAAAAAAGGATATACTTTTACAGTATGAAAACTTTTTTTAATGTAATACAATATGAAAACTTATGAATCTATTTTTTAAAAAAACATATTTGCATTATTATTTGGATTATTATTTTTTTGATAATTTATTCGGCTTAATAATGATGCGACATTGATGGCAGCATTTGGAAATTGGTAATTTGGTAAGAACGGAACAGCGGAAATGAGATAAATTTGAAGAGTAAGAGTGATAGGATAGGATAGGAAAAGCGGTAGAAAGTGTAAATAGTTAATTAAGATATTATATCGAAAGATATAAGAAAATGATTAAAATATGATGCGTGCAGTGATTTGGAAACATTTTGAAAAATGTCGAAAGTAAGATGTAATAATACAAGTCATGATTTGGAACAAAAGGGAGCCATATGGAATAATTTATAGTGAGTAGTTAGACGTAAAAATGTGAAAAAATGAAAGAATAAGATAATTATATAGAAAAATGTATGAAAAGATTACAGGAGTGTTTGTTTAATACTAAAAATTTTCAAATTAAAATTTTTTAGTCTAAAACTTTTCATTCTCTCCGTAACTATCATATTGTTTAATCATTTTTTTACATTTTCATATATAACAATTTTATTTTTCAATTATTTTTATATAACTACTCATAGAACTAATGTTGTAAGAATCGGACCGGACCGGCCAGTCGGACTGGTCCAATTTTCTGGTTCAATTGCATGCGGTTCGGTTCAGATCCATACAATCAATCAAACGGTCGAACCAGGGTGAACGGTCGAACCGATTTCGCCCGATCGGACCTGATATATATTTTTAAAAAAAAAACCAAAAAGACCCACTGCTCTTGACTGCTCGCTCGAAGCCTCAAACTCTCGCTCGCCCGCCCGATTTCGTTTTCCCCTTTCAACGAATCGCACTTCACACTTCACAGCCCTAAATCCTACCTCTCCTCACCGGCCATTTGTGGATAATCGATCCATCGCCGGCGAAACCGTCACAGAAGCAACACCACAACAGTAGCCCCCGTCCCTGCCACTCGCCCGTCCTGCTACTCGCTGCCATTTCTTCTTCTCCTCCGGTCGTTCAGTTCCCGTCCCTGGCTCCCTGCTGGTCCGTTCACCGGCGAAACTGTGCTCCATTTTTCTCCTTCGGCATTCTGTTTCTAAAGATTTTCTCGCCTTGTCCGACGACTAGCTGCTTGTGCAATGTGAGATGGAAACTGAGCGT
Source organism: Annona cherimola (assembly GCA_030490835.1). NCBI lineage: Eukaryota > Viridiplantae > Streptophyta > Magnoliopsida > Magnoliales > Annonaceae > Annona > Annona cherimola. The sequence goes on along the minus strand of CM059971.1, from coordinate 56,750,074 downwards.
CGGGCCCGGGACGCTTGAGGCTATCGAGGCAATAGATTTCAAGGCCAACTACGGCTAGAGCTGATAAACAACCTCTCCACTCTCACATATCTCATTGCGGACAAATGGGTTGATGTTAGCTTGGGAAAACTCTGCAAGCTTAAAAAATTAGGCCTGTCTTTCGATCTGCGAACAGACACCCCAACTGAACTCTAAAAAGAATTTTTTCTGCAGTGTTGTAGATCTATTGCCAAATTGGAGTCGCTTCATTCTCTGTCGTTGTCCATCACGGATGCAGCTTTCCCAAGTCTCCGAAACAAAGATATCAAAATTCCTCCATTGGAGCCTTTGATGCGCCTCGTCAATCTGTGCAAGCTGTCGCTTCATAGGCCATTAGAGAAACTGTCCGATTCACCTGATCATTTTCTAGTCAACCTCCAGAAGCTCAGCCTGGCGTACTACGATCTAGGCCAAGAAGCTTTCGAGGCGTTGAGCGAACTGCGCGCACATGGGGAAGTGTCAAATATGAGCAGTGAAGACCAATATATTTTCGATGCTGTGAACCTGTTACAACCTTCACTGAACAGTTTCAGCTAAATTGAAGGTAATGCATATTAGATTCGATGCGCACACATGGGGCGTGTGGATTTTGTAGCTGTCATCTGGCAAAAATCATGGCGACGAGTTGGTAAAAACATGGCATGCTAACAACAGAGACATGGCTAGAGAATCCTAAAGACAAGGCGTCGGGCCCGGGAGGTCAGCACCGCAACAAGTGAGAGAGCGCCATCCGTCTCAAGCATGTCCGCACTGGCATCATGGCTCAGGTTCATTTCCTGCCTCCAATTCATTCCTGTGGATAATGTGTAATTAGCAATAGCCTAAGTTGATGTCCATCGAAGCTGCTTGAGAATTTGTGCTTGTTCATGTTTCCTTGCATCTGCGTTCTCCAGTTGAACCAATAGAAATTATGGAAAACGTGTCCCCCCTGTAAAACTATGCAGTATTGACAAAATCAGAGACTGAGGATTACACTGTTGTGTACATGTGCTTACATTTTCAAATATCCATGCCCATTTTATTTAGGTGGCTGAAAATTGCTCACTGGATCAACTTTTTCATGCGCTAGCCACTCATACTAGCACTACACATTAAATTACGCATTAATACTTATTGATTTATTTTATTTTTTATTTTACTAGGTATGTTTATAAAAGTACAATTCATAAAGGTATTGAGATAAACAGGAAGAATTCAAAAACCAACAACCAAGCATCAACGGTCAGAACCTATTACAAATTTAAGTTTTATAGGTTAGTTAATTTAGTTAATTTTTCTAACATTCATGCTTAAAGATTTTTTAAAACTTGCTATTAATTTTTCCTCCATGTTTTGTACTTATATTGTGATTATTAAAAACTAATATATATATTTAGAATTTATGAAAATATAATTTTATCAATATATTTATTTAAAATTTAAAATAATTAAATATTTATGGCATCATAAATATGTCATGCTGACGTCACCGGTTTGAACTGGTTCAAACCAAACCAGTTCTTTTACCGGTTCAATCACCGGTTCGGTTCTGACAAGATTGCATACAACTAATATATCTATTTTAACTTTATTTCATGAACTCCTTATCATTAATTTATCATATCTCATTTTCTTTTATTTCAAAAACTTTTGTAATAAAAATTTTTCGTCAAAAACTATCATCTCCAAATGACACACCATGCTAAATTTTTTTTTAATACCAAGAGTAAAAATGGAAAACTATTAAGAGATCATAATCAACACTTCCTCTCCCGTCTCTCCCACTGGGCTCTCCGACAGACCCACGGGCAACTTTCATGGGTCGGATTTGAGATTGATACCATTTTCCTTCCCACCTCTAGTGAGTTTGAAGGAATCTTGGAACTGTCTCCATTGAATTGTAGAATGGATATCAAAGCCCTCTGTATTCCATGATAAAAGGCTAGGACAGGAAGGGCTAGGGTTCTGAAACCTCCAAATAGAAGACGACATGTCGTTCAAAGAAGAGGCCCTGCTAGCTACTAAACTACAGATGCTAGAAATCTCAAAAGGCATGGTTATAATGTTGAATGAGAATAATAACCCACGACCATTTTAACGGTATGGTCTTCAAAATCTTACAACAAGGAAGCTTTCAAGCTACGCTGCGGAAAATCAAGAAGCTTCAGGGTGAAATGTCTCTTCCAAGAGGTTGAGGAAAATTTATATACAATCACCTTTTATAGGGAGGACGATCTGAAAATGGCGCTGAGAGGAAGGCCATTTCTATTTAACCAGTAGCTTATTCTCTTAAAGGAACTCAAGTTAGCGATCTACCTGAAAGACGTGGCAATCTCAAAACCTCAATGTGGGTTCAGATATGCAATATTCCTAGCCTATATGAGGAGGAGGCAATCAGCAATTTAGTTAGTCAATCCTTCTGCAATGAATGGGGAACAAAGGTTTAAAGGCAATTGTTTGCAGATACGCGTAGAATTTGATGTTGTGTCGACCTTTGCGTAGATGAGTCTTTGTGAGGAATCTCTAAAAGTAGAAGCATTAGTTGAGCTTCCAATATGATAGATTATTAGTGTTTTCTTTTGCTTGCGGATGCATGGGGCACATCATTAAGGAATGCTCTGTCAGGATTTTCAAAATTATTATAAGTAAAATATATTATAATAAATTAACAACAAAAACAAGCAGCTAAGTTGGTAGAAGACGTTGGCAGTACTGCCAAGATTTGTTAGTTACTGCAAATGTCTCCTACCAACTTCGGTACTTTCCTTTTGTTGTTAATTTATTATTATTGTACTTATAATAATCTTGAAAATCCCAACATTTCCCTGTCATTTTCAAAATTTAAATCAACTTCGATTAAGAAAATCTCATGCATAAACAAAAGCGTCGAGTAAACTTGAACCTTTACTTAGCGAAAATACATCAAGATTTGTCGAGGTGTACAGTGACCAAGGCTTTGAACTATCGACCCCATTTAATAAATCAAACATATCTCACATAGAAGATTTGAAAATATATCAAGTGTTCAAAAAGGCGACACGTTATGGTCATGTGTCAGTATTCTCGTTTCATGAGTACCTCAGAGTGAATCCACACTCTTTGCAAACAGAAGCGGTTTCATTTCCAACACTCATATAGGTAGATCTATTTAGAGTACCTTGTAACTAAATACTCCAACACAATAATTTTATATCCATTAAGAGGATAAAACACTCAACCTCATAAATACGTTACAGGATCCAAGCACTACCTGGGCAATGAAAATTATAAATATAACTTGTGCTTACAAGTTGTAAAAATAACTTAATTTTCTCATTGAACTCTTAGACTTGAGCTACAAGAATAAAATTGAGTTTCAGTTATTGTAACTCTTACATGTGGATTTTAGCTACTAGTGGATATAGATTTCTTAGTATTAGAAATCCAACTTGCATCACTACGCCCTTCTAATACAATTGGTTTACTATTGAAATGAAATCCATAGTCAATGGTCTTTCTCAAATATTTCAAAATTCTATAAACTTCATTTAAATACATATATTCTAGATTACTAGTGAACCTGCTTAATCACCTACAACGAAAGCAATATCTGGTCTAGTATAATATTAGCATATATTAAACTTCTTATCACCATATCATACTCAAGATGATCAACAGATATACCATATTTTTACATAACTTGACACTAAGATCAAAAGAAGTTGAGATCATACTAGCATCAAAATGATTAAACCACTTAAATATCTTTTCAATGTAGTGAGATTGAGAAAGAAAAATTACGTTACCATCTCTTATAATTTTGATGTCAAATATGACATTGGCCCTGTCCATATCTTTTGTATCGAAATTAACTGACAAAAAATTTTTAGGTTCTACAATAATCTCAAGGTCAGTACCAAATACGAACATATCATCAATCTATAAGCAAACAGTGACACCTCTATTAGCAACAAATTTACTATAAGCACATTTATCTGACTGATTAAGTTTAAAATCATTTGCTAGCACAACTTGATCAAATTTATGTATAAGATTTCCTTGGGTGAATGAAGTTAATTTAAATTTTGAAAATAGCAAGGGAGTGTTGGGATTTTTCAAAATTATTATAAGTACAATATATTATAATAAATTAATAACAGAAGCAAAGTAGCTAAGTCTGCAAGAAATGTTAGCAGTAACTAACAAGCCTTGTGTTCGAATCTACCTTGGCTATTTTTTTAAAAATTTTCACTTTGCACTGAGGGATGTAACAGTTGAAGTCTAAATTTTAAACTTCAAATTGGCAACACAAAAACGTGAAAGGTTATAGCTAATGTGGCAAAATTCTATGGATGCATCCAATTGAATTTGGAATGCGCTGCAATGCAAAAACGTGAAAGGGTATAGCTTATGTGGCATCCAATTGAATGTGTCCATTAATTGAAGGGTTAAGGAAACAATCGAATCATTCCAAACCCAAGTGCTTTCCTTCAGACACGTTTTGCCTCCTTCAAGACATTGTGTTGTCTACGTTCAGATGTCTCATAGCTTGTCTTGATTCAAACATTGTCGTCTTAATCAAGTTTTTTGCGGTTTTACCATATCAATCATTTTGAAATTCTCTCCATTCGATCTAAAATTTTGTTTCCAAATGTTCGTATGGCTAAAAATGGTGGTGCTTCCTATTGTAGTTCAGGTTTCACTTTTTGCATCATACAAACAACTGCAAAATTATCCTAAGCAGCAAAAAGGATAGCAAAATTGCATAAGAAAAGTGACGGGTAACACACCTGAATTGAAACTTTATTTTAGTTTCACTTTTTCCACTTTCTTTAATTCTCTTTTTTTTTATTTTGCCCCAACATGCTCTAACATCCATCAACACTAGAAGGGGATAGCCAGAGGAGCTCCCGAAACTTCCTGTGTGTAGGATTCAAATCTGGAGGGATGGAAAGAGGCAGTAGTAGGGATGGTGGTAATATGATCATTGTGTACTTTGAATACAATTGTTAGTCAAGTGTGAGTAGGATAGGTGAGATGACTTATAAGAAATTGTGGTGCATGTTTTTTATAGTAAGCCATATACTTTGAATAAAATGGTATTGATGATGCACGATTCAAGATATTTATGTGTGTTATAATCATCACAAATAATAATAGGTAATGTATGCCTAAAATGGAATAAAAAATTAGATTTATCAAAAAATATAATCGAATGAACGAAGTAATTTAGCTTGTTCCACTGATTTTACAAATTTTATGGATTTTACATATTTTTATGAATTTTATAATTTATATGCAATTCATAGGGATGATGAGTTGTATATAGTGTCTATCTCTATTTTTTCTGTTAAATATATTTTACAAATTATTTGAGCATAGCAGAAAATACTAAATACAACTAGCCCAGGTGGTAGAGAACATATCTTCTTAGGCAAGTGATCCGAGTTTGAAATCCCACATAAGAGCTTTATCTCTACTTTAATATTTGGAAGCTTGTGATCTTCCCTTTAAAGCTTGTGAACTTATGGTCTTCCTCATTGATATTTGAGAGTTTATAATCTTCGTATTTAAATATTGTAAAAATTGTCTCAAGGCTTGATATGACATTGAGAAGTAATGTAAAATATCCCAATAAAAAAAATTATAGCAAAAATATGCATATGTAATTGACAGTTTTTTGATATTGTATGAATTTTACAAAATATAGTGTTCTATTGTTATATTATTTAATGACTTTAACAAGTTATACAGTTTTGACATCTTTGATAAGATTAGTGATGTTTCATTTTCGCAAATTATATGAACAATATAGATTTTATAATAACGCTAGAAAATCATGAACTCATATTTACATTTTTTATGATTTTTACAGATTATTCAAATTCTAACAAACTTGTCTAATGAATTTTATAGATTATTCCTAAAATATATATTGAAAGTATTATCTATATGTGTAATTCAAAAATTATAAAAAATATTAAATAATAAATTTTAAAAGCCTATTAAATGACTTCGACAACTGTAGTTTACATTTCACTTATTGAATAATTATAAAATAAGATATATACGGTATAATTTTGTATAATAAAATCTTATAGTTTATTTTTAATAATAATAAAGCTTACTTCACAAATAATTCAATATTATTTGTCACAAAATAATTTAATAATGACAAATTATTTTAAATTTCACCAAAAAATATGGTAAGTTAAAAGTTAAATTATAAAATACATGTAATAAATCTATTAATTAAGAGGAGTTAGTTCATTTGGTGAAATGCATAAGGAAACTATAAGTTGTGGTTATTTCTATTTTTTAATATAGTTGATTTTAAAATTTTTAAGCATCGAATAAGATAAAAAAAAATATTATCGAGAAAAAATAGTGTAAAGTTCACATTGCAATATTATTTGACATACAATTCGAATTATTTGTCTCAAGTGTAATTATTTTTTTGGCAAGAGTGAGTGAGCATGGAGACATGCACGAGACAACCATTGATTGCTCATCCAATCACCCCTCCTATTATTTTTAATTTTTTATCCATATATGACCCCACTTTAATAGGCTTATACAAATTTGTGAAAATTTTCTATTCCATCAGAATGCAATTTCTAGATTCTAACATGCTGACACCTGATAAACCAATTATTTTAATTTTAAAAATTCAAAAATTCATTTAATTAAAGCAAAATATTTTACAAAATTTGTATACATAAATTTAAGTGGGGTTGCAAAAATTTTAAAATAATAAGAGGGGGTGATTTGTATGGCAACCATATCGTTGTTATATACAATTTAACTCTGCAAATCTTCCCTCTTTTATAATCATTAAGAGGCTTCTTGTATATTTTTTTATTTTTCCATACTCATACACGAGCATTATTTGAATGTGATAAAATAAATTTTTACTAATTTTTAGGTTTTACTAATAAGCGGTTTAAATTTCCTAAATAAAAATGGAATTCCTAATGCACTAGAATATGAGATCATAATTTTCATTTTCGAAAAATTCAAAACACTCCTCTAGAATCTAGATGAGCCTAATTTTTTTAAAGAATTATATAAACACATCTACATGAGTCAAAAGTGAGAATAGCAACAAAAGAAAACTATTCAACTTATCAATAAAATTATAAAAAATAAAAATAAAAGAAAATTAATTGCAATGTCTAGGTGAGAATATTATTTCATAGATAGTTTTAATTATTTATATGAGGTATTTTTCATTTTTTAACATGGTGGGCCCAAAAATATTAATTCCTGAATTAATTAGTCTCAAATACATGTACAAATTTTCTATGGACAAAAAATAATATCATTATTATTATTAAAAATATCATTTTCATTATCAATAAAATTTAAAAATAATGTCCCTACTTAGACTTTTCAATAGACTAAAATTTTAAGCAATCATTAAATTTAAAACTATTTATGCACACAATTGTCAACGAGTGTATTAAGTGTACCTTCAAAAACTCTCATTTTATTGTCAATCTTAAGCGAGGATAAAATATTTATTTTAAAATTCCTAAATTGTCATATTGTGTGCCATTTTACATTTTATCTTGTATCATCATACCATTATGTCTTGTTTCTCAACGATGAATTTGCACGTCATCAACGGAAGATCTCAAGATTTCTCCTTTGGTAGTGCTTCCACATCACAAGCCATCCCACTATCATTTGAGTAGTGCTTTCATGTCACAAGCCATTCTCCCTTCATTCTTCTTTGCCATATCTTGACATGATGAAACTACTATTTATACATGTAAATACAGCTAATCACAAGGATGACCGCCCCAGCATGAATTGGAATTACTTATTAGGAAAGAAGGCCTCTTTAGATTGAAAAGAAATGAAAAATTAACTAGACAAAAAACCAATAATTAACATTACTTTCGTTTATTTTCATAATCTAGGTATAGGCCAGTACAAACTTTCAGGCATAACAATGAACGTGATAAAAAGGTTAATGAATAATAATGGAATAGAATGTCAGCTTATTCCAATCAATTCAAAAGTGGTATTGTAGATTTCTTGCGGTGTTAACAAGATGAAGAACATCACCCCATGCACAACTATCTTTCTCTGTTCTTCTTTGCCAGTTCCATGCTCCTTTCTATTGTTGATGCTTGCTGCATGCTTTTTCTACTAAGGCCTCCAAAGTTCTTGATCTAGTGCAAACATAAGCGATAGATACGTCCTATGGATAATAGGGTAATAATCACCAACCAAACGAGGAATGCATGTTCAAAAGTGACCTAAGAAAATCTTGTAAAAAGTTCATACATATACCAAGCACGTGTAAGTAACAACCTGTGATACCCAGACCCAAGTAAGGCTTATTTATATGCAGTTGGCATATAAATATGAATAATGTATGATTTAGTGGAATTATAATGATTTCAATTGCAATTTTGATGATTTGTTGCAATTAGGGCAAATGATTGTGAATAATGATTATAAGCCGATATGGGTCAATGTGATTAAAGAAGCTTAACGAGAATTAGAAAATATAAATATATTGAGAATAATTACCTCATATGTTATGGTTTAATTAATGTAGATTATGTTAATAATTATGAATTTAAGGTAGCAAATGCTAGAAAATTCATAACTTGACGCCGAGAAGGCGGATTAAGATGAAAATTGAAAGGTAAGTACATAATTTTGTTCTTAATCTTATGGAGAGGTTGGATTATGAAATTATTGATGAAATTAGGATGAAAATCGATCATCACCATCAAAATTCAAAGATGACTTCAAATGTTCATAACTTGAGCTAGAAAAGTCGGATTGATATGAAATTTGAACTGAACGATTAAAATTATAAGATCAATACAATGAGAGGCTTGGATCAAGCTAATGATGATGGGATCATGGTTGCACGAAAAAAGTATATACATTTGACTTTTGTGCACTATAAAATAAGCTTGTATTTATGATAAAGTTGAAGTGATAAATTAAATAATTAATGACATAAACGAGGTGTCAAAAGGAGATAATTACACATGAATTTTATGAATTATTTAAAATGAAAAAATCCATGATAGTATCAAGTAATTAATGAGATGAATTAAGGAGCTAATGAGCTAGCTCAAGTGAGACAATGTAGGTGGCCACACATGGACGATCAAGGGGCTATATATGTGATTTTTTTAATTTTTAAAAATGCTAAATATGCAATTAAATGACCTAAGCAGCTAGGGCGGTTAGTGGACGTGATTTTGGTTGATTTTTGTGGCAAGAAAATGCCAAAAAGTCAATGATAAGTGGACCCCATCAAGTAGACAACAACGTGAAAGCCAAGTGATGTGCACGTCCAAGCTACTTTATGAGATTTTTATTGATTTTTTTAAATGCTAATTTGACCCCTAAATGAGCTCCTAGTTAGGGTGATTAATTGTTCATTAATTTAAAGTTGTAATTTTGCGAAAAAATTGCAAAAGGGGCAGCTGATATGGACGTTGAATTAAGTGGACAGCAAATGGAGCAAGAAAGGGTGGACGACCAAGGCTATTTTGTCATTTTTTATGATTTTTTTAATATACTAAATGGACCCCTAAGTAGGTTATTAGCTAGAGTGATTAAATACCCATTAATTAAAGGAAAAATTAGGTGCAGAAAATGGCACAAAAGCTGCTGCATTTGACGTTGAAGTGTGGACAGCTTGATATCCATTAATGACGTGGATTTTTGTTGGATTTTTAATGGATAATTATCTAATTTAAATGGATGATATTTTGCCAAGTCAGCAAAAGGGGATAAGTATGCTTTAATTACATGCTAAATGATGTGGCAAATGGGACCCACAAAGCTGGAAAAATCCAGTTATATATGAGGTGATCGTCAATATGAATAAGGGTTAGAGAGAGAAAAATCAAATGGGAAAAATCTCCAAGTAAGGCAACTCTCCACGTCCCCTGTTCCAGCAGCAAGGAAAGGAAGAAAAAGAGGAGAAAAAGAGAAGAAAAAGAGGGGAAGAAAGAAGAAATCCAAGCTAGGAAAATAGAGTTCAAGTTGGAATAAATTCAAGTATACTCCATTATTTGAGTTCTTTAATTCTATGTTTTTCACCTCAACTTATGAGTCATGAATTTGATTCATATTAAACCCTTAAAGTATGATTCATGATGCTCTTGATTAGGGTATTAACTAAGGCTTGAATGAAAAGAATTAAATCATGAGTTCAAGAGGTTGAAAATGGTGATTAGGGTTGGAAACGGGTTGATAATCATGGTTACTTAAACCCCATATGATGTTGCTGTTTTGATGCGTATTTATGAATACATGATGATTCATGATTAGATGAATTACATATATTGATTTGGGCTTAAGTTATGAATTTTAGAAAGGATATGAATTAGGGTTATATGTATGACCCGATTTCTATGATTTTATATTAAAAATTATATATGAATTAGCCCAAATGATTTAAGAATGATTAAAAGGGTAAAATACCCTAGATTTAGAGTACTTTGGACATTCAAATGGGTTAAAAAGGACGGCCCTAAATCTGATTTTTAGAGGCATACATGTGGACGTCCAAAATGGCGCAAGAAGGGTACCTATATGCATGTGAAGTTGCTGTTGTATATGCAAAAGAATTTTAGATTTTAAATATGTGTTAATACCCTCCATTTGGGTTAAGAAAAGCATGATTAATTGCTAAAATTTATGGATTAGAAATCTGTTTTGAATTAAGTATCAAAAGATGTGTTGAAATGATGAAAAACAGGTCCCAAAGTTGCTGTTTTGGAACCCTATGACGAATGGATTAAAATTCCAAAATTAAACCCTAAATTATGTGTTAATTAAGGGGTTTAATCATGCTAATTAAGGACTCAAGTTGCTGATTTGAAAAATTTTAAGAAACACATGATTTATGTGTTGTGAAATGGACATGTATGAAGAGACACGTATAAATAAATGATATATGGATTATGTGAATTATTAAAATGTAAAAATGCACGAAAAAGTGATGAAGCATGTGGATTATATTGTTGTTTTAGTAAATAATGATAATCTCAAATTTTGAGATTATTATATGATTTTTAAATTATTAATTAAGTGCTTAAAATGAGCACCTTGTATGAAAAGTGAAAATATGTTAAACATGATAAATAGAGGTAATGAACCTCCAAATAATGATTTAATAAATAATTATTATATATATATAAGTTTACTCTACATAAGAGTATTAAAAATAAATGAATGAATGATATGATATATATAGGCTATGTTGATACGTATGAACACCCACTTATCTTAAGCTAGTGTAAAGTAAATCCAAATGGATTTATGTAGGTTGGAAAACCTAAGGGATATAAGCATTTGAAGTGATATATATAAATGAAATATTATTTTCATTTATTCAGGCAAAGGCAAGAATGGAAGAAAGGGTTTAAGGCGATCTCAGATAAGCAAGCGAATTTTCTAAAATACTATTTTATTTCTATGTGATGATATGAAATTGAAAATGTTTATGGTTATGTTTTAACAAATGGGCAAGCATAAGTTTTGGAAATAATGGTTTTAATAAAAAGTAGTAAGTTTTGGAAAAAGGATGGCTTCAGGAAAAGCCTTAAGGTTTGCTTTATTGGAAGCAAGCAATATTTTTTTTAAGATAAGAATTTTATCACAAGTGTTGCCAAAGATTGACAATGTTTTATATTAATGGAATTGAGAAATTTGCTTATTAGTAAGCCATAATGATAATTTTAAAGGATTTTTATATTTTATGTCGATATTTTTAAGGAGTTTTCTTTCAAGTAAGCAAGTTCTTTATGATATTGTTTCAAAAGTATTTAATAAGAAAAAAAGAATTTTACGCTTTTTCACAAAGCAACAATTGTAAATAAGTTTTGAATTTTTCTTATGATGTTTTATGATAAATAATTATGTTATGAAAGAAAAAGAAAATGGGATTTGATTTATTGATTTTTCTATGTTAGGATATTTAAATATAAACAATGATTTGAACATAGTCCATATGTTTTAAAATGATATTCGAAATTTTTTTTGATTTCCTTCATATATGGAAATCTATGTTGAAAATGTCTTGAAAATGTTTATACAGATAATGTAGAAATGAGATTTAAGGATGACCAACCTAATAAGTTGATTTTATAAATGGTTTGATTTCGGGTTGCTAAATGGCATGCAAAAGACTATGCAATCCCCCTTTATGTAAAAATGGTATAATAAATATGTAGACAATAATTTAATTATTAGGGTGGTTGAGAAGGGGATAGCACAATTGCATAACTTTTGTGAGCAAAAAGCCCCGAAATGAAAACCAAAAAAAGGCTAGGAAAATATATGGTTTACTTTTGAAAATCCAAAGGTTTTGAAGTCTTTTAAGGATTTTAAGAGGTATTGTTTCTCAAACATTTCAAATGATTATCAAAAGATTTTACTTAAAATTCTTCTAAAAGAATTTAAGGAAGGTCATCCGAAAATTTGATTTCCAAAAACAACTTATTTAAAGTGAGTGCGTTTGCTTTACAAGTTGACATGGACTGCGGTCTGTAATGTGTTTTTCAAAATAATTTTTAAAGATACAGACCTCGGTTTATAATATTTTTCAAGTATGGATGCAGGTTGCGGTCTATGATCCCTATTTAAAAGGACACAGGCTGCGGTCTGTGATACTGTTAACCAAATAGATTGCGATCTGTGATAAGGATGTATGGTGCACCAATACAAGAAATAGGTCGGTTGTAGAGCTCGGTTGGAGATGGTCGAGGTCCACTCTACATATGGCCAAGTCGCTAAGGGATGACAGGAGGCCAGCGGCGCCCTCCCTGAAATGGGAGAAGGATAAAGAAACAGCCGCCTGGTTAACATGCTGTTATGGATGAATTATCTTCCAAAAGGTAGAATGATCACTTGCTAAGTGTCACTATTAGATGGGAAGAAATGCATTTGCTTATGTTTTGCTTTTTAAAAGCCCAAAGATTGGGACATAAAAGCATTTTTACAAAAAGTTAACCTAAATGGATTTTACGAAATGGTTACCCTAAAAATAGGATATTTTACATAAAAGTGTAAATAACGAGAATAAAAGAAATTTTTTTATATACAAATGCTTTAAAGAAATGGATTATATGTTTTATGTCTTGTTTACTATAAACAAGCCCCAAGACGGGGATTATGAAGAGGATTTATGTCAAACTTGGTTTTGGACATAAGAATGTCCATTTCCAAAGGGATATAAATAGAAAGTATTTTAGGACATATGAATGTCCATTGCCAAAGAAAGTTATGTCAAAAATGTTTTGGGACATCAAATGTCCTTTGGCTAAAGGAATTTAAGATGAAAAATGTTATTGGACATAGAAATATTCCTTGCCTTAAGAAGGCTTATGTGAATAGTGTCTTAGGACATGAGAACGTCTTTCTCTAAAAAGGAATTATGAGAAAAATATTTTGGACATAACACATCCACTAATGAAAGATAATTTTATGTAAGTGTCTTGGAACATTATAAATGTTCACACAAGACCAAAGAAAATTAATTAAAGAAGGTAAAATGTATATGTATTGCCTTAACAAGCCTAGACGTGGCTTGTAAATGATTTTAAGAATGAATATTTTATGAAAATGTTCTAGGACATAGAATTGTCCTTATGAACAAAGGATTTTATGACGATATTTTAGGACATATAAATGTCCTCAAATAAAAAGGTGTTCAAGATATTTAAACCAAAAGATTTTCAAGAAAGTCTTGCTCTAATGATAAAATGCTTGTTTACTGAGTTGTCAATCACGTTTTATTTTTTCAAACCTTAGACAGGTACCAGAAAACTCAAGAGGATGCAAACCTAAGCAATAAAGGAAGGTACGTGATGATAATCATGTGTACTATAAGGAAATGGGATAGCAGGATTAAAGTTCTAAGGTATATTGATGTGTATATGAACTTATTTAGAATTATAAGTTCTATGTGTACCAATGATTGAATGTATGCATGTATGGAATGAGAATGTTATGATTAAGTCAAGAAGACTTTTAATGTAGAGAAGCATGATGAGATGCTTTGAATGAAATATAAAATTTATTACAAGTATATCGCCGCTTGTTTGATGAATGATATGGAATGCAAAGATATGAATGATGATAGATAAAAAAAAAATTTAGACGAGATCCAATTAAGAACCTGCCGCATGATCAGGGCAACAATCCTGATTCACATTTACCATTCAATAAGATTTTGAGGTAAGGATGTGACATCTCAGTTCGGGGCGCCACACAACCATAGAGGAGACAGTGATCCACATTGTCAAATGTATTATAATTCTGTTGATGTAGTATCTATTTTGAACCGTCATGTTTCTTAGAGAGACTAAGTTATGTAAGTAATGATCAAATGTGCTTGAGTGGGAGTAGTGGGAGGAAATTGTAGACATATGTTGAGGTAAGCAATGTCTCAACAGCGCTTTCATTTCATGATTCCAAACATCAAGGCACGTGTTTGGATGGTTTTCTGAAGCAAGCAAAGTATGAGAGTCACGTAGGCTCAAAGAAGGAGATGTCAAAAATCAAGATAGTACTCAAATGACACACAACACAAAAAAAAAGATGGTACTCAAAGGATAAAATTGAAAATAGACCTAATCAAACCTGTTTTCACACGATCATCAAGTTTGTAAAATTTTGGGCCTCGTTTGACATTGAAAAATAAAATTTAAAGATCATTTTTTATCCCCATTGCTTTTGGTCTTAATTATCGCTATAAACAAATGCAGTAATTTACCCTGTATTAATTAGTATCCACAATTTAACCCAGTAAACTTGGTCCAAGCCTCAATAATAAAGAAAATTTTGCCTCAAATCTCTATAGCCATTATCATCTGCTATTGTTGATACAGTTGGGGACTGATTCAACAAATGAAGAAAAAAACACACAAGAATACAAATTAGGCTCACCATCTATGACATGAACTCAAACATATGGAACACCTTACGTGCAGCAAAAGATCATAAACTAGTACTCTATAGATGAACTAATACCCACAAAAAGCACTTTACAAAGAGTGACCAGCTCAGTTGCCCACCGCCCAATGCTACTCCTAATATCATAAAAAAAATGCTCAATACTGATGTTGGCGCATAATTGATGGCAAAAAGACGACATATTCAAGATGCTCCCATCATGTCACTCGAGGACAACCTGGAAATTGGTTTAATCGTCTCTGCCACTTGAAGTGACACTACCATACAAGGCCATTCCAAGCTTTAAATTATTTTCTCGAAAGAATGTTCAACGATAACATGATATAGAAAAATAATAAATGCCAAGAAAATAGAAAAACAAAAGACAATTATCACAAATTCAGAGACTAAAAAAATTTATAAGCTAAAACAAAGTTAAAGTCATAGATTAAAAAAAATTAGATAAACACAATTAGTATCAAACCATGAAAACCAAATTGCAATGAAGAATTTATTGTTCTTTAAGGGGTTGAGGCTACGTGCACAGGTTAAGGCTAAATGCACCCAGGTGCACTTAGCCTCAGTGCTGCCGGGTGCATTTAACTCAATTTTTTTAAATTTTTCTTAAAAAAAATTTATACAACTGTTAATCTAAGTATATTTAATATGTGTATGAATTTTTACTATTTTTGAAGTATTTTAGATATTTATTTTTTATTTTTGAAAATCCCTTGTTGTACTCCAACCCATTAGAAAGTTCTTGTTATATTTATATCCTTGTAAGTGATGCATTACAAGTAGAATAGTATTGAATAATGCATGCATATAAATAGTGAATGAGATTGAATGTGAACAAACACATAGAGAGAGAGTAAGATTGCATAAACATAGTGAATTGATGAGATTGAATGCACAGACACACATGTAGTGAGATTGCATATAATATACACATGGATAGTGATTCAATGAGAATGGGTTGCATAGTAAGGTATAAGCAACTCCTTGCATTCTTTGTGTGGGATGAATAGTATAGATGATATGGATATCAAAGCTTAATAATCAAATAATGTTAATGGATTGATGTTAACCTATATACAATTTCAATGTTTGCAACAAATATAAACTTTGACTTTGTTGCCTTTGAGCTCCTTGTTAAACAAATGGTGATAAGAATAATAGTGAATCCAGATTTAACAAATTACTAAAATGGGTTCAAAAAATGAAAAGGTTAGATGAACACAATTCGATGGATCTGATATCATTGGATTTGATATTTTATAATCATCAGGTGCAAACAACAAAAAATGAAAAGGTTCAATGAAGACAATTCAATGGATCTGATACCATTGGATTGGATATTTTATAATAATTAGGACGATTAAAACAATGTCAATGCTGCCATGTTGTCTCTTTCGGTCCAACTCTAGGGCAAAACCACGTAAAACCAGAGTTTTTAAATGACCCTATGCTGTTAGTGAACTTTTTTCTGATGAAACATGCTGTTAGTGAACTTGTGAACAAATAAAATGTAGCATCATAGACAAGTAATGCAAATGGATATAATAGCGCATCATTTAAGATAACTGAGTTTACCAAGTACGAATCTTTAAGTGAAGAAAAGGAAGGCCATAAAGAAAATGTAAGAGGTTACTATAAAATTAAATGAAGTAACTTGGAAAAATGAAGGTCTAGTCCAAATTTGATAGAAATGGCATAATAGGATTTGTTATACTTAGAAGAAAAATAGCTTACGGTAATCCTAATGACAATAAAGATGTGATAATCATATCAAGCTACAAGCTTTCATTGGTTATGTTTCTTTTGATTCTTTAGAGACCATAGGGAGATTTTTATGCATAATGTTTTTTCTACTAGTAGAGAGTAACTACTTTCGCAAGCACAAGTGCATACATTAAAATTTTCAATTATTAAATAGAAGCAAAATGAGTTAAAGCAAAATTAGGATTCAATGATTTCAATTATTGATTTCTTTCAATGATTCAATGAGACAAAACCACAACATCTTTCTTTCTCTTTATATGTTTGCATCAGCAGTGTCCTTGCTATGCAAAGATCATAGATCCAAGGTTCCAAAATAGCGAATTACCAAAGAAGGGGGATGAAAAACTCAAAACAAACAGGGAATATCACGGTAGCTAGGAAGAAAGAAGACTAATGGTACAAAACCTGGAAGAGGTGTGATTCCTACCCACGAAGAGAGATCTCTGAGACTTTAATCCTAGCAAAATCATCTCTCTACCCATCCACACTATTGGCTCGAACAATGGCTAACGCCCCATCTTCGATTGATCGAATCACATCTGCTGCTTGAGCAGCTGACGATTAGGATGAAATCTAGAGGTAGATATCTTTCGTAAACAAACACCACCTAATTGACTAAGAAATAAAAACAAAACGAATTTAAATGGAGAATCAAAGAAATTCAAAAACCTAAAATTTTCTAGCTCACCTTCGTTGACACCGAGATCTGGCGGCTTTTCCCCACTTCTCCTCTTCTCCGACCACATGTACGATGGTGAACGGCATTAGCCGTTGCAAGGGTCGTGACTGGCCCTTACTATTCCCACTTCTTTTTTCTCCGTGCCTCTTTTACTCTCCTTTGCATCTCTCTCTCTCTCTCTCGTCGAAAGCCATGGCATAGACAGGAAGCTTCCTTCGGAAGTAAATGGCCAATAACCAGCCCTTGTGTACACGCGTGTATGTTTTGCATACTTTTCAATTTTGCCCTAATAAATCTCAGCCACGTGTTTGAAATAGACGACATATATGACATTTTCACATTCAACCAATTGTCAAAACATTTGCACAGAAGCCATCGTGCCAAAGGCACGATGGTACGAGCATTCGCCCCATGGCTCGGTGCGCTCGTGTTCAAATGGGGGCAGCAACAAAAAATATGCAAGCATTGTGGCATGTTGTCTCCTCAAATCTAGGAGGGTCCACAGGTGATTTTAGGTAGATTTATGTGAGAAAAAATAGATATTGTTAAGTATGCGCGCAAATTATTGTAGATAAATTCGATGGAATGTCTCAAGAACCAGATTGTTAAGCACATGTTTGAGATAATTGTAATACATTAATATATCAAAAAAACATTTGCACAAAAAGCGATCACCATATTTTTATGCCATGCACTTTGTCATTTGTACTCCTTTTTCTATGCCTGCACTTGACCATTTGTATAATCCTGTTCCTATTTTTTAAGCCACCGAAGGGGGATCAATACTAAGCAAATGTACTTAATTTATCTCAAAAAATCTATTTACAATACCTTTTTTTACTTTTTCGTCATACTTTTGTTTATCTAAGAGTATAAATATAAAAGCTAAGTTTTTATCATTTTTGGATACGTGTATATTTTTTTAAGATTTTTAAAAATAAGGGTATTTTCAATACACATATAAACATAAATTTTAAAAAATATATATACACATATCTAAAAATGGTAAAACTTAGTTTATATATTAAATATATTTAAATAAACAAGTGTACGAAAAAAAGTGTTATAGATAGGTCTTTTGATGTGGGCTAGGATCATTCCTCTTTTAGAATTAAATGCAAATATAGTGTATATATTTAGGATTTTGCAAACCTCATGGGCAATGACAGAAATTATTAGATTTCACCAAAATTTCCTAACACATCACATTTCTTCTGGCATGTCAACAACACTACTGACTTCCATCATCATCATCATCATCATAAGTCATTTCCTACCTAGATGAGGTTTGATAAATTTTGTTGCTTCTAGAATTCATAAGAGATGTGGTAGTGATTTCTATAGCATCAGCTATCAACATGACATGCCGGCCCTCTCTTTTTATTCGAGTTTGGAAATCAGCAATAAGGTGGAAACTCCTACTAAGCAAGGTTAACACTACCAACTTTACTTTTCAAAAATATGATGGGACTCCCCAAAAAATGATTTCTTCTATAAAACCAACCCCGCTAAAAAAAAAAGACAATAAATCAACACATAGCAAGTGGGAGTGTTGGTATCAATAAGAAGCCAACACATAGCAAGTGGGAGTAGTTGGTATCCCCGGATGAGATGTCATATTATACAACTAATCAAAATTGAAAAAAGAAAAAAGAAAAATTGTTGATTCATATTTGCAATTTTTTTATTCAACCAATGGAGCTATAAAACCAGCCCCAACTCCCAAAAATAAATAAATAAATCAACACATAGCAAGTGAGAGCGAATTGTCTCTCTCTTAATAATAGGAAGCCAATGCATAGCAAGTGAGAGTATTTGGTATTCCCATATGAGATGTCATATTATACATAAGAATGAATGATTTTGTTAATTTGGGTTAAGCAAATATCTCGCTTAGCCCACCTCAAAAAATCTATTTACAATATTTTTTTTTTTGCTTTTTTTCTTCATACATTTGTTTATCTAAGTATATTTAACATATAAATCAAGTTTCACTATTTTTGAATATATGTATATATTTTTTTGAGATTTTTAACCATCTGTATGTATATATGTATTTAAAATACCTCTTATCTTTAAAAATCTTTAAAAAATACGTAAATATATTCTAAAAAGGTAAAAGTTAGTTTATATATTAAATACATTTAATAAACAAGTGTATGAAGAAAAAATAAAAATAAAGTGTTATAAATGGATTGTTTAAAGTAGGCTAAGTAAGTCATTTGCTTAGCCTGGCGGTAAGAGGATCACTTCTTTATTATACAACTGTAGCACCCCTGTTGCAGGTGATCAGCGCTACGATGGATATTATTGTAAAAGCATAAAGATTAAAGCATTAAATTAAAAATAATAGCAAAATATAAAAGGGATGAGTAGCCACTAATCTTTTTGGGAAGATTATAACCCAAATATTGCATTGATAGATAAAGTACTGGTTTACATAAACAGAGACTGGATTACAAGCAAATCATATATTATGACATAATAAAAATAAATAGAGCATTTTTAAGAGGGCTGGAATATGTTTAGCTAGATTGAGGCTTTGGGCATTTTCTAGATTGCTCGGATGGTGAAAGCAGGATTTTAACTAGAGGAAGAAGATAGAGATCGAAGAGGCTGGGCAAAGTGGTCACTTCTCTTCCCCTGGCTTCGGTGGGACTTATTGTTGTCCTACGTATGGAGGAGCTTGGGTTTTTATAGGCATTTTTGGTGAAAGGGGTTGCTGACGTAGTGTATTCTGATTGGCCGATAGTGTGGGGTTGTGACATGTGCTGGATCTTTGGTTGTCCACCTTGATTTTTCTTTTCATCCACTAGTTCTTGCATGTTGGGAATGGTTGGGTTCTCTCCTTTACTTCAACTCCAAGTAATGTTACTTAGTGCCCAAGTAATGTTGCTTGGTGCCCAAGCAATGAGCTAGACGGTGGGGATCAACACTGGTTGAGGCTTGATGATGTGGACGCACAGTTGTGTGATGATTGATCTGTGTCAAGATGGATGTGAAGAGCACTGCCTGCTGGATGGAGTTTATTGTCGAATCTAGTGGGGCTGCCGGAGATGATGGGCAGTGTAGTACATGCCGTTAGCCCGATGAGCTGCTCGGATCATAAGTCGGATGGCTGTGGGAGGAGATCGCAAAGGGCAGCCATGGGAGGAGCTCCGATCTATAGAAGTTTGCGTGCACGCAGGTCAGGGCCGGTGATCTAGACCGTTGATCCTTACATGCTAACTATTCAATAATTTTGTAGTGGTCCACAAGTGTAATTCTAGCCTAATGATGCACCTTTAATTGCAAATTAATCAAAACTATGCATATAATTTCAAATGGCGTCATTTCATAAAATAGGCATAAAATTAATTAATATGACCCAAAAATAGCTCAAAAATGGGGTTTCTACAACAACCAATCAAAATAAATTTTTTTTCCAGAAAAAAAAAAAAAAAAAAAACACATGGCGATTCGCATCCCCAAGGTTTTTTATGTGACCAAAGGGGCTGACAGACCGCCTTGGCCCTTGAGTGGGAGCGCTCGCAGGAGCAGGCACGACGGAACCCCGAAGGCAGAGGATGAGATTGAGAAGGAACGGATGCAGATGCGACGATTGCTTTGCATGACCTTCTAGTTGTGGAGACAATTGAATTTGCAGCCGATGAATTGCCACATCTAATTTGTCATTTTCAGGCCCGACAAGATAAAACGGGGCTGACTAAAACAATTTGTTTTAGCATGTGGGCAAAGTAATAGAAATGCAAGAAGTAAAAAGAGATACTGGGGGTTGTTGTTCGATGTAGTTCGCTGTAAATGGCCCCACTTGATGAAATCAAAATCAAACCAATCATATTGTTTAACATATTTGTTTTTAATTAATGTCAAAAATCATTTCAATCAATCTTGGGTGGGCTATACCTGCTCAAGAACATGTATGAAAAATGTTTGGATCTATTAACAATTTAACATATGCATTAGATTATGATAGTACTTTTTAGAATCACTTATTCACTTGGGAATAATGTTTTAGATGTTGAATATACAATTTCAAAAATTGACATATGAATTCAAAATTCTTTAATATGTTAATTTCGCATAATTTTTAGAAAGTATAATGCATATCTTACATGGATGAACCTCGATTTTTTCTGTTTCCCGTAATCAAATTTTAATGAGATGCATTTGTTCAAGTTATGTACAAGTACATTTTGAATATGTGGCTGTAGATACCCCACTCAAACGTGTCCATCACCGTATTGTTTCTAAACTCAACAGCCCAATAGACTTTTTTTTTTTTTTTTTTTTGGATTTGTATTTGAATTTTAGCCATACATTTGCAAGCCCAAATGCACATAAGATCCGCATGAAGAATGGGCTCCCAATGCCCTTAAATCCACTTTGGAAGCAACAGTCTGTGATCTACATAATTGATTAGGAGCAATTTATATTCAAGATGAAGTAATGAAAAATTTTCTCAAGCCAAATGAAATGTAGGTTACATGATGAATGATTTGGATCAACAAAAATTATTAATGTTTTATGAGAGTTTTTAATGGTCAACATATATTTGACGAAGAGAGGAAGTGGATTTGTAACATTTCGTGTATGTTTGTTTGGGGTCAAAATATGTCAACTAAAACTTTTCAACCTAAAACTTTTCACTCTCCATAACTACTTTATTTTTTAATTATTTTTTCACATTTTTCTATACAAACTACCATACTTTTCAATCATTTCTACACAACTACCTATACAACTAACCTATATATTTTAACTTTATTCTCTTTACTCCTCATCATTACCCCTATTATATCACATCATTTTCTATCAATTTGACAACTTCTACTCCCCAAACTTTTCATCAAAAGTTTTACCTCCAACCAAACACACCCTTCATATGAAAAATGAAAACTACAAGATCTAAGCCCCCAAGTGAAGATCCAAGCTGTTAAAGTGATTAAAAAACATCAACAAGTTGAGCTTCATCAAAAGTCAAGAAAACACACATCAATATCAAAAGACAAATAGCCGACGCAAAATCAACGAATAAAGAAGACTTGACTAACTAGTCATCAAAATCATAGGCCCTCCTTGTGGTTTTTTTAAAAGTCACTTACAAAATTACCAAAAAGGACCCATTGAATTATAACATTGCAAAATGAGCGAGTTTATGCAAATTGTTGATAAAGGCCAACCGTCCTGCAATTTCTGGAACCCGAAGGGCTAAAAAATGCCCCTTCCCCTCCCCCATTTTCCTAACCGGAGGCATACCCAAGGTACTGTCCTTTTTTTTTTTTTTCCCTCCTTAAATTCATGTCTTTGGTTCCCATTTTCCATCCAAGAACCTAGGCCCATGTCCAGTTTTTCTTTTTCATAGCCTTGTTCCACCAGCCGCCCCTTTGTTCATCTGCCGCTGTTCATTTACCTTGTTTTGCTTCCATTCAACGCCGGCTCAATGCTGTCAGAACCGAACCGGTGATTGAACCGGTAAAGGAACTGGTCTGGTTCGAACCGATTCGACCGGTTAATCAAACCGGTTCGAACCGGTGACGTCAGCATGACATATTTATGATGTAATAAATATTATTTTTTTTAAATTTTAAATAAATAATTAAATATATTGATAAACTTATATTTTTATAAATCTTAAATATATATGTTGGATTTTAAGGACCACAATATAAGAACAAAATATGCAGGAAAAAAATTAATAACGAGTTTTAAAAAATTAACTACATATTCCTTATAATCAACTATTCATATTTATCATTTGTCATTTGACCTTCTTTCCTCAAATCATGCAAAAGTGCATCAACCATACAGTTAATTGAAATAGTGGTTGCATATTTAGTTATTTACGCAAGATGCGATATCATTTAATTAATTATAATATTTTATTAACTATAGTTAATTTGTTAATTTGTTAGCAATATTATTAAATTTACACCTTGAGCTAGGATTGCAATATGTAATTATGTACTTAGGTTATTTTCATAAAATTATTTAACTAAAATATATTTGATTATTTTCATGTTGTAAAACTAAAATCTGGTATTTTTAAAATATATTTGGTATTTTATATTTTTATTTTGATTTTTGATTTTTAATTTTTTAAAACTAAGAATACTAAACATTTTAAAATATGTTATAATTTAAAATTCTAAATTTGAAATTTGAATATCTAATTAACGCATGAGTAGTACCGTACGCAGGCAGAGACGGACGGCGAGGCAGACGGTGACTGTGGCAGAGGCAGACGGCGACGGACGACCAGAGACGGACGGCGCAGGCGGCAGGTAGCGCGTGCCCGACGACGAAAAGAGGAAGATGAAGGCAGACGGCGGACAACGCAGGCAGGGGCGTGCGTGGGCGGCAGCGTTGCCCAGCGAGGAAGACGAGGGCCGGCGGACTGTGTGGGCAGGCGGACTGCACAGGCAGGCAGACGGCGAGGAAGACGACGAATGCGCGGGATCCTGCTGGCGCCGGTGCTATGGATGCATACGGCGAAGAGGAAGAAGAAGAGGGCGTCGGCGCCGGCAATGAGGGCGACCGACGAGGACTGGGCCGAGGCAGGAGGGCGTGGGTGCTGGCGCGAGGCAGCGCTAGGGTTTTGAAACGGGGAAGAAGAAGAGGGCATCAGGCCAGGCAGGCGTTCCCATTTTTGGTTATTGACCGACCGATCGAACCCGGTTGAACCGGTAAATACGGTTCGACCGCCGGTTCACCGGTTCGGACAGTTTTTGGTTATTGAACCGAACCGTATTGGATCGAACCGGACGCGGGACCGGTTCCCGGTCAGACCGGTCGGACCGGCCGGTCCAGTCCGGTTTTAATAACACTGCGCCGCCTCTATTTAGTATTTACCCATTTCCCATACCATCATTAAAAAATATATATATATATATTGAAAAAAAAGAAAAAGAAAAAGAAAACAGAGCATGTAGCGAAGGTTGTTTCCATCTGCCTCTTGCTTTGCATGTCACTTGCTTGGTACGCATTAACACTTGCAGGCATTTCTATTAATGCCATTTGCTGGAGAATAGTAACGTCATTTTTTAAAAACGGGGTCCTTTTCTCAGCATGTCATTCACATCTGTATTTTGCATTTTGGCCATCACGTCATTGCATTTACATCCAGCATGTCATTTATATTAGTTCTTTTTATTTTATATTTTCCTTGAAAAAATGTGCACTGAAAATTATGCCATCTGTCTATTTAAGCAAGAGACCCGATAATTTCAAACCAACCGGTCTAAAACACATTTTTTGTTGGCTGATCATTTTAGACGATATGAAATTGGAAGATTTCCAAAATGTATAATCTTATTTAAAATGACTTAAATATTTTTATATTTAAAAACTCTAAATAAATATATACACTTATCCAAAATAGTAAAATTTGATTTATAAATTAAATATAAATAGATTAACATGTTTATAAAAAATTTCAAAAAAATAAAAATATTTTTGAACTGGCATGAAATCACCGGATTTCAGACTGGTCTAAGAAGATCGGTACTCTATTTTTTTTGTTTTTTCAATTTTTTACAAAATTGTAATTCTAGTCATATTTAATTTATAAACTAATTTTTAATTTTGGAGATGTGCGTCTATTTATTTTAAATTTTAAACATGGGGTATTTTATTCATTTTAAATTTTCAAAATTTTAATCATTTTAAATTGTCGAAACATGATTAAAACACCCCTATATTTAAAAATCATAAATAAATATATTTACATCTCTAAAATTGGTAAAAATTGGTATATAGATTAAACAAAACTACATTAACTATTTTGCAAAAAAACTTTTTAGAAAAAACAGAAAAATATGTTTTTGGACAGTTTGAAATGATTATTTTGCTTTAAGTAAACAAGCACTTGCCGCTCTATTTTTCAGAAAAATAAACATTTATTCAAAATCATGCGTCTGGCATATTTAGTTTTTTTAAAAGAAAAAAATTGCTGAAGTGACGCCATTTGCTTTTAGCTGTAGGTTTCCAAAAAAAAAAATCATTTAAATCATGTTATCTACATTACATAAAAGGTGTTTGCTATTGCATTTTCTTTAAAAAAAAATATCTTCTCAAACTACGTCATCAGTAAAAAATATATATAATGTTAAAAAAATCATTCCATTACACAACACCATGTTTTAACTGCTCGTTTTCCTTACCAAAACAAAAAAAAAAAAAACCATTGTGCTGTTCGTTTTCCTTTAACAGGAAAAAAAAAAAAAAAAAAAAAAACTAGATCAGCAGAATGGCAATAAAGTTCTCATTTTAGTTCTCTCAAGACAAGTTCTAGTATTCAAACTTAATAGAGTAAGTTCCCACACCTAATGCCAAATTCAGTTAAGGCTTCATAAAAAGCTTCTCTCAAGACAAGTTCTAGTATTCAAACTTAATAGAGTAAGTTCCCACACCTAATGCCAAATTCAGTTAAGGCTTCATAAAAAGCTTAGGGAATAAATTTCCTCCTCTACCTTCCTAAGCTTTTTATGTGTAATGTATATGTATATTTTAA
This sequence comes from Annona cherimola, assembly GCA_030490835.1. NCBI lineage: Eukaryota > Viridiplantae > Streptophyta > Magnoliopsida > Magnoliales > Annonaceae > Annona > Annona cherimola. Next base: position 56,724,161 of record CM059971.1, on the reverse strand, counting down.
ACAATCTTAGGACCAATGTGCTAGAGGAAAAATAAAAGTGTATTTATTTTTCTTCTAGTTGTGAGTCTGCCTAGATAATGTGTGTATTTCGATGCCTCATTTACACGGTCTAACCATCATTATCTGGTTAGTAGCAACTCAAAAAATTAATTTATTAATTTTGCTTTCTATTTGCTAAGTGTATTTGCAGTGGCATGCATAATAATAACTACTAATTATGCCTAATTGAGAAACATATTTGCATTTGACTAGCCTCGCATCACGTAAAAAATTTTAATAACTAACATCATATAAAAAAATTTAACATTTGTATCTCACTTCTTCAACTCTTATATCTACACCTTTTATTTTTTTTCTCATTTCTGATTTTGAGCACATTTTCTTCATCTTTTACTTTTTATTTGTACATTTTCTTAATGCATTCAACTGACTTCTAACTACGATTAATTGATTGACTAACTTTGCATCATATTAAAAAAAATTTAATAATTTGCATCATTTAAAAATTTAATGTTTTCATTTCTCTTCTTTAACCTCCAGATCTATACTTTTTATCTGTATTCTCATATCTAATCTTAAACCCTTCTTTTACACATTTTACCTTTTTATTTGCATGTTTGATATCTGTATCTACTCGCATTATATCTAACTAACTAAACCACTAACTCAAATTGCATATTTAATTTTTAGTCTCACATTTATATATTTATTTTCTTGTACTTTGCATTATATTTATTTTATGTTCACACATGTGTATGTTTATTTATTAGCTTTGCATGCATTTACATTTGTTTTATTTTTTTTTGAAATTTCACGTTGCCCATATTTTATGTTTTAAGTCCTCTTGTCAGCCCATCATAGTGCACTAAAATAAACAACGTGCTATAATGGTCTTTGTTACAAGTATGTCTATTGAAAAACAAATGAATTTAAATTATATTTTTTTTATTGTGTCATTTATCTTGGATGACTAGTTCAAGGGTAAGATAACAAGATTACAACCTCTACCCAACATTTAAACCTTAGACCTTTCACTTGCACTACTTTCCACATTTACATCAGACACTTACGCATCCAAGAGATGACTTATTCAAATAATCTTTAAAATGCGAATTCCCAAAAAGATATTTTTAATAAAAGTGTCAGGGAATGACCAATACCCTCTTACTTATGATTTTAAAGAAAAACATGTGCCTTTAAAGTAAATGTTTTGCGATATAGTTCCTCTGTACAAATAAATAATTATGCATGATTTGAAGCAATTTTTATATTTTTTTTTCCTTTCCTAGTGTTATTGCATTACTATGCGTTTATATATCATTTAATTTTTATAAATTATTATGATAATATCTTTACTTTTTTAATAAACAGATGGTATAGTACATGTATAAGCAATCCATGCGTGGAAAGAAATAAAGGTCTCATAAGGTTGTAATTGGACACACTACTCATCCTTGGTTTTGCGAAGTTGTAATGAATCATATGATTTGCGACTCCTTTATGCAAAAAGTTTAAGTGATGGCAATCGCTTGATAAGCATGATCAGCCATCAAGGAAATACAAGTTGTGTGAATGTTGAATGTACGTATCTTCTCATTTCATTTCCATGCATGCATAAAAAGAGAGTGACGGATTCTTGCTGAACTCGATCCTTTTAATTAAATAGTATTACAGATAACCATACAAGAGTCTTATTTTGTCACTCGTTATTTTGCTTGGACTGTATCGTTATTTTAGGCTCTATGCGAATTGCGTTAAAGTTGAATTTTAAAGTGGGTGAGAATTTTTTTAAAAAAAAAAAATTTACGTCCCTCGAAAGGCCAAGCCGTTGAGATATCACACCCTTTTCCCCTTAGCACAGCCCCTCCGCCCTCGAGATCTAGATAAATGAGCCTCGGTGCACTTAGACTCAGTGTAGTGCACCCTAGTGTATTTAATCTTTTTTTTTCAACTTTTCTCATAAAATTGTTAATTTAAGTGTATTTAATATGTTTATTAATTCTTACTATTTTTGAAAATTTTTAAATACTTTTTCAGATTTTTGAAAATAAATGATATTTTTAGTAATTAAATTGACAGTTGTAAAAAAAAAAATTTAATTAGGTGCACTTAGACTCAGTGCATCGCGTGCATGTAATTGAGATCCTCCAGTCTCCCGGTTGTTGTGATTTCTCATCCTCTTTCTTTGGGTCACAAAAATCGGAGCCACCCTGAAGGTCGATGTTGTTGCACTTTCTTTGAAATCTACTGCTATCGCCTCCCCATTCAAATCACCTCCTATCTTGCAAACCCTAGCCGAAGGAGCTTCTTCTCTTTTCTTCCAGCTCAAAAGCCTAGAAATGGAGGGTGTTCTCTCAAATCCCCAACTCTCGCCTTCCACATTCAAATTTGGCTTTTCGGCTTGCGAGTCCCCTTCGACTTGTCATACTCATCAACATGATTTCATCTCCCAGGACGATGGGCTTGAATATATCGCTGGGGAGAGTGGCAAAAACATCTATTTGCTAGACCACTCGTGTCACTGGGGAGGGCAGAGGTTGAACATTTTTGTTCATCAACTAAGCAACACGAATTTTTTTTTTTTCTCTTCTTTTTCTAAAATAATCCTAAAAGTCTCTGTTGCTCGGCCATTCTTCTTATTCTTAGGATTGAGTGCTGATCAGGTGCACCCAGGGGCATTGAGCCTCAATGCTCCCGGGCGCATACACCTTTTTTTTATTTTTTTCAAAAGTTTTCACACAAATTACTAAAATGTCACTAATTTTTAAAAATCCGAAATAAATATCTAAAAATCTCCAAAAATTGTAAAAATTGATATACATGTTAAATACAATTAGATTAACATTTGTGTAAAAAAAATTTGAAAAAAATTAAAAATATATGTGTATGCTCCTAGCAGGGTGCACCTGATTAGCACCCCTTACGATTTGGTGATAACAAACCCAACTTTCGGTAATTGATGAATCTTGACTAAAGAACACTCCATCACTTTACCAAATAATAATCCTTGAATAATCAGCCATCCATTTAAATTTTAGAGGATCTTCCACTCTTACCAAAATCAATTTTGCAAAAAAATTGTAATACTGAACCACTCATCCTTAGTGCATAGATGATCAAGCATAACCATAATATTTTCCATGGCCATTTGGTAGCACATCCTGTCTAAACTTTAAGGGCAAAACCCAAATCCTCCCTAATTAATATGTGAGGATTTCTTTTGGAAAAATGTGAAGCGATGTTTCCATTAGGCAAGGCAGTTCAATGCAATGCAATGATTTTGAGTAGATGAAGGTAATTCAAGGAGCATGTACACATGAACTGATGGAATTTTCTGTTTGTGTAGGCTGATTTCATGAAGATGTCATTCCCTGAAAGTACATGAGTGCTTTGAGAATTATTGGAATTGAAAGAGAGGCTGCAATGGGAATTCCATTGAAGGCTACCATCGGAGCACTGTTGGATTTGGAGCTTGGTGACAATTGAATTGATAGTTTCATAGGCTTGAGATATTGTGAATTACAGCTGTAATTGTATTTGTATGAATGATTTGGCTAAGAGTTCTTAGTTATCTAAATGAATTAATTTACAGGAAAATTGTTTGAATTTGAAAGAGTGAATCGGCTGTCATAGTTGTCATTGTATCAAACTTTAAATATGCTAATGAATTGTATTTATTCAATTCATGGGATAAGATTTTCTAGTTGTTTGAATGAACTGGTTTGGAGAAAATTATCAAATACTTTTGAAGTCACGGCTAATATAAATCATCGAATGAATCATTAATGCATTTTTAAAGAAAAAAATGCAATCTCAATACAACACATTTGAACATTTTCAATATTTTCAAAATGTAGTCAATTCGAGTAGATGCAAAGTAATAAAAATGAGTTAAAAACATGTGTTCAATCCAAATAATATTAAAATTTGGTGGCTCTGTCTATGAACCAGCAATGTGCTATAACCTTACGTGTTCCAAAGTGATCGAAATTAGGCAGGTCATGAGTTAATTTCATGAACATAAGAGGTGTCAAGACCTGTTACACAAGCATATGAACATGTTTGAAGCATTTCCACCCCTTTCAAGCATCTCAACATGTTTTTTTTTTGGGATCTCATCTCAACATATTTTAAGACCTCCATTAATGTGAATGCATCAAACAAAAAACATTCATCTAACATGTCTTTCCATCCACTTCCATAATTTAAAGACATACCACAATTCAAAGGGCATAAGGACTTCAAATCTACAAATCTAGTAACATTTGGGTGATCTGATCTGTTTGAGAACGATGGACTTATACTAGTTCTTCTTAGCATTTCTGTGAGATGTAGAATTTAATTTCTCGAATTGGTTGATTTCCCCAGTAGAATAATTTGATTTTGCCATTACAAGAAACAAGTATTCAATTACAAAAATCTTTGCTATTAAACGATCAAAATCCCATCCGTTCAATAATGTTCAACGAGGTAGACCATTTTCGCATACTAATCATAACAATCTTTTTCATTAAACATTCAAAATCTCATCAAATAAAATGAATGATTACAATTCATTATAACACTCAAAATTTTATACAAGAACTCTTCCCAAAAAAAGTTTGATACAAGAAACATTCCACTCCCCTTCTCTCATCTCAAGCACCGTTATATGTGTATTCATCATTTCACCTTCAGTGACAGCAGTTGGAGCCGAAACTAGTTGTATAATCTCAATCTTAGCATCTCCTCTTGTGTTATGCTTCACGTCTGCTATAGGGATGGTAGCTTCCATAACTTGAGCTTTTCTTATTGTCGGGTACGAAAATGTGAGACTTTGTAGCTTCAGCTCTTAGGTTTTGCCCATTTCTTGGTAAATAAACATCTACTATAATAACAACTAGAGAAGGTGTTGGCAAGCCTGAATCATTAATTAAATCACCATCCTCTGTTGACACGAAAATGTCTGCCTTCTCTAGCACCTTATCTTTCCCTCCATCCCTAACAACACCAGGTGTAGCTGGTGCTATAGACCTAGAGAAGGCAGTCGTAGCAGCAGTGATAGTAAATAACCTGAAAAATCTTCCACACCAAGGTCTGTTGCACATGGTACAGTTTGAGGCCGAGTCTGCCGGAAAGCCACATCCTCTAGTCTCAATATTTCCTTATATCCATGCCATGCCTGCTACTATATCCATGATGCCACTGGCCGAACAGAAACCCACACCTAATTTATGCCAATTTCTCATGACCTAGCCAAGATTGATAGATTACTACATTCTAATACATGATTGATAGATTGCCATGATCGGTTAATTGTTTAAAGGTCTTTGAATAACATAGTTGTGCAAAGGCATAGGGAAGGACTTTGAGGGCACAATTTTATGAAGATGCCTTCAAAGTAGCGATACGTAAACAACACAGATAAGTTGAATTCTACAAGTATCTTTAAGTGGTTAAGAACTTGTTGGAATGTAAATGAATTAAAGGGAACTTGTAAGAGCTCTACTTTAGCCTAATAAGATTGAGTTCTCTACCCAAGTTAAGTAATGAGAAATACATATAAGCTATGCCTAGTAGGAATATTAAATGAGCATGCAAGAATGATTTGGTATATACTTAAAAATATTCCTTTTCATGATAGAAAAGGGAAAAGAGAAAGTAGAGGAAGAAGAAAGCAAAATAGGTAAGCAGGTCCAACGTTTCAACAGTTTGTGTAGGAAGCCTTGAGGTAACCAAGGTTTCTCCACATTCCCATCTTTCTTTCGAATAATATTATTCATGTGTTAATGATGTTTAGAGTATGATGATAAATTCCCTTTTGGATTATTGTTTACATGTGTGGACTCTTAAGGTATGTTCCTCTTACTTAAGTATGTCCGTAAAGTAGCTATTAATTAATTGTAATGGGCATGCTTGATAATAGCGTAGTCAATGTTTTTTCTTATGTGTAAAACTTATTATCATCATATGGAGAATGATTTGTCTAATGTCATGAAACCCATGCATTCATGAACTCAAAATCATGCATTTTCAAGTCAAGATTTCATGTATCGTCGAGGTTGTTGAATAGGACCATTGTCCTTCCTCTAGGATGTCGAGTCGTTAAAGAATCGAAATGATTCAATGGCATCTTTCCTTAGAAAGGTTAAGGGTGATGATCACTTGATAAGTGTCATTCATCCCTCAAGTTACAAGTGGCAAGTTTCAAGCTCCAAGTTCATGTACATATCTTGCAAAGCATACACGAGATTGTGAAACATGTGTAAATGGTTGAACATAGATTTTGTTGTTTAATTTTATTCCTGCTTACTAAGTATAATATACTCACTATTTTGACTAACCAGCGGTTGCAGGTTAATCAAATGAGTCAAAAGAATCTCTTGGTAGTGAAGCTATGTTCTTTGAGTTTGATGTGGGCATCCAATTTATATTTATAGCTCATAGTTATGTAAGTTTTATGGGCATGTATAAGGCTTTGATGTTTCAAATTATTTGAAGCAATAGGTGAATTGATGAGGTACATGATTGTATAAACAAGAGATAAATGAACTTAGGAATGTGTATTATGATTTATATTAAGTTGGATCAAATCTAGATGCAAAAAAAAGATTATCTAAATAAAATACTAAGATGATACAGGTTATGTGATGTTTAGTAGGTTTATAGAAAAGGGATCTGCCATTAAATGGTAACCAAGCCTTCACCCAAATGCCCTATATACAAACGGAATGTTGTCGAATCTTAGACAAAAAGAATGAAAAAAATATATAGACTAATTTTTAGACAAATTAGAAAAAAAAAAAAAAATTACTTGTGTAAAGACAAAACCATAGTTTTATTCACAAGCCTCATCACTCAAAAGAGATCCGTGGAGTATGGTTTCACATGATGCGCTCATAGGTCGAGGCGTTACATTTACGACAACGTCGTTGTGTTTAAAAATCTTTGAAAAATACTCAAAAATCCAAAAATTGTAAAATTTGGTTCATTAATTTAATAAACCTAGCTTAACAAGTTGTAAATAAAAAATAAAAAATACCAAAAAATGTATTTTTTAGGCCAACCTAAGTAAAGGCCGACCTAAGAGGTCAGTCCCTTTATAAAATGGTTAATGTGAATCACAAAGTGGTACGACTTTAAGATTATGACAAGGGTTCAAATAATTTTAAACATTAAATTATTTTTTATTATCACTATTAAATTTAAACGCCAAAATATTTAGGAATATAATTCCTTCTCAAAAGATTTTTCTTATTTGAGGGATTGAACCTTTAAGTTTTCACGAAGTAAGTTGCGAGTTCAACTACAAAATAAATGCCAAAATACTAAGTAACATAATCATGTCTTTTGAAATTAAAACATAACATTGCAGGCTTAGGGATAATTAAGAAGGTACAAGTACAACCCAATGGGAGACTTATCTCCATTATCTAGTTTCTTAGGTACTAAAATTAGTTTGTATTTAGTAAAATAATTGTAATATTTTGGATTATAGACCTCGATGTGTAAACGAACTTAGTTTGCTATTTCGGGAAAAAAATGGGTGAAATTTTACTATTTACCATGAGTTGATTCCTAAAATACAGTAAATCTCAAGGCTTCTCATGTCTAAGGGTGCAATAGAGAAAAAGTTACCAAAGCCACGTTTATGATAAATTATAAAATTTTATTTAAAAAAATTTAAATTAGATTGCTAATTTTAGAATTTTACAGATAGAAAAAGGATAAAATTAGAAATCAATTCCCCTTGAATCAAGACGATCAGACAACACTTGCTAGCACCCAAAGCTTCACTTGTTGGGTTGTTGAGTAAAATTTCATGGGAAATGAAGTAGACTTTATAAATAAAATACTTTAAAAGGAACAATTGAAGACCTAATGGCAGTAGACGAAGAAGACCCAATAGCTTGTGACTACTCTAAAAAATCTCTTCCTATTATCCTTTCTAGCTTAAATTTTGCTACACCAAGAGCAAACACTAATCACATGGGCACATTTATCTTCAAAAGGATGACGATCAGGAGAAGCAAGATATGAAGTAAAGTTATGAAGAATTATTGTACATAAATAAGAAAATAAAATACTAAATTATAAATGTCAATTTTTCACTTAATTAAAAAAAAATTGATGATATACTAAAAATTAGTAATGTATTTTGCGGATGATTGAAAGAGTTAAATTTATAGTTCAACCAGATCAGAGGAAACACGCAATATTTAATAAGACACTATGGGGACGTTTGGGAAGGTAAAAGTTGTGGGAAATGTTGTATTTGGTGAGAGTAGAAAATAGAATATTTTGAAAATTGTGTAATTGATATGAAATGATAGGGGTAAAGTTGGAATAAATAGGTTTGTTGGAAGGTAGTTGATAAGAAAAATGATTAGAATATAATGATAAAAGTGGAAAAATATGGTAATTGATTGATTAACAAGGTGCTTTGAAATCCCTGCCCCTACCATTTTCCTCCCACGTTTCCCACGGCATATTAACAAACATCCCCTATCATCAGGGGTATTTTATTATTACTCCAGCTCGTGGGTCTCAACCTAGAAAACTAAAGTTGAATAAAAAATCTCAAAATCTCTAGAAGTTGATCTCTCAACTAGCGTCCTATAAACGTACTTGGTATAGGTGCGTAATGGAACTTATCGGTTCCATTATGGTACCACTCTTGCTATTATACAACAATAAGAAGCAAACATTGCCTGGAAATGTAGTGTAATGACCTTTGATATGATCAAAAGATTTTTAGTATGGAGTAGCATTGCCCTTTAGTTCTCAAAAATGTATAATGGGTTTTAAGACCATTTTACGTGTAAAAACGCGTTACATTTTGAGCATTTCATACTCTAGATATGGGATGGTCATCAATCATTTTTGGAACATAAGAACAATTGTCAAATGTCTTTAAAGGACCATCCTAATTTGGTGAAAAATTATGGTGGTTATAATACATAGAAAAGATGGATTTATGAAGGACTAAATCACCAGCATGTAAGGCTTATAAATAACTTTACTATTGAAGTATCTAGCAAACTAGTATTGATAAAGGCTAAGTTTTTATGTGGCTTCATCATGAATTTCATCTATGGAATCAAAGTTTTCTACATGGGTTTATATGTTATACGTCAAATACACAACCTCTTTCCCTTGTGGGACCTCCCTTTAGCCAAGTGAGGCAAGTAATAAAGGACCCTATGGTGGAGATTCGCTTTTCGCTTCGGATAATGTAACTTTATTTTTATTTTTGCTTTGTAATTTATTTTTAGTGTCTTGTAGTTGTTAATTTTGTAGTTTTAATTTTTATATTAGATTTATTACTTTATTTAATATTTTATTTCCTGCTTTGTATTTTTTAGATAAAAGTTAATGCATTTTCTTTTACCGTTTATGTAGATTAAATTTTACTTTTGTAATTTTTTAAATGTTTTCCTAGTTTAGATTTAGATTGCGCTGTTGTTAATTAATTGCGCTTTCCTTTTCTCTATTATTCTGTTTCTTTTCTCTCTCTTTCTTTTTCTAATTCCTTTCCTTTCTCTTTACCTTCTTTTTTGTCTCTCCATACCTCTTCTCTCTCTCTCTCTCTCTCTCTCTCTCTAATTCTTCTCTATCTCTCCCTTTTTTCTCTTCTTTCTCTGCTCTCTCTCTCTCTCCTCTCTTCTTTTCTTTATCTTTCTCTCTAGCTTCTCACTCTTTTTTCTTTTTTTTCTCTCTAATTTCTCTTCTTCCTTGTCTCTCACTTTCTCTCTTTCTCTCTTTCTCTTCTCTCACATCTCTCATAAAACATAATAATTTCAAATAATTCAAAACCTTATCGCATACCAAGTTGACTCTAAATACGACTTGGCTCACAATGGTCGAAAAAATTTGAACGTTGGCGCATTAAATGCACGTCATTTACCACCAAATGTTCGAATTTACTTCTCATTATTTAAGGAGCATCAAGAGAACGTAAATGAAGTTGGAAAAATATTAAATGAGCTCACCTTCCACTCTCTTTTGCATTTAAATTTACGTACAAGAAGTTTGAAGAAAAACTTGGCATTTAAACTACTGAAAGCTACATTGCTCAATCAACAACTGGTTCCACAAGTTCTTCTACGTGCAGGAAACTGTCTACACAATCTGTAATGTATAGATCTTTTCTATTCATTGTTTACTTATTTTTCCCACTTGGTTTGGCATTGGAGTCCGAAACCAAGTAAAGGCAAAGTAGTATATGATTGGAGTAAAACTCGACACCTACTTGTGCTGAGATTGTACAAGCCCCCTAGAGCTAGAATCTAGAAGAGAGTTGTTACTCTAAGTTGTATTAACAATACAATAGTGGAACCCAAACCACAACGGGTGTGTGCTTGGAAGAGTGGAATAGGGGAGGTTGCCCGAACCACTATATATAGTTGTCTCTTGACGTGGATTGATTGTTTGTGTTTTATTCTTTCTACTGCACTATTTCACTTCACCTCACTGGTCGTTTCATTGAGGGGATTAATTCTACAAAAAAGGATAATTTCTGATTAAGCAAAGAATTTTTTTAAATACCCAATTTACTCCTCCCCTCTTGGGTGTTGTCATAAACTCAGTACCAACAATTAATATATATTTTTAAAAATCATCTTTATATCATCAATTATTACTTCTCAAATTAATAAAAGTAACTAGACAATTATTAAGTATTCCATAAAATCTAAATATTACTTCTTTAGTTTCTAAGTTTATATTTTCTTAATTATCTATAATAATTTTCTAATTCAATTAATCAATCTCCATCATTAAATATAATTTTTATATCTTTAATTATCAATTAGTAATTAATTCAACCTCAAATTTAATATGGGTATAGATGAACTTTTTTTAAACACACTAATTGTTAATAATATAGTCTTATTTAATAAAATTCTTAAAATTCTCTAAATAATTTATGAAAATTTTTCTCATGAATTAAGTTAGTAATTACAAATTCTAATTTTGTTACTTTTGATAATTAATATTTGATTTTAAAATTTCGCTCTAATTATTCCCCTATCTGAGCATACTTGATGAAATCAGATACACCAAATTCTCCTAATTTTTGTTTATAATCAAATCAAATCATATTAGTATGAAATTTCTATCATATATAAATAACTATATGAATTAACCAAAATAAATATTTTTTGCACAAAATATTAATTATTTATATGTATTTCTATATTTTTATTCTACTAGATAAAGGTATGAGTTTAAGGATGCTTCAAATCACATTAATTATTACCCATATTTATATCATCCAAAAATATATTTTTATTTTTTAAGTGATATTCATCATATAAAATTTTTGGCTTCAATTTTGTTGTATAAAAATTATTAAAAATCAATTAGTACAACTAAACCTAACCATCATTCAACCCTATCTGAGCTAAAATTCTATGATTTTTAATTTTCAATATAATAAATATTCTAAGATGAAAACTTGGTCATTCCTTAATTATACTATGAAGTCCCCACACTAAACTTTTCACACTAAAATTCACTCATTTACTATTTCTTTTATATTTTTATTTCAGTTCCAGATCTACTATATGGGTGGTGTCAAGTAAGTCATAAACTATTATAATTGTTAATTTAAATCACTAATCAAACTCTGATCATAGGTTTGACACATAGATCATAGAAAATAACTAATTTAATCTTGACTCCATGGTGTAGATTATGAAATTATGTTTTCAACTAAACCTTTAATAGTTTAAACCAATCTTGTTACAATTTCCACTAATACAATAATTAAGAAGGCAGAGTTGTAATTGGCCAAATCTAATGATCAAACAAGGTGTTCACACATGATCTAAAATTATTTCGTTGCGCAAAACTAAATTTTACACACATCTAACGGTTTGGATTATCTTGTTTATCTATATAAGGTTAGGATCGCCATCATATTTGTACAGAATTATCATAAATGAAATAAAAAATTAAATAATAACCTCAATAATGGGTGTGATCAGTAATATTGGTGGGCCACCAAAATCTTCCTCATAATGATTTTCTTACCATGTTGTTACTTGTTTTTTTTCTTGAAAGAAATTTTTCTTTAATGCAGACAGTTTGGACATTGGTGGCTTTTAAATAGAGAGTACAAGGTGGTCAACTCACCTTGTTAGCAATGATGAGTTATGTTTTGCTGGCAACATTTTATATGTAAAGGAAAATTGCTAAATTGATTTTGTGTCATGTGTTTGTTGTTCTAGAAGTGTTAGCAATTGATTTTGTGTCATGTGTTTATTGTTCTAGAAGTGTTAGCAATTGATTTTGTGTCATGTGTTTGTTGTTCTAGAAGTGTTGATTTAAAGAAAATAATAATAATACTAATATAATCTGGAGCTAGTCAATGAGATTTGAAACATGGATCTCATTTCTCAAGTCTTCGGTTTCTACCATTATAATAACAACCAATATATGACTGATGGGGGAATGAATATTATATATCTTGAACTTTTTATTTATCTCAAATTTCAGCTACACACTATTAGTTAATTTCCATTTTTTATATACACATTTATAATTTGACACTTTTCATTTGTAGTGATGTTAAACACATAGATGTAATTTTTTGCATAATTATATTTTACGTGTTCTATCATTACATATTTACAAGTATCATATTATTATCAAAATTTAAAATAACAAGGGTTTACACAAGTCTAGATTATTGCGAACCCCCATTATTCTTTGTGAAAATTGTTGTTGTCGGTACTCATAAACTCCTCTCCTAAAACTTCGTTCAATTTTACGGTCAGCAGTGAATAGTTTTTGGCTAATTGTTTAGCAAAGTTCTGAGTATGTAGGTACATAAGGAATCAATGATGAAAATAGAGTACCATAATCAAATTAAAAGGAAGAATGAATAGAATAGAGAAAGAGATGAAAAGAAATAGAGAATAAGAAAAAGAGAAGTGTCTAACCATGAAGTCCAAAGTAATATCGAATTCTTTGCAATGATGTCAAAATACTTATTTTGTTTTATCCGCAAGTACACAAGTCGTGAATTGTAGTAGTTAAAATTTGATATCATAGAAAATTTAGAACTTAAGACATTGCTTTTAAATATTTATAATGAATACTGAGATAACAGAGTGGAGTAAAAGAAAGAATAACAAACAAAGAAAGCGAATCTTAGAAATGTAACTTGAATTAGAAATTAAGAGATGAAAGTACATATAGTCTAAGGTTTCACATACAACAAATGTCACGGATATATAGTATGATATTTAATTCGAATATTAGTTTTAAAAGAGAATTATTCATAAATTATTCTTGCACCTTCTCTCAAATTAGAATCAATTAAGTTTTGTAGAAATTCATTGTATTTTTCAAAGTCATCATGTTTATTCTCATTGTCTTAGATTTTCAAGTTTAACATCTCGATAATCGTATATTAAATTTTCACTTCTCAATTCTATCACCTAATATATAGAATCATACTATAATGTAGACCCATGCATAAAGCAAGCATTAAGAATACAAGATATTAAATTAACAATCAATATCCTTCATAAATAAAACAAAACTACAATATCTACTATATTATATGCACAATACATGCTAAACCCTAAATTAAGAGTTTAGCCTAGCATATTTAAAATCAAATTCAAACTTAAAATAATATTGCATCTCAAATCCATCTCAAACAAAACAAATTGAATCGAAGGAAAGAAAGACAAGTAAAACTTATTGATTGAAAGTTTCAATGGTGTCTTGAACGCTTCAAGCAATTCACTGCCTTGCTTTTATATTGGTTCTCTTCACCTTCTCTCTCTCTCTCTAAGACCTCAAACAAAGCTCTAAAGACGTTTTAGGATTCCTTAAGACATGTATAAGGGGTGTTTATATAGAAAACAGGAGAAGACTTGCGCATATAGTCCGTTGGATTAGAATTTTAGCAACTGGAGGGCAACACAACTTGGACTATGTTTTCTTAGCAAGAACACGACTTGGGCTATGTTAGGTCCTGTGCATGCGCAACTCTGCCAATTTGTTGCCCATTTCACCCCATTTTGTACTGAAACTTCACAACACGTTCTAGGTTATTTTGCTCACCGTTTTTTTTGCTTTTAATTCTTCAAAATCATCAAATCAAATGGTTATTAATCCTCGTGCTTTAAATCTTCTCAAAATAGACGTGTATTACACCGATTTTCCTTGACTTTACATGAATGAATCAATCATGAGTAATTGTGTTAAATAAAGTTAAATCCATCAATATATGACTCAATTAATCTTAATCGCTCAAATTTTTTTTCAATTAATATTAAAAATATAAAATATGAAAACGACTTACCAAAGATATAAGAGGAGAGAGAGAAAGGGAAAAGAAGAGAGAGAATAATTGAGAAAGAATTAAAGAGAAATAATAGAGAAGATTTAGATAGAAAAAAAAAAGAGAGAGAAACTACAAAAAGAAAGAAATAAGAGCACAAAAATTCAAAATTACAACTAAATTGCTACAATCAAAATAGCGATTAAGGTAATTATATTCTCAAAATTGCGACACTACAAGAGCTACATGAAAATTAATCTAACAAGCAAGAAGACTACAAAGTACAAAGAAAGTTATAAAAATAAAAGAAAATTTATTCTACGTAAAGAGGCTTGAAGTCAACTCTGGAAGAACAATCCAACTCGAGCTTTGAAGCTTGCCAAACTTCTTGTGTCTATAAGGGGTAGGACCTAATTATTTATAATTATGAAATGATTGGGGTGGTATGTTGCCCCAACGATGTGGGAGCCATTCTTACATGTCACAATCGCTATTTTGCATTTCTCCACTCTTAGAAGTTGCTGTCAATTGAGGCTTTCGATGGCAAGGGGCCTACTACGATTTGCAAGAGTCAGAACAAGGCGCCGATATTGCCATTCGAGCTGAAGATGGTGGCTGGTTGGTTGGATGCTTGGCTGAATTTTTTTGACACTACAATCTACATCATGATAAATGCCACTGGTGGAACTAGCAGATTTAGTTGATGGGCAGAAGATGAAGCTGAATTTTTGGTCAACGCTTGGACGGTGTGTCATTACTGCTTTTCCAGCTTTAGAGAATAGAGATTCAATGCTGATGGTTGGCTGCAAAAGATATGACTGAGACCTGATCTTATTCTGTTGCGATGGTGGGAACCAATCCTATGCACCCGGGTGCATTCAGCCTCAATGCACCCGGGTGTACTATACCTATTTTTTTTATTTTTTTTTGAAATTTTTTTCATGAAGCTGTTAATATAAGTTTATTTAACATATGTATCAATTTTTACTATTTTTGGAGATTTTTAGATTTTTTTTTAGATTTTTAAAAATCAGTGGCATTTTCAGTAATTTTAAATTACCGAAAATGCCACTGATTTTTAAAAATCTAAAAAAAAATATCTAAAAGTCTCCAAAAATAGTAAAAATTGATACATATGTTAAATAAACCTAGATTAACCATTGTGTAAAAAAATTTTCAAAAAAAAATAATAAAAAAATAGGTGAAGTACACCCGGGTGCATTGAGGCTGAATGCACCGTGCATAGGATTGGGTTCCTGCGATGGCCGCTTGCGCAATTTGAAAGGGCCAACCAAATTTATGCTATGGTGGAGGAGATGGGATCGCCGGTTGCATGCTGTTTTGAAAAATTTGGAACCAGGCGGATGGATTGGCAGCTGCGATTGAAATCGTTAGAGGATGCGGCTGCCGGCTTCAATAAATTTGCTACAATTTGCTATTATTAGAATTTTTCAGTGGCTGCCAATCGAAGTTACAGATTGGAATTTGGGCCTTCGAAATGGTGGCATGCTGTTGGAACTGGGCGGTCGGGATTTTTGCTACGGGGTGGTGCTGAAGAATGCTATTAGAAATAATTGGTATGCTGGAATTTTGATGTCGATTAATGGCGTAGCTGCTACCATTTAGGATGATGGAGATGCTGGTCGCAATTTTGGGGCCAGTTTGGGAAGATGGAATTTAGGGGAGATGGATGTTGTGCTGTCGGACAGTTACTGGCTATTGCAATTGGGTGGTTGATGGTTGAGAGGCAGCCATGAGTTGTCGGGTCATGATTTGCTGCACCCGGGTGCACTGAGCGTTAGTGCACCCGGGTGCATTAAATTATTATTTTTTTATTTTTTTATTTTTTTTTAAATTTTTTATAAAAGTGTTAATCTAAGTATATTTAATATGTATACCAATTTTTACTATTTTTAGAGTATTTTAGATATTTATTTTTTATTTTTGAAAATAATGGCATTTTAGGTAATTTAAAATTACGAAAATACCACTAATTTTCAAAAATAAAAAATAAATATCTAAAATACTTCAAAAATGGTAAAAATTGATACACATATTAAATACACTTAGTTAACACTTTTATTAAAAAAAATTAAAAAATTAAAAATTAGTTTAATGCACAATGGTGCACTAAAACTCAGTGCACCAGGGGGCAAGAAATCATAATCCTGAGTTGTCATACTTCTGCAAATGGTTGGGGAAGGTGAAACACCATACTAACTTGCATGCTCGGTTAGCGCACCCAATGTCTGTGTACATGCAATGACATTTAAATTACCAGTCCATTTAAGATAATTTATTAAGATGCATTTTAATATACTAATTAATATTTAAATATTTTATCTTATAGTACTTGCGTAATTCCCCTTTTGTAGTGAATTTATATTTGTATCCCAAAATATTCATTTTTATCCTAAAATAAATATATTTTTATGGTGGTAATATATATCATTTAATCATTTCATATCTATTTTTTTATTGGATTTCATATCTATTTTGGTTTCTATTTTTATTTATAATTTCACTTTTAGCCAAACCATTTTCTTTTAGAGAATACAAGGTAGCCTACTAATTAACCAAAGAAAAATATATTTATATTCAATAACTCCAAAATAATGTGAAATGGTTGTATTCTAATTAAATTTATCTATCTTAGAAGTTAATGAATAATAGTCCATTTTGTTTTCTATATTAAACATGTACATGTGAACATGTATATGTTAATTTACTTTGTTAAAGTGTCATATAAAGTTGTCTTTAATAGGCTCATGAATATTTAAGAGTTATTTCAGGCCTGTGTAATTTTGTTTGACTTCAGAGTAATTTTATCTCAGAATATATAATTGTCCCCTTTGTAACCTTATTTTAAAATATATTTATAATCATATATATGTATATGATTTACCCACTTAAACCATTATATAAATTTTCATAATTATATTACTAAGCCAATGCATATTTCAAAGTTAATTTTTTTGCCTATTAGTTCCTCTTTGCATGTGTAATTATCTTTATATTTAATATTTTCAAAAATATTGCAAATAATGCAAAATGACCCATTTGATAACAAAATTAAATATTATACAAAAGTAGAAAATTTCTCAAATTTCAAATAAAATCCATATTTAATTCACTCTTTTTATAATTAAAGGTGTGAAATTGCTATTAGATTATGCGAAAATTTGTGAATTATCACACCCTCAACTTAAATATCAGTATTTCTTTAGCAATGTAAATAATTAAATTTAAAATCTTAATACATAGCTAATTTTAGTAGTTAGAAAAATCTCGATGCATTGATAATTTTATCAATAAACTTCAGAAGTAAGTTTCATTAATATATATGTGTAAAAAGACTTTTCATGATGCACATAAAAGAATATAGCATTTTATCAAAATATATATATAGCATGTGTGTATGTGAACTAGTTAATAAGTAGGCAAAAGATAAATGGATTATGTTTAGCTCATCAAAGATAGGTAACATTGATATCAAGGTTATGATACTAATAGTTATATAAATATATTTTTAAAAAATATTTTTCATCTCTTTTTTCTTTTCTTTTTTCTTTTCTTTTTTCTTTTCTTTTTTCTTTTTTCTTCACCATACTTTAGGGTATCAAGGAATATTATTTTTATTATGTTTTATATTCTCTCTCTCACCATTTTACGGAAATCTCTACACTTGTTAGGCTCTAAGTCCTAATTATTAAGATTCATGGGGTTCTTCTTTTTTAAACTTATTTTGAACTAACAACTATCAAACATAATGATAACGACGGTTATTTCTTGAATGAGAGAAGAAAATCTATCATTTTTGTGCTTACTAGTTTCTCTAGTGTGTAAGTGAAACCTTTAAGTGTTATTAATTTTAGATGTATCATAAAAATATTTTTACAAATATAACTAATTACTGTTTACTTTTTAACTCACTGCCAAGCATAATAAGTACACTTTGATTATATTTTATGCTTTTTGTTATATAATTATTATTTTTTAACTTTATTTTTTCTCAAGTATATATTTTTACCTCTATTTTTCTTCTGAATTTTTAATTAATATATTATTATTGTTATTATTATTATTTTGAAAGTTAAATATTTCTTATCCAAATTATATATCTTTGCAATATAATATAACTATTGTAGCGCCCACTAATCAAGTCGAAGCCTTAATTAGCGGTTTCATGTAGACTATCGATAATAATAGCATAACATATACATGTGTAATAACATAAGTCATAACTTAATATAAAATCTATCAAAAGTCCAACTAACCCCACTATCTCTTCAAATTTCAAGCAAGTAACATGCAAAAGACAAGGTATATAAAATATATTACATCATATGTCCTTATTACATCTCTTATAAGATCAAAATAAATAATTCTTGACATAGATTTATTAAGTCCTAGCTGAATGATACACCAGCCCATGTCGATCTCCATTAGCATGCCTATCATCTAAAAATAATAAAAATATGATGAGTTTAGGCAAACTTAGTGAGCAGTACTATAAACATAAATTGAATAAAATCGGCATCGAACAACATGAGTAGTTTTTAATAAATTATACACCATAATCAAATCAATGTCATATGCATGCCCATGATCAAGTATTGAACCAATGCAATATGTCCATGATCTCCACATCAACATAATCAATACAACAAGGGAAAGTCGATATCTTGCCCTATTTTACATCATTGTTATGCATGGGTAGATTAAATGCGAAAATCACCTTAACAAGCCAATAGACAAGAAGGTGCAACAGATATCCTACCTGATCTTCACACATCCATAGCCCTGTCACATACTTACGCTCATGGCTTAATCCTGACACTTATCTCCAAGTTACATACTAGTCGTACATCAAATATTACCAATAAATAGCTGAATACATTCCCAACACCAAACACAACATCACAATAGCTAGTTACATATCCATGGCCTAATTGCAACATCACATTACCACAATGGCCCAATAGTCAGGTCATAGCCCACAGCCATTAGAGGTTAAATCATACCCCAATCCTCATTTGGTGGTACATTACCAATCGACATCCATGATTAGAAACAATACTTCTAAATCAACTTCTATAATCACAACTCATGATATTGCAAGCATACAATGCTAGCATTCATAAATCAAGTTCCAAATTTGACATTATAATAAATCATCTTTTAAATCAAGTTTAATCATTTTTTATAAAAATGGAAATCATCGACATTTAAAATATACATGTCCCAGAAATATATCAAACATTTAAATCAGTTTAGAGTACTACTTGCCTTTTTAACCATCAAACTACTATTCTCTTATCCCTCTATGTGCAAATCTGAATCAAAGTACATAACTCTAGTTAATATAAATTCTTAATTATCAACTATTTTTCTAATTTGCATAATGTGGCAACACAATTTCATAATTCCAACTAATAATGATTGTTATGTTCCTATACCAATTTCCAAATGCAAAATTTTTTTACTTATTTCATTTCTTTATGTATTTATTATTTTAGGGCTTTTTCCAAATATAATTACTACATTTGACATTAATTCCAAATATACTCACTACATTTTCAAAATCTCAGGTATACCCACTATGTTTATATTTAATCCCAAAAATATTTATTCCATTAAAAAGAGTTAAATTTTTATAAATGATAATAAAAGATAAAATGAATAGAAAGAAAATAAAATTATGGCTCTTTAAATTTAGAGCTCATGTGTAATTAGAGCATTGGTAAGTTATGACATTCAATTTTTTAATTATGTCTAAAATTTGATGGGCATTTAATAATTTTACACATTAATTAACGATGTTAACTTGCTGATTGAGTGTTTTTAAGATTAACTGCAAACATAGTGAATATAACAGAGATTTTGGAAACGTAATGGGTATATTTGGGATTAGGGTCAAACACAGTGGCTATATTTAGAAAATCCCATTATTTTATTACTATTATTTTTTCAGTTTAGTCAACTCTACCATATTGTGAAATCTTAAATATAATACACATGAATTACTAAATTTTGTAATTTAATAAGATAAAACTTTAATATTAAACAACAATATAACAACACGAATTAATTATATAAACGACAATTAATATTATTGTTGTAGTATACATGAATTTCTAAATCTTATAATTAATAAGATAAGGCATTAATATTAAACAGCAATATAACAATATAATTTAATTATATTAACAATAATTAATATTATTATTGTAATACTCATGAATTTCTAAATCTTTTAATTTAATAAGATAAGACGTTAATATTAAACAACAACATAACAATATAATTTAATTATATAAACAACAACTAAAATTATTACTGCGATACATACAAATTAATAGTAAACTAAAACAGGCAGAACTTTTAAATTGTGAATCGTAGTTACTATCAATCAATTTTTTTTCGCGCCTCATATTAATATAGGTTCATCCCAGTGAGAAATAAGGCCTACTAAGCTAATGGTAATATATCATTTATATTTTTTATATTTTTATTTATTTTTTCAATTATGCCCATCTGTTGTCATTGGAATCATACATATTTATGGAATACTGGTATAATCCATCGTCTAGTTCTTTTATTCATCTATCCATCCATTTATATTAAATATATACAGTATATAACGATTTTAAATACCAAAGCATCTCCATATGTATAACTATGTTATAAATATACATGTAACTTTATTATAAATCATCCAACTTCGCTTCTTATTTGTGTTATAAATTTACGTAAAACTCAAATCCCATCATATAATATTATAAAATTCAAAAATTATAACTTGCCAAACTTGAATATAACCTCCGACAGCCCTGATAGAAACTTAAATAATATATTTTTCGAGAATAATTAAATAATATATTTTGAGAATCAATAATTCCATTATTTCCAATCTAAACAACTCAATAAAATATCATTATTATTTTTCATCGACCATATTTCCAATAATATAAAAATTTAGAAAAATAAATAAATTTTCTTACCTCAATTTCCGTTAATCTCTCCTTGTTTGGATGCTCAACTTATTAGCTATCACTGCCTCTTTTCAGAAATGAAAAACGAATTTCAATTCCTTCCTTATTCTTTGTCCTTATTTATGACTACCTTCCTTATTTTTCATTCCTCCTTATTCTTCATCACTATTTATGACTCTCCCCCTTATTATCAACCCTATAATGACTCTCTTCCTTATTCTTCACCCCTGTTTATGACTTCAAAAGTAACCTCACGCACACTTATCAATCATCATCCTCCTTAACGCACATTTTCAGAAATTCCGCGTTAAATGAAATTTCTTTTCACATTAAATTAAAATGTATCTCTTTGTATCATTATCTGCTTATGACCCCACTTATTTATTATTTTACATGAGCTAATATATATCGTATATATATGCATCTCAATTAATACTTCTATTTTGCCAAATAAATATTTTTATAAATATTGGCACAAAATAAGTATATTATATTTTTCATATATAGAACTATAAATTAAAAATCCATCTTTTTTACGCTTTATTTCATAAAATTAATTATATAATTTCAACATATTAAACCTCATCTATATATTGATTCTATATAATTAGCACCCCTCATTCATATCATCAAGGAAATTATAAATATCAATTTTACTTATTCATGACTTTATAAAATCATCTCATCTTTTCTAACTTTGTTATTTTCATTAATTTACACAATTTAATATACTAAATCTTATCTATATAGATAAGCTTCACTTAAACTTCATCACTTCCATCTAAATATATATTTTTTAAGGCTTGAATATTGGGCATTATTTTTTATTACTATTTTTACCTATATACAATACATATATATTTAACTCACATAATTTTTAAAATTAGCATTTTTACTTTTCCAAACATTCTTTGTTTCATATAACTATTTATAAAAATATTATACTTATAAATCAAATATTAATTTATAATGAGAAATTGCCTTGGTTTAATTCATGCTTTAATCCCCTATATTAATTTCACACAATAATAGATAATTATCTAATTATTTAAATAGCATCACCTAATTTAATTAGTTATTTCTTTTCACAATTTTAATTAAAATTACGTAATCAATTCTAGATACCCATACTATAATAAATGTGTAATTAAGGAACACATAAATATAATCATGCAAAAAAATAAATTTACAGTTATGTGTTTAACATCTCTACAAATGAAAAGTTTTAAATTATAATTATATTTTAAAGAAGAAACAATAAATTAATTAATGGGTCGTGGCGATTGGAACTAAATAAAAAGTTCAAAATATATTATATTAGGAAAATTTTCAGCGTACCCACAATATTTTATCATTATTTAACTTATACCCACAACATTTAGAAAATTCCACACACATCAATAATATTTTACCATTAAAATTATTCACACACCCACAGCATTCCCCCTCGGATTCCTCCAATAGCCACGCTGTCAAGTGCATTCGCCTCTTTTTGTCTAAATTCCAAAAATGCCCTCTTCCAATTCCTCTATTGCTTGTTTACATCAATTCATACGCCAGTGTCGCCGTCCGTCACAGGGGATAACAAGCCAGGTGAAAATGGTGAAGGAGCTACAAGGAAGGAGGAAAATCTATCATTCAAAATCTTCGTCGGCTATGATTTCGGTGAGGATGGACAAATAGATCAGTGATTTTAAAGACACCATGACTGACTATGGTGTTCGGGGATGGATAAACTGAGAATCATGGCAGCAAAGATACTATCAACGTTGAAAAGGACACAACGGAGAAGATTCCTAAGCCTTCCCTTGCTCGTCTGTCTTGACGCTCACCTTCCAACCAAGCAATTCTCCAATCATAGCTGCCTTCTTTGCGATGCATCGTCGAACTAGAATTATTGACGAACTAAACAATTGCAGCAGCAACGCCAAATTAGTTGGCCTTATTCCCTCATGCAAAAATCTTCCATGTTGCGGTGAACTACTCGGATCATTGTCCTCTTTGGTTGGTATTGAACACTTTGACACGCCAAAGCAAACCCCCAAGGGAATTCCGTTATGAACGGTTCTGGGCTAGAGATAAGGAATCCCATCAGATTGTTAATAATGCTTGGACCTCGCAGCAGAGCTTTGGCCTCTCTGGTCAGATCCCCCTCGATCGGATGATCCAATCATGCAGCACAGATCTATCTAAGTGGAACCGTCGGAAACGGGGGAATCTCAGGAAAGTCATTGAACAAAGGCAAAGGGAGTTGGCCTCTCTTATGGCTCAGAACCCCACTGACCATAGAGATGATGTTATTAACCGCACTAAAGCCCAAATTAATCTTCTTCTCGGCGATGAGGAACAATTATGGAGGCAAAGAGCTAAGACTCATTGGCTTCACGAGGGGGACAGGAACACGAAGTTCTTCCACAATATGGCGTCCTATCGCAGAAGGGCCAATTCTATTGAGGGCTTAATGGATCATAATGGGCAATGAGTCAGTGATCAAGA
This sequence comes from Annona cherimola, assembly GCA_030490835.1. NCBI lineage: Eukaryota > Viridiplantae > Streptophyta > Magnoliopsida > Magnoliales > Annonaceae > Annona > Annona cherimola. Next base: position 56,700,389 of record CM059971.1, on the reverse strand, counting down.
TGAGATGCTGGAAATGACTGTGGCTCACTTCTCTTCTCTGTTCTCTTCCTCCGATTCATCGACTAGCAACTGGTTGAATGCTTCTATCTCATCAAAAATTTCGGATCAGCAGAGGACTTCATTGACTAGAACTCTCGAATTTGATGAAGTGGTCAAAGCAGTTAAGTCGATGAGCCCAACAAAGGCGCCGGGGCCAGATGGAATGTCAGCGGGGTTTATTCAAAAACACTGGCAAACTGTTGGGCATGATATTTATCTATGGTGCAAACAATTCATGGAACAATCAGATTTGGAGAGCCAACGCAGGCAGGTCCGGAAGCACAATGCCACCACTATCGTCTTGATCCCGAAAATGGCTGGTGCCCAGTCTTTGGCAAATTTCCGCCCGATCAGTCTTTGCAACGTTGCATACAAGATCTTGGCAAAAGTTCTGGCCAACAGAGTCAAGCTATGCCTCAATGACATCATCAGTGAATATCAGAGTGCATTTATACCGGGGCGGCAAATTTCTGATAACATGTTGGTGGCCTACGAGGTCATTCACTCCTTGAGGAGGCGAAGGGTGGGTATGAAGCAGGAAATGGCTATCAAACTTGATATGTCCAAGGCTTATGACCGGGTGGAGTGGGACTTCTTAAAACACATTATGGAAGCAATGAACTTTGGGCTGGTGTGGATCGGATGGATAATGAGCTGCATTTCTACGGTGAGATACAGGGTCAATGTTAATGGATTTAAGTCAAGATACTTCACACCACAGCGAGGTCTTCGGCAAGGTGATCCGTTATCTCCCTACCTTTTCATCTTATGTGCCGAGGGTCTTTCCGCTCTTATCGCTGGAGAGGCATGTGGGGGGAAAATCACTGGCATTAAACTAAATCCAAGGGGACCGCCTATCACCTACCTTCTCTTTGCGGATGATGCAATTATATTTATCAGGGCGACAAGGCGGAATGTCCAAAATATCTTGGCTATTCTTCTACAATATGCGGAGGCGTCGGGGCAAGTGGTCAATGTCGATAAGACTGCTGTTTTTTTCAGCCCAAATGTTTGCAGTTCTGTGAGAAATGAACTAACCCACCTGTTGGGAACTACGGGCCAGAGTTTCGACCGCTATCTGGGACTCCCGGCTTGGCTTGGCAAAGCCAAAAACCACATGTTCAAAGGTCTCAAGCAACGCATATGGAACAAAATTCAGGGGTGGAAGGGCAAAATCCTTTCATGGGGTGGAAAGGAGGTTCTCATCAAGGCTGTCGCCCAGGCTATTCCGACATACTCCATGAACATCTTTATGCTCCCAAAAGCTTTCTGTAACGAGATTAACAGGATGTTATGCAAATTTTGGTGGGGGGAAACGGAGAACAAACGGAAGATGTGTTGGGTCGCCTGGAGGGATATGTGCACATCAAAGCTATCAGGCGGCCTAGGATTTAGGGAGTTACATCTGTTTAATATTGCTCTTCTTGGCAAGCAAGCTTGGCGCCTCATGACGCATACAGATTCTCTCTGCTACAGGGTTCTCAATGCAAGATATTTCCCTAGTGGCGATATTTGGAGTTCAATTCCTAGAGCCTCTGACTCCTTCACCTAGAAGAGCATCACGAAGGCTATGGAGTTGATCCGGGACGGTTTCCAGTGGCGAATTGGTAATGGTGAGCGGGTCAAATTTTTTAAGGACGTATGGATGGAGGACCGTTTGCCCATGGCGGGCCCCCTCCCGCGGAATATCCCGGATGATGTGAAAGTGAAGTTTTTCATAAACGAAGCTGGGCACAGGTGGATCAGAGAGAGAGTTGTAGCGGCTGCGGGAGAGGAGGGCTAGAGAAGTGTGTGTCAGGTTCCCCTTCCTTCCCGTTCCGTGGAGGATAGGCTGTTTTGGAAACATGAACCCAATGGTTGTTTTTCTGTCAGGTCCGCCTACAGAATGCTGAACGGGACTACGACAAACCAATCAGATCTTACAGTGTTCAAGGCTATTTGGAAGACGAAGCTCCCGAGCAAAATCATGATTTTTGGCTGGAGACTATTCAAAGATGCCCTCCCAACCAGATTTAATTTATCGCTGAGAAACATTGATGTTGACACATTTTGCCTGTTTTATAGATCGGAGACTGAAGACGCCACTCATTTATTCATGAATTGTCACCACATCAGGGCGGCGTTCGTGAAAGCTGCCACAATTTCAGTCCCTTCGGGATCGATCTAGGATATGTTCCGTGGCATGGTCTCATCCAATAGGAAGGGTCGACTTGTCTTTCTCATCACATTTTGCTGGCGGGTTTGGTTTATGCGAAACAAATTCAGGGAGGAGGGAGTACCGCCATCTTTTGGAAACATCATTGAGTGGTGCACCGACTTCCTCGAGCAAACAAAGAGAGCCAAACTCCTTATTCTGGATGGGTTGATGGATAGACCCTTAGCGGTCAGATGGGCGAAACCCCCGGTCGGCTTTCTCAAGTTGAATGTCGATGCGAGGAGACATGCTGACTCTCATGCGTTGGGGTGTGCCGCTATTATTCGGGATTCTAACGGTAGTTTTGTGGGAGCTAAAGGTTGGAGGCTCGGGGGTGCTATGAGTCCACTCTGCATGGAGGCGAAGGCGCTCATCCTGGGAATCAAATGGGCGATTCGACTTGGATTGGAGAAAGTGCAGTTCGAAACTGATTCTCTTCTTCCTGTCAATTACATACTGAAGGACGAGCAAATTTTCTCACCAGTTGGGGCGACCATTGAGGAAATTAAATCCTTTTTCTCTTCATTCCCTTTCTATTCTCTTCTTCATGTGCTAAGGCATGGTAATACTGTTGCCCATACCTTAGCTGATTTTGTATCTATTTCTGGTACGGGTGGTCTTGTGTGGTGGGGTAACTGTGGAACCCTGACCGTATACGAGTTGTTTCAACTGTATACGCGTCATTTCGACATTTGTAATTTTGTAATTATTTTATGAATAAATGAAAATTCATGAATTATATTGATGGATATGTGTATTGGAGATTGAAATAATGTGATTAGGAATTTAACCCCGTGAATAGTGCACGTGAATAGTGTACGTGAATAGTAACTATGGGCTAAGACACGTGATTAAGAGTTAATCACTTGGATTAACTTAATCACAAAAAGACAAAATAGAGATTTAATCACTACAAGATAAAATAGCAATTTTTTTGGATATTTTAATCCAAGTTTGGATTTTTGTAGAAAAATAGAAAAAAATTCATAAATTGCAATCCGGGCGTCGGAATTCGATGAAATTTTTTATGGATGGTTAAAAATTCATGATGAACATGATGAATGGATTAAGATGTGATAAAAATCACAAATCAAAGGTCAAGATTAAGCATCAAATGAAAAATCAAAAAGTAGCATTTCTTTAATTAAATACTACTTTTGACTTTTTACAAAAAGTAAAAAAATAAAAAAATAAAAAAATTAAATGCAAAGCAGCAAGGGCAGGGGCGTGAGCAGGGGCATTAAATGGCCACTTGACTTTAATCAATGGATTAAATTCATCCAAATCACAAATCAAGGGTTTAGATTTAATTAGCTTAAAATTAATTAAATAAAAAATAATAAAAATAGGTAAAAATAGGGCTGCATAGGGCTGCTGGAGCAGGCATAGGGTGGGCAGCTCTTGGCTCAATGCAATTTTTAAAATTAAAAAGAAATACCAATTTATAATTAAATACCTCAAGCTAAGGGGGTAAAATCTAATTTTGTGAAAAATCAAAAACTATAAATAGGGGCCAAGGGGTGAACGACCAAGGCAGTCCCAAGCTTGAGCAAGAGCTCATTTTCCACCCCCAATTTCGTTTTAAGAGAGAAAGAGGAAGTTAGAGAGAGAAATGTCGAGTTGGAGGAGAGATTTTCTACTTCAGGTAAGTGATTTCTTTCCAAATTTCTTTTGGATGTTAAATAGGATAAAATCATGCTTAGATAATGCCTAAGCATGAGAAAATAAGTAAAGTTATAATGCTTAATTGGAATTATGCCAAAACATCAAAAATTTGGAGCGAAGATGGAGCAATCGGGAAGATAGCATATGATATGTGAAAATAATGCTCCAAAAATGATAAATGATGATTTGGATATATGATTATGATAAATATGATGTTAGAATAATGATATATTAATTTCATGATTTTTGGAATTAAGGATTATGCTTAAGTGAATTTATGATGATTTTTAGTATATGGAGAAAATGATTTTTTTTGGGCAAGTAAATGATGATAAATTCAAAATATAAGAAATGTCCAATGATATACTAGGCATAAGGTATGTCATGGTATTTTTTATTTTTGAAAAAAATATCAATTTTTAAAACCCATGAACAGTAGCCACGTCGCTGTGAACAGTAACCACGGATGAACAGTGATTTGCTACAGTGATTTGCTACAGTGAACAGCGTGATTTTGGAGAAAATTTGGAAATTAATATTTGAATATAAGTATGGAATTTTTGAAGAATTTATGGACAAAAATATCTATGTAAAGAAATAATGCCCAAATATTATAAAGCATACATGGGAAGCAGCTTAAATAAAGAAAATGAAATATCCTTTGTCCTTGAATAGGAAAAGGAAAAGAGAAGGTCGAAGACACCTCCTAAGAAGGTAAGCAAGTTATATGTTTTGCAAATTATTTTCAAAATGCTTGAAATTGTTTGCAAGTTGCTTTATGAAATTTATTTAAGGTTGGCCATACCTATAACTGTTTTACATGAACTGAAGTTCGTTTTGTGAAATTATTTATTAAATGCTTTTTATGAAATTGTTTATGATTTGCAAATATCATGCCGGCATGTGTATGAGAATGAGCATGTGCACGAGGAATAAGCCTTAGTCGAGGTAGTAAGCGGACCGGATGTCCCCCTCGTTATTGCCAAGTCGCTTAATAGGCCCAGGCCGGCGGTGACCTCCCTGAAATGGGAGCATGTATGGGATGGGCGCCTAGCTAGCGTCGCATCCAAAGGAATGTCATGAATGCTATGTATGCATTGCATTTGCATTTTATGAAATGCATGAAAATGATTGAAAAATTATGTATAGCTTGCTTACTGAGTATTATTACTCACCCATGCTTTTTCAACAACAGACAGGAAATGATGATGAAGGCAGCATGCCAAGTGTTATGTTGTTTTTGATATAAATGATGTTTATGTAAACTTTATGTAAAGACAACTATGATAATTTTGAGATGAAAAGGGAATATTTTTATTCCAATGAAAATGTTTATGGAATAGTTTTTTATCATAACTGTGTTATGTGAAATATATTTCAAATTGGATGAATGATGGAAATTTTCCATGTATTGATGAAAGAAAAAAAAAAAAAAAGAATCCTGCCGTGTGATCAGGGCAACAATCCTGAGTCACGTTTACCAATCAAAACGATCCCGGAGTAAGGCTTCTAGGCACCTCGGTTCGGGGCGCCACAGTAACCCACCCCAGATTATTTTGGAAAAACTTTGTACAGACAATTTTTTGGCAATGAATTGCTTGGACTCCGCTATCCCACCCCCCCTCCGAACGGAGAGGTGGGAGGATAGGGTGTTCTTTTCATCAAAAAAAAAATTTATTTGGACAACCGAAATTGGATTCTTCAATTTTGGGCAAACTACTGCTTGCTGAATAAGAAAGACGGAGACGAGCTTGTAGCGTGGTGGGTTTTGCTACTGATCTTTCTATTGAAAATGGTAGGGGCATGGCTTGTAACCTATAGGTGGCTAGAATCGATGTTAACGTAGAGAGTTGCTGATTTTCAGTGATGTTGTTATATTGAATTTTGATGGAAAATCTTGAACAGGGGCAGTCGAAGATGATGTTATTGCTGTGCAGAAGGCAGAAGGGTGCAAACCATTGTCAATTGGAGCTAGTAGTCTAAATTAAAGGAAGCTAGTCGTAGCTCTCAGAATGGTCGCCGTTGTTGGCTGCTACTATGACATTTTGGCTGAAATATCGTCTTGGTTGTGGCGAAAAATCGAAATTGTGGCTGTCGGTTTTTAATTGCCACAACTAGGATGGTTGATCGGCTGCTCAGTGAAAGAGAATCGAAGCAAAAGTGCTACGATCAGGAAGCTGCTGCTGGTTAGGAGATGGAAAAGACCGCCAAACTCTATTTCTTCTGGCAGCACAACTGTAGCAGCGATGATCTCCATCTCTCCGACATGATCTATCATTGTCTTTCTTCCACAAAAATCTGGTCATGTGCATACGGTCATGGAGTCTGGCATCATCCTCTATAAGGACTAAAATCAAATTAATCCAAAGATCCAAATTGTTCAAAACCCCTATCCATTTTCACCCTAAATCTAGCGGCACGCCCAAAACCCATTCGCTCTATATCTCTAGTATCCGCTAATCTTGGGATCCAAACTGTTCAAACGGTTGGCAAAAAAAAGAAAAAAAGAAGCGGATCTACAATTTTGGTGCAGATAGCCCCAACCTCGATTAATTTTGCTGGCAATATTTGTCTCCTGTGGCGTTCTCCTTCGAAGCCGGCCATTTAGGTCCTTTTCGGAATTTAAAAAAGGGGCAAGTGCACTTCACGGAACGAGACTGCGTAGGCATCGGAGGAATTACCGGTAAAATATTACGGGCATCGTAGGAATTTTCGAAATGTTGTAAGTATAAGGGGAATAATGGTAAAATTTTGTAGGTATGTAGGAAATTTTTCCTATTATATTTTGTTCTATGTTTTACTAATGTTAGCCATTACCAAAGTCGTGATGGCTTGAAAATGTTATACCAAGGTTTGAATCTCTAGATAAAAAATTTCACTTATTTTATTATTTTCTTTTAACCAAGAGGATTGATATTTTTAATTTTTAAACTAAATATATAAATATAAAATTTCAAATTATCATACATGGTTATTAATTAGGGGTGGCAAGGTGTCATGTACACAAGTCCATGTTTGATAACAAACCTTTTATGTGGCAAGTTATTAACCAAGAAAAAAATAATTAAAAAAATTTGCTATAAAGCAGCAATTCACTTTGAATGAGGGAGTTGGAACAGTGAAATAGGGTAGAGAGAGGGGGAGAACGAGAGAAATGATATGTGGCTTTGATCAAGTTAATCTCAATCATCAATCATCATCATTCAGATTAGTTATTATTTATTTTATTTCTTCCTTTCTAAATTTCATAAGCGTCAAGGGTAGAGATCAACTTAGATTTTGAATTTAGGAGAAAAATTTTAGATTTGAAGGAAATTACTATCCATATAAATCAAATTTGTTAAATAAAATAGAGGTCAATTTTAATCCATGAATTTGAGGTTTTGTACTTGAACATGGCCATTTTTTTTTATTGGTACATTTTACATTCATCTCAACACATATTACACTGAAGTTCTGAGACATTCTTACAAATTTGGAGACACACAACTCCGCCAAAGAAATCCGGAGACACAGCTCCGTAGAAGAATAAGGAAGATATAACTTCCAACAATCAAACAGGAGACCACAGCTCCTACTAACAATTTTTTACTTCTTGCCGAAATCCCATATGCAGGATTCGAACCGCACACCGCACACCCCAGTGTCTGCTTTATCACGCCTGCGGTGACCAACCTGTTGGGTCCCGAATAAATGGCAAAACCCAAGAGGGGAGGGGTGAATTGGGTATTTAAAAATTTATAACTTAAACAGAAACTTGACCCCGGATTAATCTAGTCCCCTTAATGAAGAAACAGAATAGAAAGCAAAGTAATAAAGAGAGCAGAAATAAAAGCAAGTAGACAAGGATTTTATAGTGGTTCGGGCAACCTCCCTACTCCACTCTTTCAAGCTCACACTCCTTGTGACTTGGGTTCCACTATTGTATTCCGCGAATACAACTAGAGCCTCTTGCTCTCTTCTAGATTCTAGCTCTAGGGGGCATATACAACCAGAGCCTCTTGCTCTCTTCTAGATTCTAGCTCTAGGGGGCATATACAACCACTTAGCACAAGTAGGTGATGAGTCACACTCCAATCACACACTACTTTGCTACCTCTTGATCTTAGCTACGCAAGCTAAATCAAGTTCAACACAAACAAGTAAACAATAAAAGTAAACTACACTTTACAGGTGTGTACAAACGATTTAGCGCAGGGAAGAACTTGTAGATGATGGCTTTGAAGTTTCTGAATGTAGCTCTTGCAACTTGAAGCACAATTCTTCCTCTCTTGATTGACTTGATCACTTTAATGCTCTTGTAGATAGGAGTTATGCTCACTTAATGTTTTCCAACTACTTCCCTCGTTCACCATGAATGCTATTTATAATTTTGGAGGGAATCCGAACGTTAGAGGGTAGGTGGCGCGCATTTAATGCGCCAACGTTCGAATAAATTCCGACCGTTGTGACCCAAGTCGCATGTGGAGTCGACTTGGCCTGCGACTTGGCTTCCAAGTCGCACCTGGAGTCGACCTCGTGTGCGACTCCAGTTCTTCAGAGTTCCAAGTCCGAGTCTGGGTCAACATGGCCTTCAGTCTTCAACTCAAGTCGATCCTGGAGTCGACTTGGGTTGCGACTTGGCGTGGTCTTTTGCAAGAACACCTTGATCTTCTTGAACTGGCTTGAACTTTGTTAAATTTGTCTTTATGACTTTGATATTTCTTCATTTGGAATAAGCTTGAAGATTAGCTTTGGACTTGATAGACTTGATTTGAACTTTGAATATAAATCTTAGCTTTTGATCTTCAAGAAACTTCAGTTGCTTTTTGAGAATGAACTTTGCATCTCATTTGGATTTGATAAAGTCCAAATGGATCCTTGGAATAAGATTGAAACTTCAATCTTCAAGTCTGAACTCCTCAAGTCGGAGTTGGAGTCGACCTCGTCTGCGACTTCGCCCAAGTCGCACCTGGAGTCGACTTCGCCTGCGACTTCGTCATGTCCGTTTCCACTTTTTAACTCTGGATGTTTGAAGTCGATGCTGGAGTCGACTTCGTCTGCGACTTGGTTTCCTAAGTCGCACCTGGAGTCGACTTGGCCTGCGACTTCACTTGTTCTTCTCCCCTTTTCAGCTCTGGATGCTTGAAGTCGATTCTGGAGTCGACTTGGTATACGACTTGGCTTCCATACTTGATTTTCTTCAAATGAATATTCCTTAAACATTTCCACAAACTTGTTAGTAGCCAAGACTTACTCAAATTTAGTTTGTTAATCATCAAAACATAGATTTAGCTAGTTTTCCACATATTTCCAACAATCTCCCCCTTTTTGATGATTGACAAAACCGTTTTGAGTGTATACCTTTCAATAACTTAATAACATGCTCATTTTGCATTTCATACTCATGCTCATGCAAGTATTCAACATATGCTCATGCAATCTTTCAAACATATGGTATTCTTATTCTTCTCCCCAAACTTATCTACTCTTCTCTTCTCTTCCTCAAATCCTATTGTTCTCCCCCTTTTTGTCAATAAATCAAAAAGATTAGAGGGTAAAGAAAGAGATAGGTGGGATTGCTCCCCCTAAACAGGTGCTCCCCCTAAGTTTATGCTAGCCTAACTCAATCATTCCCATGTCATTTCTAATTTTATAGAATGCTTCTTTGGCTAGGGGTTTTGTGAATATATCTGCAACTTGATCCTCTGTTCTTACATATACCAAACATATGTCATGATTTTCTACATGTTCTCTAATAAAATGATGTCTGAGGTCTATATGTTTGGTTCTAGAATGCAGAACTGGATTCTTGGTTAGGCATATGGCGCTTGTATTATCACATTTGATAGGTATATCTTTAAAATCCATGTCATAGTCCCTAAGTTGCTGTTTCATCCAAAGTAATTGGGCACAACAGCTCCCGGCGGCAATATATTCGGCTTCCGCCGTAGATAGAGCAACACTAGTTTGTTTTCTTGAAAACCATGAAACCATCATGCTTCCAAGAAACTGACATGTTCCACTTGTGCTTTTTCTATCTACTTTGTAACCAGCAAAATCCGCATCCGAGTAGCCGATTAGATCAAAATTAGAGCCCTTTGGATACCAAAGTCCTATATTGGTAGTGTCAACTAGATATCTGAAAATTCTTTTCACAGCTACCAAGTGTGATTCTTTTGGGCATGATTGAAATCTAGAGCACATACACACACTAAACAAAATATCTGGCCTAGAAGCAGTTAAATACAATAAGGAACCTATCATGCTTCTATACAATTTTAAATCAACTACTTTGCCCTTCTCATCTTTGTCAAGCTTGATTGTAGAGCTCATGGGCGTGTTTGCTCCTTTGCTATTCTCCATGCCAAACTTCTTGAGCATCTCTTTGATGTATTTGGACTGGTTTATGAAGATTCCTTCATTTAGTTGCTTGATTTGCAGTCCAAGGAAGAAATTGAGTTCTCCCATCATGCTCATCTCAAACTCTTTCTGCATAAGCTCAGAAAATTCTTGGCAAAGAGTTTCATTAGTAGCACCAAAAATAATATCATCTACATAAATCTGAATAATCAGAATATGATTTTCTTTATATTTGATAAACAAAGTGGTGTCTACCTTTCCTTTTTGAAAGTCATGATCAATCAGAAATTTGCTTAGTCTATCATACCAAGCCCTTGGAGCTTGTTTTAATCCATATAATGCTTTGGTTAGCTTGTATACAAATTTAGATTGATCTTTTTCCTCAAATCCAGGTGGTTTTTCCTCATAAAGTATTTTGCAAAAAATTGAAAATTAAATTAGATACAAATAGACTACAGAAATTTAATGTGATTAAAAGAGGCCTCACTTGTAATTATAGTAAGTTTCAAATATAAAATAATTATTAATTAATAATATATTGATGATGTTTAATAATAATTATAATTGAATATTTGTAAATAGAGTTGAATACAATGCAGAAAATACAAATAAAAAATTAAACATGTATTTTGGCAATCTACGAAATGAGCTCTAGCTCAAATTAATTATTTTATTAACTTAGAAAAAGTAATGTTTTAAAATTTATTATAGATGATAATTTTGGAACAATTTAATTTATACATGAAATTGCATTTTGACTAAATTATAAAGTTAGGATATGCAGAAGTATCCGTACATCTTAAGATGAAATATCATGCTAAGTCATTATTAGAAAAAATAATTGGAATTAAAATATTGATTAAATGAAGTGTTTTTTCAGTGCGATAATTTGAGTATTATACCAAAATACGGTACAATGATGGATCCGAGATTCATAGAAGGTAATTAGAGTTCTTTTCTTTTCTTTTTTTATTTTATATTGTAATGTATGATTATGAGCAAAGATGTTTTGGATGTCATTATTTTCTAATTTTTAGGCAAATAGATATTATCAGTGATGCTGAGTTTGACCTTTATTCAAGCTAGCGTTACGCATTATGTTTTCTTCTTTTTTTTATTTTGTATTTTAATGTATGATTATGAGCATAGATGTTTTGGATGTCATTGTTTTCTAATTTTTGGGCAAATAGATATTATCATTGATGATGATTTATTGTGATGCTGAGTTTGACCTTTATTCAAGCTAGCGTTACGCATTATGGTATCAACATGTATGGCTTGGTTTGCTGGTATATCCATGAGTCATAGTTGTAGTTGTGGATTCATGAAGTGTTATTATTGGATCATCAGTGATGATCGTTAGCACATCCTAACCAGAGGTTGAGATGTGATAGCCTGGGTGGTATCCATTCAGACCTACTTGTTTGACCATTGTAGACTTGGTAGGCTACAGACTTGATTTGTTTGACCCTTATGATTTGATTGATATATATTGTGAACTAATCTGTGAGACTATTGGTCCTCAATGTAATGGTTGGGGTGAGAGTTATTCACGCAATGTGGTGCGGCATGGCTGCAGCTATATGAAGAGCACAACAGGATATTAGTTACACCTCTGATTTTGATAAAAGTGTTTCTTGACCTACCCATAATGTGCGAGATTGGCTACTCGTGTTGGGGTTAAATTGTACAGTAGGTTGATTACAAAGCGAGATACCAAACTTCCCCATTAGATGTTAGACCTTTGCTGGATTGATTTGAGAAGTGACATGCATATGATGTATTGATACATGCTTAAACATTAACATATGTTTAATATGAATTTAAACTTGATTTTGAATTTATGATATAACTTATGTTTTGTCAACCCTTATGTATATTATCTACTTAAGTTTTTTCAGTTTATATTTATAGGCTCTACTTACTAAATTTGTCCGGAATCATCCTATTTTATCATTTTTTAAATAACAGATATACAGGTGGAGACGAATATGGGGTTAGTGTACTAAATGAGGCTAGGACTTAATGAATTCAGATCTAAAATGATCTATTTTAAGTTTTTAAATGGTGATTAATGGAGATATGAAGTATGTATTTTATGAATTTATCATTCGGATTTAGTTTAATGTGAATTTATGAGACACCTGGTTCATGATGATCTAATGAATTATGTTATCACACCTATGTATGGTCTCTCATTATCATCAATCTTATACTTTAGTAGCGATCATTGACTTTGTCGGCGAGATGTTACACGTACCTTGAAACCTATCCTCCTAATTGAATTGAGTATTTTTTTTTAAATTCAAAACTTGTCCTATCTATTTTAGTGTACCCAAAGAGTCAACTTACGTTACCCTATCCAAGTAACACTCCTTAATCTTGAGGAACTCGAATAGGAAGCTCATTGTTGCTTAGTGTTGGAGGAGGAAGGAGAATGCCCCTCTGGCTGGAGTCATATGCTTTGTTGATGAGTATGAGATGGTTATATGAATTAGGCCTTCTTTAGGTGGTAGTTGAAAGTGACTCGATGATTATCATTAATAAGATACCTAGGATTGACTACACTTTCTCAATTTTGGGCGTGTTGACTAAGGGAGATCAAAAGCTAGCTGTGAAGAACCATTCAAAATAGGTGAGGTATTCCCATGTGCTCAGGAGCGAGAACTAGCTCGCACATATACTTGCAAAACATGGAATTTCAAATATTCACTTTTAATAGATGTGGTGGGGATCACCTTATGGATGTATCTCTGAATCATTATGTGATGATCTTCTCATGTGGAATGAATGGGTGCCCTCCAACTCGTTTTCTACACTGGATGGCTGGGGAAGTGATCTTGGCGGTTACCATCTTTTAGCTCTAAAAAAACAAGTGAATGTTTAAACGTCTTCTTCCTTCCACTTACCTACTGAAATATTCTACGTTAGTTCTTGATTTCATCTTGAAGCATTGTCATTTCTATCTCAATATCTTTTACTCTACTTAATGTTCTTTGTAATCTTAATATGTGGACTTTCGATGGTAAAATAGTTACCTGATTTTGTTTTGAAATAAATTTTATGACGATATATTTTCCATTTATATTAGGGTGCCCGATACATTTTTAATTGAGTAAAACTAACCCCTTTTGACGTGATATGCGGTTGGGTTAGAAAGTTTTTAATTCAAATTCAAAAATTGGGTCGAGGCGGGTCAAATATGTTTAGACCCAAAGAATCCCGACCCACCCTATATGTATTTATAATAAATTATAAGTGGTTTTTATTCTTATTTTCATTTTCTTTCAAAATTCTGACATTATTTATGATTAATTATATTAATAAAATAAAATCAATAAGAAACATTTGCAGACATATATACTCAAACGCATGATTGTAGTTTTTCCATTATTTTCAAAACTCTCGCAAAAAATTATTATTTTTAAGAAAATATTTTCATAAAGGACAAAATCCATTGTGAAGGACATTAAATTATCCTTTTTTCATAAAGGTAAATTATATTTACTCATGTTTTGTTGTAGTAATGATGTTTACTTTTTAAGTAATAAAATGTTGAAGCACGTAATATTTAAATTTTGGGAATGTTTCTATGAAATCCTCTCTCTATGTAACCCCTTACATTTTCGACATCTAGACGATTAATGAAAAATCTACTCCATCTATCGCGTTTAGCATCACTTATATTATTATGGAAGTCCTTTCATTTGTTTAATATCACTATATATAGGCCCCATCTGCAAACATATAAAATCAATATAATAAAATATTTAATGCTAAATATTAAATTTTAAGTAGTATTTTCAATATCTAGACCATCTTAAATATTATTATTAAATGGATAAATGATTTTATAAAGTATTATTATATTCCAATACATATGTGGATGAATTCAAGTATTTTTCCTAATTTATACATGAATATACTTATTTTTGAGGCCTATGCAAATATAGGATTTGGAAGAAACTTGGTCTCGAATTTTAAAAAAATAATGTTAAATACAATGAATAGATTGAATTTTCTATCAAACATCAACATCTTAGAATTTGAGAGATTGACATGAAATCACTTATATGTAACCTGATTTACATAGAAACGGACCCGTTTAAATTTAGTATAGATATGTATCTATATTTGATAAGTGTATAAATTTTTAAGGTTATACTTAACCTTCATTTTTTGCCTTGCTCGCCATCACAATATCGATCCAAGACAAATTCGAAGTTTTTTCTTGAGGCCTATTGAAAAAAGATGATGGTCAAACCGACCTTGTTCTAATCCGATATAAAAAGTAAAGTTAAATAAAATTTTAAAAAAGTAGAGTTAATGTTAGAAAAATCCTAACTCGAGATGGCCCACTGTGATTCTCACCTCTTATTTATATGATGTTTAATAATTACTCCGGCAAGATGATCAACTCTAGAAATTGATGGATGATTTTTTCATTATTGCATTAACATATTACTTACCTTGAACTTCTCCTGAGCAACAAAATATTCTCTTCATCAAATTTTCAACCATGCTTTTCAAATGCTGAAATCAATTCTGAGCATATTCGTTATAAGTTATACACACTATTTTTATAATTAAAGTCCATGCCCAATTTACGCTGACTCTCCTATCCTTCTTTATCTTCTATTGGCAGCTCAACTTGCCCGTCCGGATTTGGACTGCTGTTTAGATTAAAATCCAACTTGGATATGGAGTAGAAAATATTGAAATTATTTCTTTACTTTCTTCATCTATAGATTTTCTTCGTTTGATAAAAAAAATATCAAAGCACATTTAAAAACTGTTAATATTCTCTATAAAAAAATGTTAATATTAACAAATACAAACGTGTTCATAATTATAAAAGCACGTTTTACCCAATTAGTTATGAAAGTTAAACGATTATATACTAAAAATAGTTTGAGATTACCAATAAGTCGTGTACTTTTCAATTAATTAACTTTATTGTTATAATTAATATATTTTTATTTTTATGATTTTTATCACAAATATTGTCATCAAAATTTAATCAAACAATACAAATGAATATTCATAGACGAGAGAAATTTTATGTCATGCCGTGCGTACAGGACTCCAGAAACAAATAGGCGGTGATTGCGTTTGACTGCCGTGATTTGACTACAACGCGTGCGGGCGGTCAAAATCATTTTCCCAAGCTGGGTTGATAATTTGAAATTACAAATTTATATTTTATTGATGAGATTAACCATTAAGTTGTTATATAAATTAAACTAATTAATATATAACCATCAGAGGCTTAGCCTCCATTAGTATAAGTATGGGTTCGAATCTCGGTTTGTGCAATTTGAAAGTTTTGTCTCCTCATTCATATTTTCGAGAGGTTGTAGTCTTCTGATCATTTTGAGTAGCTTTTAATCTCCTAAAAAATTTGTAAGCACTGTCTTAGAACTTAATTATAATATGAGATGAGATATGATATAAAATACAAACTAATCAAAAATAACTAATTAATATATAATAATATTATACCAATTATTAATGTATTTTAAAATTTTATTATTATTTATATATTTTAATGAGATCCATGTTATGCATAAAATTTCATAACAATTGGTTCTGATTCCATGTAATGAACCCTTTAACCCATTTTTAATTTTTAATTAAAAAGTGTGGGCCCAAATAAGAATCATTTATCTATCAAATTTTACCACTTTTGGATGTATTTAAAATTTTAAAAAAATTTTAAATTAAAATCCTAAATGCATGAAAAAATAAAATTTTTGAATTTTAAAATTCTAAAAGATATATATAAATCACAACTAGTAAAATTTGGTATGAAAATTATTTTGGCTTTGGCCTACACATTTATAAAAAATTTTATAAAGACGCGAAAGGGTCAGACTAACCACGGGGAATAAATCTTTTCCTAAGAAGATTTTGCACATGGTACAGTCTAAATAAGCAAAACTATCTAAATTGAAATGAATCCCAACAAATTTTCTTTTTCACTTTTCAGCTATGGATATATAATAAAAATGATAATATTTGTTAAATCATTAGCTCAAAACATCTAACTTGAGAAAATTGCCATTGATTAGGCAAGTAATGAAGATGATGGCAATAAAAATAAATAAAGAGGATGAATTTTTTGTATTATTATCATTCTTCTTTGTCTTGCTACTGAGAATCCTTAAATTTAATTGTCAGCCCAGTTAAAAGGATTACTATTAGTGTGGGAGTATTTGTATTTGTCTCCTTGAGTATAGGGATATTTACAAGAAGTCTCTCTAGGATAAAAGGCCTTATTTATAATATCAGAAGTCATAGTATGTATCATACTAACAAAAACCGATTACTCTAAGTAAGGGGTTTATCAAATTAAATGTAGATGTGAGCATCTTGCTTAAATTTTATGGGTTTTGGATGAGATAGTAAATGTTCTTTTTTGGCAACAAAGTATTGGTTGATTTCTAGACATACAAAACCTAAATGAGTGGAGGCTAAGGAACTACTTATGGGAATAGAGTGACTGCTAAACATTGGGGTGCCTAAAGTGGAATGCGAAATCAATTGGCTACTAGTCAAAGAAATCATGCATTCCGGTGGTGTGATAGTAAATGAGATTAGGAGATTGAAGAATTCTTTTGTTTAAATTAACTTTTGGCATTCTCAAATCAATGTACTCATGACTTAGCTAAATGCACTTATCGCAAGTAGTTGATTTTTGTATATTGAGTAGTGACCCTTCAAATTGTATAAAGGAATTAATCAGTAATGAAAAAACGGATAATTTTTTGTAAGGGTGGCTATCGTTCATGCACCTCTGAGATTATGAGGAGTATGGGAGTTTGGAGCCATTCCTTATTTTTCTCTCTTGGATGTATATTTTTCACCTTAAAAAATAAGAGATGCGATTTTGTTAGTCCGGGTTAAGCAAATACCTCGCTAAGCAAATATCTCGCTTAGCCCACATTTCTCCACACATTTGTTTATTTAAGTATATTTAACAAATAAACCAAGTTTTACTATTTTTTTATATATGTATATATTTTTTTAAAATTTTTAAACATCTCCGTATTTTAAACACGTGTATACAAATAGATATTTAAAAATCTCAAAAAATTATATACACGTATTCAAAAATGATAAAACTTGATTTATATGTTAAATACACTTAGATAAACAAGTGTGTGGAGAAAAAAATAAAAAAAAATATTTTTAAATGGATTTTTTAAGATTGGTTAAGTAGGACATTTGCTTAGCCGGGGCTTACAGGATCATTCCTCAAAAAATAATAAAGAGGATGAAGCTATTTGAATTCCAAATGAACTCACTAAAATTATTGATTTGGGTATGCTATTTGAATTTCATATAAATTCACTAAAATTATTGATCTAGGTATATCATATTATTAAATTTAAAATATTTAATTTCATGATTTATCACAACTTTGTAAATCAAGACCAAATACCTCAACAAACATTTATAAATGGACGAATGGATATTATCCAACAAAAATATTATATGAGAATGTTCTTAAGTATACTTTTATTGTATAAGGGCGAAAATAGAAATTAACATTTTTATGGATAATCAAAATCGATTTATTTAAAAACTGTTTGTACAATACGAACATACAATATCCGTTAAATAATGGAGATAAACTTCAACGATAGCCAGAAACATACGAGGATCAACCTTATCGAAGAAGAACACTCAAGTATCCAATCGAAAAGTATTTGATTACACTTCCACGCAGATATTCTTCCAATGGGGTCGAAGGTTTTCCATTAACCCATGTCACTCGTTAGCTAACAATGAGCAATGTGGAGAAATAACTGTTCTACGCAATTTATAATTTATTGGGATGGAAGATTTCTTGAGGATGCAATTTACGTGTAACTTGGATTCAGTTTATATATTGGGAGTGCTTCTACGAAATCCCTCTCTATATAACTCTTTTTATTTTTAACATTTAAATGATTGATAAAAAATCCATTCCATCCATTGTGTTTTACATCATTTATATTATCATGAAAATTATTTCATTTGTCTTGATCACTTCATCTACAAACATATAAAATCAACGTAATAAAATAATTTAATATTAAATATCAATTTTTAGGTAGTATTTTCAACATCTAAACCATTTAAAATATTACAAAGATATGAATAAATAATTTTATAAAGTATTGTTACATTCCAATATATATGTAAATGAATCTAAACAATTTTCCTAATTTACACATGAATATATCTATTTTTGAACAAATGTGACCTATGTATATATTGGATTCGGATTAACTTAATCTCCTAGCTAAATAAATGATATTAAATATAATAAATGGATTGAATTTTTTTATTAAATATCAAAATCTCAAAAATGAAAAGTGTTACATAAAAGCTAGTCTGTTTATATATAACTGTATCTAACGGCTCCACATGTAGCCCTTTCTTGATAGAAAGAATCATAACCATGTATTTTTTTGTTGTAAATAATAATTTACCCACGCTTATAAGAAGTTAATATTAAAATAAATTACTATAATGACTTTGCAATAAATAATACCTTTTAAATTATATTAATAGAGTTCATAATTTACCCATGATACTTGTTAGCTAACAATAAGCAATGTGGAGAAATAACTATTCTACCAATTTATGATTTCTTTAGATGGAAGATCTCTTGAGGAGTTTACATATAACTTGGATTGAGTTTATATATTGATAGCCTTTTTACGAAACCTCTTCTTTATATAACCCTTTTTATTCTTAACATCTAAATGGTGGATGAAAAATTCACTTCATCTATTGTGTTTAATATCATTTATATTATTATGGAAACTCTTTTATTTGTCTAGATTATTATTGTGTATGAGCCTCATTTATAAACAAGTAAAATCAACGTAATAAAATAATTTAATATTAAATATTTATTTTTAAATAGTATTTTCAACATCTAAACCGTATAAAATATTACAAATATATGAATAAATGATTTTATAAAGTATTATTAAATATTTATTTTTAAATAGTATTTTCAACATCTAAACCGTATAAAATATTACAAATATATGAATAAATGATTTTATAAAGTATTGTTACATTCTAATACATATGTAAATGAATTTAAGAAATTTTCCTAATTTACACATGAATGTCCATATTTTTAAGCAAATGTCATATATGCATATATTGGATTCGGATGAACCTGGTTTCCTAGCTAAACAAATTATGTTAAATACAATGAATGAATTGAATTTTTTTTATTAAACATCAAAATTTCAAAAATGTAGGGGCTATATACAGAAGCGGGTCTGTTTACATATAACTGTTTCCAACAGCTCGACATGTAGCCCTTACTTGTTAGAATTAATCATAACCATATATTTTTTTCTACTATAAGTAATAATTCACCCATGTTTATAAGAAGTTAATACTAAGTTAAATTACCACAATGGCTTTGTAATAAATAATACTTTTTAATTATATTAATATAATTCACCGATTTTTAAAATGTTATAACAATTTAAATAAATCAATTAATATAAAATAAATAAATTTAAATGAAATAATTTATAAATAAATTAACAAGAAATTAAATAAATAATTGATTGAAAATAATATTTATTCATTTATTCAAATTTATTTAAATTCATTTATTTATTTCTAAATGTATTAAATAAAATGAATATTTGATAGCTTAATTTTTAAAAGAGGCATTACTTACTACAAAGCATCATCCTAATTTTGTCATTCCATAATTTAAATGAACATTAACTTCTTATAAAAGTTAGAAAGTTTATAACGAAAAAGATATAATGTTATATTAACTTTACCACATGTCATGTAGGTTATGCCTAAAAAACATCTTAACTTAAGTGTTAGGGTTAGTTGCAACCATATTTTTTATGAAAAAAGTATTTTACTCATGTCTACAAGAATTAATAGCAAATTAAATTACTACCATGCCCTTGAAATGCAACCATACATCTATAATCATATTAATTTAGGTCATATGTTTTTAAATAACGTTATAACAATTTAAATAAATAAATAAATGAATATAAATAAATTTATAAATAAATAAATTTAAATTAATTCACTGATATTTAAATAAATAAATAAATAAATTAGAATGAATGATTGAAAATACATAAATAAATGATTGAAAAATATAACATTTATTTATTTTCAATAAAAATTTGATGGCTTAATTTTTAAAGTGAAATTACCTACCATGAGTGCACTAATATAATTTTGACATTTAATAATTTACATCAACATAAACTTCTTATAGAAGCAGATCCAACTTTAACATGTAAGGGGTTGTATATATAAGCAAGATACATAGATTAATGTAAACCGCGTTTAAATAAATTAATTAATATTTAAATAAGAAACATGATATCGTTAGCTCAGACTAAGTAATTGTCAGCCTAAAAAATCATAATTTTTTTTATTTTTTCCTTATAAACTTGTTAGTATAGATATATTTAATATATACACTAAAATTTATCCTTTTTAAATATGTGTATATATTTTTTAAGATTTTTAAAGAAAAGGATATTTTAGCCTTTTCAATGGTTGAAAATTGCTAAAATACCTTTGTATTTGAAAATCTTAAAAAATATACATATAGATTCAAAAATAGTAAAACTTGATTTATATAGTAAATATACTTACATAAATAAGTGGATGAAGAAAAAATTTTTAAAAAGTTTTTTAAATAGATTTTTCGAGATGAGCTAAATAAACTATTACTTAGCCTAAATTAACATGATTATTTCTCTATTTAAATAAATAAACCAACATGAAATAAATAAATAAATTCAAATAAATGATTGAAAATACATAAATAAATGATTAAAAATAATATTTATTTATTCAATTTTATCTATTCTTTTTATTTATTTATTTTAATAAAAATTTAATGGCTTAATTTTTAAAGATGCATTACCTACTAGGAACAGTGTTTCAATGCATATTAATGCATCATGCTGTAAAACTCAATTTTTAAAATATTTTTTGAAAATCTTTTTATAAAAATGGTTAAGGATGTATTTAACTTATATATTATATTTTACCATTTTTTGAGATATATATAATAATTTTGACACTTGATAATTTGCATCGACGTGAATTTCTCATAAAGTAGAGAGGTTTCAAACAATGGTTATAATCAACTTTAACACATGAATTTCTCATAAAAAGTAAAGAGATTTCAAACAATGGTTATAGCCAACTTTAACACATAAAGAAAATGCGTTTATTTCTTGAAAAGGTGCAATTACAAATGTTGACTAATAGACCATTCATGCGGGAAGTTACAAGTGCTTTGTATTCTGAAAGTGTACATCACATGATCTAGCCTTCAAAACTAAAACCTAAATTACATAGTTACTTTTGTTGTTTTAAATCGATGTTAACAAACTATCACACTTAACTGCCTTATTTTGAGTGTATTTGAAATTAATGAAACAATAAGTGAGTATATATCAAAATTTTCAAATTTAGTAGGCATATAAGCATATTAATGGCAAATATAATAAGTATAGTTGATATTAGCCATAAAATTTTCCTTTTTTATAGCTTATGTTGCAACTGAATACCCAATTCAACTTTATTTTCTTATATTATATTATTATTTATCTTATCTATTTTAATTTCATATAATTTTTTTATTTTTTCCCATCCCAAAGTCCCCGCGCTTTTGAAAACGCACCCTTCTTCTAGTCGTACATTTCTTAACACCCGCGAAAGTAAACGTCCGAACATCCCGCCGCATGCGATGCCACCTGTCAGTGAAGCATGCGTCACCTCTGCCACAGCCCCACTGCCCTCAGGGATTTGCTGGGCCTTCGCTCTCTTCCTCGCTTGAGACTGAGACAGCCATCGCCGTTGAGAACAAGAAATGTCCTGAAATGGCACTCCTTCTGTCCTAATTAGTTTTTTCTAATTTAAAAAACCCACCCCACCTCCAATCTCTCTTCTCTCTTTTCTTCTTCTTCCTCTTCCGTTTCCATGACTTCTCCCATCCCATTTATAGACCTCAATCTCCTTCCCGACTCCCCTCTCCTCACTCCAAAGCTCGAGCCCAAAGCCGAACCCCACGATGAAGAGCCGCTCCAAATTTTACCCCCGGTAGCTCCCAACTCTAACCCTAATTTCCTGCAGCAGATCCCCTCTGCAACCAATATCCAACGGCCTTCCTCCTCCGCAGATGCCGACGACGTCTACTCCGAATTCTTCCGCATTTCCGAGCTCTTCCGCTCGGCATTCGCCGACCGCCTCCGTCGCCGCTATGGCGACGTCGACGTGCTCGACCCGGACAGCCTCGCGATCATCCCCGCCGGACAGCAGCCGCTGTCGGCGTCGTCCTCGGCCATCGTCGCCTCTAACCGGGCGAAGCGGTATCGGTCCAAGGAGATGGTGCGCGTGACCCAGCTCGGCATCCAGGATCACCAGCAGTTCCGGATGTCCGTGCGGTCGGTTAGGATGATCTTCGAGTCTCTTCGGTTGTTCTCGATCCAGGAGGAGGAGCGGGCCATGCTTTCTTCGGGGGTGACGGCGAAGCGGGTCCGAGGCGACCTGAAAGCTTCTGCTGCGATGATGGATCGTGGGATGTGGTTGAATCGGGATAAGCGGATTATCGGGTCGATACCCGGCATCCATGTAGGGGACCAGTTCTTTTTCCGAATGGAGATGTGCGTGGTGGGGCTGCATGGGCAGGTACAGGCCGGGATTGACTATGTTGCGGGCACGCGACGCACTAATGGGGAGCCGATTGGCACCAGCATCATCGTGTCTGGCGGGTATGAAGATGATGAGGACAGTGGTGATATGATTATCTACACTGGCCATGGAGGTAAGGAAGTTGGTAACATGAAGCACAGTGTTCATCAGAAGCTCGAAGGTGGTAACCTTGGATTGGAGAGGAGCCGGCATTACGGGATTGAGGTCCGGGTAATTCGTGGAATCAAGTGCGAGGGCAGCCCAACTGGCAGGGTGTATATTTATGATGGTCTGTATCGCGTTCTTGAGTACTGGTTTGACATTGGTAAGTCTGGATTTGGTGTATACAAGTATAAGCTATTGAGAATTGAGGGACAGCCTGATATGGGGACTGTGGTTAGGAGGTTTGCTGAGGACTTGAAAAGAGATCCTTTGTCTGTTAGGCCGTCTGGTTACTTGAGTCTTGATATTTCTAAGGGAAAGGAGAGGCTACCTGTTTACCTATTCAATGACATTGACTCTGATCAGGATCCCATGTTCTTTGACTACCTAGTTCGTCCTGTTTATCCATTTGGCTACCGTGGAGCGGGTATGGAGAATGGGGATGTCCATGGGTGTGATTGCACTTCTGTGTGTCAAGATGGTTGTTATTGCCTCGCGAAAAATGGAGGTGAGTTTGCATATGATAACAATGGAATTCTTTTGCGTGGGAAGCCATTGGTATATGAATGTGGTGGCTCTTGTCGATGCCCTGAAAGTTGCAGAAACCGTGTCAGTCAGAAAGGCCTGAGGCATCGACTGGAGATCTTTAGATCTAGAGAAACTGGGTGGGGAGTCCGGACCTTGGATATGATTCGAGCTGGCGCGTTCATTTGTGAGTACACAGGAGTAATCCTTACCAAGCAGCAGGCAACAGTGGTTGCTATGAATGGTGACAGTCTGATCTATCCTGACAGATTTCCTGGTCGATGGGTAGAATGGGGAGACATCTCTCGCGTTTTCCCTGAATATGTTCGACCTGCATATCCTTCTTTGCCTCCATTGACTTTTGCAATGGATGTGTCAACTATGAGGAATGTAGCATGCTATTTCAGCCACAGCTGCAGTCCTAATGTGCTAGTGCAGTTTGTACTGTATGACCACTTCAACTTATCCTACCCTCATCTCATGCTTTTTGCAATGGAGAATATCCCACCCCTGAGAGAGCTGAGCATTGATTATGGTGTGGGTGATAGATGGCCGGAGAACCTTACTCCATAAATAAATTCTTTTCTAAGTTGTTGTACATTATCAATGTGGTGGAATGCTTTCTACTGGGGACATGCTGCTTGGAATGTCCTTTCATTGGAGCAAGTTTCCATCCTTGGTAATAATCACCTCTTCCAAATCAGACTAATTTTCTATATTTATTTCCTAGTATCATTTATGGCTGCACATTTCTATGCCATGTTTAATATGTTGTATGTTGTGATAATGAGTCTTCATATGACGTAATACACTCATGTCGTTCTTTCTTTCTTTCTTTTATTGAACTACTTCATCTTTGACTCATAATGTGTACCTAGAGGGACAACATTTACTAGGTGCGTAGGATTATTGTAGTGAATTGTGGTGCCTTGAATAGAACTTGGTGATGGAATGGATTAGAAGTTCATTGCATGAATACATAAGCATTCATCTACTACAAGGATTTCCTCAAGCCATGATGGATTTTACATCTCTTACTTTTAGACATGAGTTTTATTAATCATTGTGCTGTTGGAAAGTTTTTTGATCCTAATGGTGGGAGTTCTTTTTTGTTTGTTATGCTGAAGCACTTACTTTACAATGCAGATTTCCTTTTAGGTTGTTGCTGGCATTGCTGCCTTTATATGGCTCCGTAGTATTACTATATTCGGATCATGGATCAGTTATTGGCTGTATCAGCTGATACTGGGGGTGTATCGGTTAGGGTGTATTGGCCAAATGAATAAAATTATGGAAAGTTCTATTAGTTCACTCTTTTGCATATGTTTTATATTCCAAAACTCATCCCTTCTTCTACACTCATTTTTGCTGATATTCGTTGTTTTTTCTTGCAACTAGGTAAAATTTTATTTTTTTCTTTATATATATATTTTAATTTTGAGAAATCTAAATTTTTTAAAAATTATTCTAAAAAACTAAAAAAAGAATTTTTTTATCATTTACATGAATCTGTTTATAGTATTATGATTGATTTTTTCTTGCCATTTATTTTTAATTTATAAAAAAATTAAAAATCTAAAAATATTGATTTTTGGTGGGTTTTTACCTTGTCTTTATGCAAATATATATATTATTCATGAATTGTAATTAATTGATTTATGATTTATCATATATATTTACTTTAGTCGTGCTTGACTTTGCTATGTCTCTTATACGCTGAATTAGTAATGAGTTTACTTGTCTTGTTTATGATTTCTTTTTTTTAATATAAAATTCATACCATACACCATTACCATAGACTACTACTTAGAAAATGGACTAATGACTATTCTGTATATATGCAAAATGCTAAATAATTATATTTCTTGCATTTCCCAATTGTCTATTTTTTACATTTTTTTCTTTTTTTGATGTTAAATAAAATTTCTTATTATATGGTCCGATACAATCTGATATCAATATGATACAGCCATATCATATCATTTTTAGAGGGGACCGATTTGCTGTTCGATACCAATATTCCGAACCATGGTTCAGATTAACCTATAATCACATGCATTACAACTTTAGCTGTTTCAATTCATTTCAAATGATGGTTTGTCCAGATTTTTCTCTAATAGAAAGGGTAGGGGCAGTGTCTCGTTGTTCTTTTGTAAGAAACTCCCCACATGCATGATAGACTGCTTTAAAATTCAACAATTTAACCATGAGATTAAAGTCTTAGTAGGTTCTGGATTTCCTTCTTTTGGTAGTTTCAAAAAGTACTGTCAATGTTGGGAACAGGGCTTATAAACAGCAAAAACTTCATGCATAAGTTCGGAATTATATTAATTATTGGTAATATTTATCCAAACTTATCAAACAGGTTTAGGGAATAGAATGATGACTGCATACATTTTCAAGGCAATAGAATCAGAGAAAGGAACCAAACACAGTCTTAATCATTTCTGTGCTATACAGAACTATCTCAATCACTGGAGGTTTTATGACATATGATCATGATAGATTATTATTAACACCTTAGGCATACAGTTTGAAAACTGTTGATATGATGAATTATTACTGGTGATGTAGTCAGTATAAGGAAAGATACTTCCTATTCTGCCAGTACATCATCCTGCTTTTGTTTGTTGAGGTTGTTATAATGGCCACCTGTGGCATGGATTAGATTTTTAGATAGTGGCTTGCAGCATATATTATCTCCTTGAAGTGCTGCATGATGTGTTGGTACACCATCTGTTCTTCAATTTTCCTTTTTTTTTTTTTTTCTGTCTAGAGATAAACGGTATATTTTTATTTTTTGAAAATGAGAGAGAAATGATATTTAGTTTGTAAGATATCCATTACTGCAATCATATGTAGTTGACAATAATGGTAAGAATAATGATAGGCTATATATGTGGGTTTGAGTATCCTTGGGACTGATATGTTAATCTTATTTATATCATTCCTTTTGAAGTCATTGAAAAATGTTATTCATAATGTTTGAGTGAAAGTTTGTCAAGTACATCATAATGTGCAGTGTATGTTTGCTGTTTGCTCTGTCATTATAACATGTGTGCTTCTAATTTTCCAGTTTTATTCCTATAAAGATAAATGATATTTATCGTCTTTGATTAAGTGTTCAATCAGGTGTCATCATCATCATCGTTGTCATCATCATCATCATCATCATCATCATCATCATCATCATCATCGTCAGCTGTTTCCCACCTATATGGAGTCAGCTGCATGGATACTGTTGTGCTATTTTTGAAGATCATAAACTATGTTTTCAGTAATGATCAATAATTGTAAGAACAATGTTTGGCAATATTATGTGGTTTAAGTATTGTTAGGACTGATATGTTAATGTTCTTTATATTATTTCTTTAAAGTCATTGACAAGATTATACATTATAGGGGAATGATTCCATTATACATTATAGGGTGATCCACCCACCAAACGCATGCTGCCCCATGCAGTGAACCGCATGGAATCATTCAGTTACATCAAAATGCTTGAGTGAAGGCCTGCTGCGTAAGCCATAATCTGTAGTATGTCTGATTTTATGTGTTATTGCCCATAATGTATGCTACTGGTTTATGCTATAAATTGCATGTAGCTTCAGCTTTTCTTACAAGTGATAGAGGTTGGGTCCAGGCTGTTGTATTAGCATAGGCTAAATGCTTTGTTGACGTACTATTCATCTTTGATTAGAGAAAATGACCCATGAAAGAGCTGAATGATGGATCCAGATTGATACGGTTGATTCCATAGTTAGCACCAGGTTTTGGTGTTGTTGATAAATGACGGTTTGGGGTACATTGTCGGTTTCTGATAAATTTACCGTTGATATTTGTTAATTTGAGGGGACAATGTGTGGTAGTAGGACGACCTGCTATGCACGGAGCACCGAACAACTCAATTGAGATTCAAATATATTTTTGCATATGGACTATTGGCTAAAGGAGGTCCGTTTGATACGCGAAAGGCTAAATTTAGGATTTTTGTTCTTTTAGGAAACCTATATTGGATTCTCAAAGATTCATGTTGTTTGTAAGTTTTAAAATTAGGGTGCATTTAGTTTAAAGGCTATTTTATTTTATTTTGTTATTTTATTGATTTGATATTTAATATTTGATGAATTATTTAAATTGTTTGTGTTTGGTTATTATTCATCTCACTAGAATTAGAAGTGGTATTGTATAAAAATTTGCTTTATGGCTTTATTATTATTTTTTTTATAAATAATGCTTTGTCATAGGGTTCCATAGATATTGATTGAATTGAATTTAAAGTATTGTATAAAATTTTCTTTATGGCTTTATTTTTATAAATAACGCTTTGTCTTAGGGTTCTATAGATGTTGATTGAATTGAATTTAAAGTTTCTTGATGCTTTTCTTGTTCCCTGATTTTATGTCGTTTTTCCTAAATTCTTCTAAGTTTCTCCCCTTATCCTCTTGAGAATAAAATGAAGTGACAATGTATCTATTTATAAGATGATGTGTCTAGTTATAGCAAACTTCAACTTTGGCTTCCATTTAAGTCAATCCGATATTTTTAAAACGAGGAGTGATCCTGTTAACCCAGGTTGAACAAATGCCCCGCTTAGTCCATTTCAAAAATTCATTTACAAAACTTTTTTTTGCTTTTTTTCTTTATACACTTGTTTATTTAAGTATATTTAACATATAAACTAAGTTTTACCATTTTTGGATATTTGTATATATTTTTTAGATTTTTAAAGATAGGGGTATTTAAATACATATATAAACATAGATGCTTAAAAATATCAAATATATATATATATACACATACCAAAAAATGGTAAAACTTAGTTTATATGTTAAATACACTTAGATAAACAAGTGTATGAGTTTTTTCAAGTGGGCTAAGTAGGGCATTTACTCAGCCCGGGTTAATAGGATCATTCCTCTTTTAAAACTGTAAGGCAATGTATCTTTTTATAAGGAAAATAAATCACTAATGCAATTCTAACTCAGTCTGAATTCTAGTTAGTGGGATATGCAATGACAATACCTTAACACAATGTAAAAACACTAATTAAATAATAAATATCAGATACCTAAAATAACAAAATTAAAATAAAAAACTTTTAAACTAAATGAATTCTAATTTTTAACATAAACTAATACTCTAATAGTCTTCCACGTCAGGATATCATTGACATATTTTTTGTACGTCATTTTGTTTTTTCTCTTTGTGAATGGTGAAGTCCCTTCATTTGTAAAGAAAACTCATGATTGTACCTGAAGTCATTAATCTCCACGTTTAGAAACAGCATTTTTAAATCTTTATAATCTGTGGAGTGTTGATAGATCTCTCAAGTTGAATCAGAAGATTTATGCTTATACAAAGTGCTTATGGATCAAAATAGTTAAGAACCATGTCTGCAAAATCTGAAAATTTCCCTCTTTGAATTTTGCTTTGCATGTTTTCTGTTTTTCTCCATGTTTTCATTCTTATCCCATCATACTCCAGGAACCCTTTTATGCATGCCTACTGATGATGATCAGAAGCAAAAATTTTCTAGTTTTCAGACTAGCTTACAGCCCTTGAATCTTTGAGGAAATAAAAGAGGAAAACCTTAAATGATAGAGATGAAATCTCTGATTTTATTAATGAACTGAAGAGAATAAGACTTGACACCTAATACAGACTACAGATTCCTATTTATAGTTGTCAAAAGTCAACATGAACTTGTTTCCTAATCCTTGTGGGCTTATTACTAATTTGGAATCCTAGTTAATGCAAAACACAAACTGCACAAAACCCTACTTAAAGCAAAACAAACAAAAAAATAAAAAAAATCCTGTACATGGTGTCCAGTGTACATGCACAATGGGAAGGAACATCACATAGGCAAGTAGCGATGTATCCATGAACATAAGCAACCGATCTAGGCATGGGCAAGTAGGGGTGTAAATCGGGTCGGGTTGACTCGGGTTGGCACAAATACAACCCTAACCCACCTTGTAAAATCACAACCCAACCCTACTTTCAACCCTACTTTTCACATCTTAACCCAACTCTATTTCAACCCACCTCAAATCGGTTCGGTTCGGGTTAGAAATCGGGCTAATAGATTACACATGTTATCAATGCTAGTTAAAGTTTTGTTCACCTGAATTTCTAAAATAATAAAAATAATGATAATTATAAAAACAATAAGTACCAATAAAAGTTCTACATAGCTCAAAAGTGGAGGATAAGTTTAGTAATTGATTCGTTTTTTTGTTTTTGTATTTTTGAGCAATCGATGTCTTCTGCAAGTCAAAAAGTGAAAGCTAAGTAAAATTATTACAGTAAATTATGCAAAATAGAAAAATGAATATTATAGTCTTACTTACCTTCTTAGTTGGCTTCCAATCAAAGCTACAAACATCTTAAGTTCTCAGTTGACCTGTTATGTTATTCTAAATCACCAATGCGAGCAAATATCTAAACAACCTATTTACGATGCAATATAACCAAATAATCCAAACACAATTTCACAACTAATTAACCAAATATATTTCCAAACCAAATAAATTTAAACAACATTTGACAACCAAATAGTCAAACAAATTTCCAAACTCAACACAATTTTATTTAAATATCTAAGCAATATGAATGAAATACACTCTCATAAATATATGTAAATACATATCTTATGAAATCGGGTCGGGTCGGGTTGACCGACCCCTAACCCAACCCAACCCATTTTTAAAATCGGGTCGGGTTGAACCCATTTTTTAAAAACCAAATTTCCAAAACCTCAACCCAACCATGGTATAAATCGGTTCGGGTTGATGCGGGCTCGGGTTGAACCCAACCCTATTTACACCCCTATGGGCAAGCAAGCAACTGTTGCATGCATGAACAGTTGTCTAGGATAATATGCAGATAATGTTACGTCAGTGCTAGCTAATGAATAATCAGCAATCAATGGATTTTTGCCACCAGGCATTACTAAAAAACTGTCAAGAAGCTTGTATTTTTCTAATTTTGTACAATGTGGCCTGGTTGATTATTCATTTGCTTTCCCAATTTGTTACTTAAGTGACCTTAAATGTTTTATTTCCATTTGTGATTTTCCTAGTTATTTTCACTTTATAAGTAGATATTCAGACTTTATTTGTTGAGAATCACTTTGGTGGAACCATTCCATAGAAATTGATGAAATCCAATTGGTCCTAATACTTTAGTAGATTGACGAAATAATTTATATTTGAGGTAATTTTGTATGTTTTCAAATGGTGCAGCCCACATGGTCCTTTGACTTAAATAAAATTTGATATTTGTTTTGTATTTTCTCCAATCATCCTTTGGGGCATCAGATAGGTTTCATTGACATTCAAATGGATTGGTTCCATTACATTATTTATCTTATTTGTTTAGTTTAGGCCTAATCAGCAAGTAGTTGCACATTCAACACGTCAGTATGTAAATTGCAAGAAGAGTGTGTAAATATAGATGCGAATGTTTTTGGAAACATTTTGAAGTTATAATATCAAAAGTTTTCTTTGTCAATTGTCATATCTTTTCTGATCATTGAGTGAACTGTTCCTCTGGTGCATGCAAGTGTAAACTTTAGATTTCAATATTTCAGAAACTGGAAGATGTGATTGAACGCATAATCTTTAATTTTGCTGGCCGCATAACGCATATAGTTTTTCTTCATCTATAGCTCAAGCTTGTACAAGAATACTCAGATGTCATAAATTCCATTGCATTCTGTTTTCTACATATCAAAAGTAAAGCATTCTCTTTCAAATCTTTCAAATCTTTGTTATGAGCTTGATAATTGGTGTGGCTGTGTAAAAAAGGGAAAACAAAATTGCTGCTTTGTACTGTACTATCATGAGAAACATCTTTTGTCGAAAACTTATAAATATCTGTAGCATATATGTAGGTGTATGTATGTACATATAATATGATGTAAGCTTTCATAGCATATATGTATATGCATATCTTCTGTTAAATGGGGTTTCACTGTGGAAATATTTACATTTTTCATGAACTATATGTTTTCATTACATGTAGGTGGGAAACGACTTATGATGATGATGATGATGGTATGTTTTCATTACATGTAACAACATTGTATTTGTAACTATTTATCTAATGAAGATCTTAAAAATGATCTCCATTACAAGCCTATCTAGGGCACAACATTGAAAAAATATTTTCAAGCAATGCAAATAATTTGCATTTAATGTCTCATCTAAGAATTCAATCAAGATGAATCTTGAAATTTAATTTTAAGGCCCACAGACAAGTTTAATGGCTGGCTTGGATTTGATAAGAGAATTATGATGCATGAAAATGGCGAGGTTCCTTATATTTATGTGTGTGTATGCACACCCAATATGCTTGGTTCCTCCATATGGCATGCCATATCTACCATCTATATATGCAAGGTAATGCTCATGTATACATTCTAGTTCCACCATTCAAGGCACGACAATCATGTTATCCTTCGGATTATGCACACTTGGGAGTCACTATTCGACAATTGATGTCATTTAATGAAATGAAGCCATTTCTGGTGAAAGGGAGTCATGATGTCTTTAATGTTGGACTAACCCTTAACAGTGATGGACTGTGGTTCTTAAAATCTCTGGTTCTGGAAATGGTGGATGTCATTGATTTTTTTTTCTTTTTTAATTGTATTTATCTAGTGATGTAGCTGTTGCATTGTAAGAGTTTTTTCCCTAGATTCTGCACAGATATGACATGGTCATTATGAATGTCATCAAGACCAGACTGATGATTGAACCAGTACACTTACCTGACTGGTAACCAGTAGACTTTTGTTCCAGTTTTTTGGATCAGTTCAACTATCAGTATGAACTGATTTAAACTATGATATTTTTGGTATATTCTTAGTTTGATTTTTTAAAAAATAAACCTTTAATAGTATTAACCTTAAACTTTATGCTTCATAATAATTTTAAGTTCTTGAATGGAATAGATTTTTAATTGTAACACAAATTATGGGTGTGAATTCTGATCATACACTTCTGTGTATAAAGGCCCAGGCTTTATCCTTTCAATTACTGACAAACACACTGCACTTAAATAGTTGTTTTTCTATCATAACATTGTTAAACAGGCATCTGGTAGTCACCCTTCCACACCCATCTCAATTATAAATGGAAGAACAAATGTACAATGGCCTTAGGTGTATCATCTAGGACTGAAAGAGGAAAGAGGAAAAAGGAAAGAAGGAATACAAACCTTTTGGAGTCATGGTAGGAAGGCATATATCTTAAACCACAGCATGAATTTGAAAACTTCTGAGAGTGGTAGAATCTGTTTAGATGCTCAAACGGCTGGTTTGCATGGGTTATATTATTTATTTCTCCATGAGCCAAAGCAGTTCAGGAGTGACATGAGGCTCGTTCCTGGTCAAGGTGGCCGAAGAGGTGAGACCGCTCCTGAGTTTGATAACAATGATCACTAAACAACAGAAGTTATCATAAGCATCCATTTCTCCATGTTTATGGAATTGTTATAGTTCAAAAATTTATCTGCCAACAGGGAGCATATGTGTCCCATTAAACTGGCATTATAACCAGATTTCTTTATTTGGATATAGTTTCCTCCTGACAAGTACCTGGAGGTGAAACCTATATGATGCAGACTGAGTGAGTGAGGAACTTATGGAGCTAGTTGTTGCTAATTTTGCAGATAGGGAGCCAGCTTTAACTATAATTTCTATCTATAACCCATAAGAATAAGAACTTCTTGTGCCTCTGTATTTTCAGTTGAAATCTGTTCCGCGTCCATTTTTTTTAGTGATATTAACAGACATCTGGTTACCTGCATTGTTATCACACCTCATGCTTCTAATTTAAGTCCTTGCTCTTTATATGTTGTCCCTTTGTGTGAATTAATTAATGATCCCATGGTCTGCTTGAGATTTGACATATGGTTCCATGAAATCTAGATCCAACTAATGGCTCAGTGGTCTGCAATCTGCATAATATCAAAGGGATGTACTTATAAATATAGATGCATGCTTGCGATTGATCGCATTCTTTCTTTTATTCTTTATGGAACTAGCTTGCAATCAAATTAGGGTGTGTTTAGGAAGGGATGGAACTTTTGGAGAAAGGTTTTTGGTGTGAAAGACTTTTGAATTGAGAGAAAATGATGTAATATAATAGGGGTAATGATGAGAAGTAAAGAGAATAAAATTGAAATAGATAGGTTAGTTGTATGGGGGTGGTGCAGAAATCATTGAAAAGTGGGGTATTTGTATAAGAATATGTGAAAAAATAATTAAAAATAGGGTATTTGTGGAGAGTGAAAAGTTGCTATTTGAAAAGTTTTACACTTTTCCAAATACCCTTAATATGATGTGTCTCTCTATTCTTTTTTCGTCCTTTTCATAGTGGTGGATGCTTGCTGCATCACTCATGTTGAATTAATCATGTGAAATCTTATGGCTATTAAATTGAATACTGCTCCCATGTGGTGTTTTTGTTGTTATAAATCAAATGCAAAGTTAGTCTTAACCACCGTGTTTATGAGTTATTGTAAGTTTGTAACTAGTAGAGACGCATTTTTGTTTACATGTTTGTTGTATCTATTGTCTACGGTTCAATCCTAATTCCTGGTGGTGCTGCTTATTTACCAAGAAAAGGGTTATGTGAACATGGCAGATTTGTATATGCATCTAAGTTCTTCTGTTTTATTTCTTTAAATATTTGTCTATTGTGGTGTTTTTCTTTTTTGTTTGATTTTGTTTTCTTTCTTCATTTTATCCTATTCTTTGCTAATTTTGAAATAAATTATTGTGGCGAAGTTTTCGTTTGGGAGAAGCATTAGGCGATGTGCTGAAGGAGTACAAGATTTTCAGGCTTCAAGTAGAAATATGGAAATTCCTGTTATAGGATATCTTAGAAGGAGAAAATATACTTTGATGATTTACGAACTTAAATGCCTCTTGAAGTTTATACAAGCTGTAGTTATGTAGATGCAATAGACCCACTGTTTAGTAAAATCATTGGAGAAGCAAACCAAGAATAGTGAAGCTATTTTTATTAACCTCCTAGGATAAGTAAACCAAAAATGGACGACTTTGAAGAAAAGGATTCTAAACTCAGTTTTTTACACCAAAAAGAGACAACTTTTAAGAAAAGGATTCTAAACATAGTTACAACTATATTTAGATAACTACCTAAAGAAGAAACTCTTGACTCATGCTTTTACACTTGTGCCTATCATGATTATGTTTAAGATATGGTTCTTCAAGATTTTCATAAAGTCTCCTCAACTTGGAAAACTCACCATTGGAGAGCGCTTACTGTGATACCATTTAAAAATATGAGGAGCAAATTGGGTTTCATAAAGTCTCCTCAACTTGGAAAATTCGCCAGTGGAGAGTGCTCACTGTGATATTGTTTAAAAATATGAGGAGCAAATTGGCAAAGCCCATCTTCTATAATCCATATGTCATTTGACTCTAATTTGTTTCTCCACACTAACTAGATATTGTTGGATTATGCTCTTGCAAAAGTAACAAGCTCACCTCAAAGAATAGTCTCTATTTGATATGAAGAAGTGGATGGAGCTCGTGGTAGCACATGAATAGGTGTTGATGTTGAGGTGTTATTCGTTGGGACATTTTTAGTCAAAGTTGAAGGCTTATAGGACTTTGATAAAGGTTACAGAAACAAATTTTCTAATTCAAGAGTGGAACTAGTTCCCATCTGTTGGAAAATCAAGCTCATGTGCATCCGGGCTAAATTCCCTTAGTACATGAAAGGGGCCATTGGCTTATGCATGCAACTCTTTAAAGGAATATCTAGAATGCTTTCCTAGTTGCTTTTCAAACAATAACAATTCCCCACATAGAATTCTTGCTTCCTCTAGATCTAGCAATGTTTTATCCCTACAAATCACCGACAATGCCTAGCCCTATGTGTCATACATAGTTCCCTTCCTATAGACAAGTACTCATTATAAATCACATAATCATGACAATTTCTATTTTGCACTTTATGAAAGATACTTCCA
The DNA here is from genome assembly GCA_030490835.1 of Annona cherimola. Classification (NCBI taxonomy): domain Eukaryota; kingdom Viridiplantae; phylum Streptophyta; class Magnoliopsida; order Magnoliales; family Annonaceae; genus Annona; species Annona cherimola. The sequence continues at coordinate 56,664,739 of CM059971.1, read as the reverse complement.
GTGTTAGCGCAGAAGGTTATTCATTTTTCAACTCATGGTGTGTTTGTTTATTCCAAAAACATTTCGAACTAAAACTTTTCAATTTAAAACTTTTTACTTTTCATAACTATTCTATTTTTAATTATTTTTTTACTTCTTACTATATGATTACCGTACTTTTCAATCATTTCTACCAAACTATCCGTTCATTTAACCTATCTATTTTAATTTTATTCTCTTTATTCCTTATCATTATTCCTGTTATTTCACATCATTTTTTTCCATTTGAAAAACTTTTATACCAAAAATTTTTTATCAAAAGTTTTATTACTTCCCAAATATGCCCTATAAAAGATTGACAAGTAACATCCGTGGTATAGACAATGGTAATAGCTTAGCTGAGAGCATCTATGGGCTCATTTTCACTTTTCAACATTGGTATGATGTTTGAGGAAAAAATGTTTACTTTTAGAAGAAAAACCAAGGGTGTGTTTGGGAAGTGATGAAACATTTGGATGAAAAATTTTTGATGTAAAAGTTTTTGAAATGAGAGAAAATGATGTGATATGATAGGGAGTAATGATTAGGAATAAAGATTATAAAGTTAAAATAGATAGGTTAGTTGTATGGGTAGTTATGTAAAAATAATTGAAAAGTAGAGTATTTTGTATAGGAAGATATGAAAAAATAATTAAAAAATAGGTTAGTTGTGGAGAGTGAAAAGTTTTTGATGAAAAGTTCTACATTGAAACCAACACACCCTAATTCCACTTTGCATGTCTAGTACTTATATTATTTTGTGATTGCAAATACCTCAAAGCTAAATGATTTATTTATAAAACGAATTGTTCAAGCGACAAATAATGGCTCCAAAATCATAGTGCCTGTAATATAGCATAAAGTTATCTATCATATCTTGAGCATATGTGTTTAGCCTCACTGAATTTTTCACTAACATATGCAATTGGATGGTCTTCTTGGCTTAGATTGCCTCCAACTCCAACTCCTAGACTTTACAAACGAAAAAGAAATGACTAAACCACTAGTGTTGCAATTCTTAAACTTTATGATGCATCTCAAATAGCTTCAAAACCCTTTGCAAAGTTTAGGAGTTGCAATACTAGTGCTTTAGTCATTTCTTGACTTGTTTGTTTTGAAGAATGACTTAAACCAAGATGGGAAGAGATGAATTGGTTATCACAAAATGGTTACCCCTGGATTGAAATCCCCTTGAATGAAATTATTGAAGGCACAATCACATTAGGACAGCAGAAAAACAATCACAAGTAGGAGGTATGATATAGAATGATTCGAGCTAACTATTCCTACTTCACTCTTCCGCGCACTGCAGTACACACCTTTGTGTTCTATTTTTCATTATATATTTAACAAATACAAGTGACCTAGTCATTTGAGCATAGGAGAAGTAATTTTATGAAGAGTCCGAATGCTTTGAAGATTTCAGCTTCTTAAAGCCTCTAGAGAATGTTTCAATCCTTAGAGCTTGTGTAGATGGAAGACAGAATGCTTGAGTAACTTCCCAACAGTTGAAGTTAATGCTTTGTATGCTTGAAAGCCATTTCATAGCTGTTAGCAAGCATTTATGTTTCAAACATTTGAAAAAATTCAACCATTAATGAGCTTAGTTGCAACCTCAATTGGTTGAGTTTGCGAGTGAACCCCAGTAGCCATGCGAGCCAGCTTTGCTGAAATTGAATTGCTTACCTTAAATGCATTTAATTTGGAATTTGAAACACTCAGTTTTGGCCTAAGTTGATAGCATAGTAGATCAACTAAGCATGAAACTAGATAAGGACTTTTTTTTTTTTTTTTTTGATCATGCTCAGTTGATCTACTATGCTAACTGATAAGGCCTTTGAGAGACTTGTTACTGGACAATTTTGAAGTGGTTTGGTTTTGAGGTTTTGAGGTAGGTTGGTTGAGCTTGGAACTAAACTTCCACTGTAGGTTAAGTTAGTCAGGCCTGAAACTGACTGACGCTTGGTCATTTTCCAGAGAATCTTTTTGTAGATGCATTTCCTCTTTGGTCGCGGTCTTCAGCTGATTGACCAAAGACTGAACTTCAATTGCTGCTCAAAGTTACGTGAGCTTGTGATCGAGCCTTTTGAATTGAGTTGGATGTTTCCTCACCCCTTCAGTTGTAACCTAAGTTGGCTGAGGTGGAAATTGAACCTTAGCTGTGACCTAAATTGATCCAACCTTTGGCATCTTGTGATTGAATCTTATTTGAAGTTTTACTTGATTTCTAAGTTAGTTTTGTTTTGATTTTCATCATTTAGTATTTGTTTCCTTTCACTTGTTACTTGATTTTGCAACTTGTGCATGAGATTGATGGCCACATGAACTCCTTTCCGAGACGAATTTTAAGAAATTACTTTGCAACGTTGCAATACCTTTTATCTGTAGTCTTAGATAACTTACTACACATTTACTAGAATAAGTATCTTGTTGTTTACAAATGACATAATAGATGAAATAAGAGTAAACTTGAAATTAAATGAAATGCTTTAGAATCTAAGGGTTTTACAATTAGTTGACCAAAATCGAACATTGAAATGGAATTATAATAGAGGAATGATTTAAAACAATAGGTTTGGATAAAATGGGTTGTTCAATTGGTTGCTTTTTATATTTATAAAAATATATTTAAAAAAAATAAAACTTTTGTCCAACCATTTCCTTTTTGAATTTTAAAAATGCCTTTGTTTATTAAAATATGTAAATTATATATATATATATATATACATCTATGAGTCCCTATTCTATGTAACTAGGTTATATAAGCAATTTCATGTAGTCTCCTCTATCTTTCTCATCTTGATTATCGATGAGAAATCCAACCCATTAATTGTATTTAGCATTGTTTGTCTAACTTTGTGACTAAGTTTCATCCAAATCAAAGATGTGCATCGGCCACATTTGCTTGAATATATATGTTCATGCTTAAATTATAAAAAATGTTTGAATTTATTCATATATACATTAGAATATAATAATATTTTATAAAAGCATTTGTGCTCATAGTAATGATATTTAAGACGGTTTAGATGTTGAAAATATGACTTTAAATTTTGATATTTAATATTAAACCATTTTATTATATTAATTTTACACATTTTTAGATGGAGCCTTTGCATAATGATACCGGACAAATGATGGGATTTACATAATAATATTAATGATGCCAAAGATAATGGATGAGGTGAATTTTTTATCAAGTATCAAGGTAAAAAAAAATGATGGGTTTATATTGAAATGAGATTCCATAGAAGTGATTCTATATCTATATGGATATATTTATAATGCCAAAAGTCATTTTGATTGACAACTTAGGTATGGTAAACGTTTAACATCTGTTGAGAGTGGATATGAAATTTTTAAATTTTAGAAACAACTGTCTCATACAAACAAGTTATTAAAATATCATAATTAAATACATATGAGTGAACATTGTAAAAGGTTTTGATTTTTAAAATATAAAAAGCAACTGATTGGACAACTCATTTTGTCCACTTGGTTGTTTTAAATCATTCCCCACTATAATAATAATGAGAATATAGAGGAGGAATCAAATAAAATTTTTGACGAAGTGGTATGTCTTGGATGAATAGTTTAGTAAAGTAGGGTAATTGATAAATATATCATAAATAGAATCTAATGCAAGGGTGGAAGTAATGCTGAAGCACCTAAGAATTTATGTGACTATTAAGTTCTAATTAAACTAAGGGTATGCTTGGTAATGATTAAAAAAATTTGTTCTAGAAAATTTTGCAGAAGTGAAAGAATGATGTGATGGGATGGGGTAATTATCATGAGTAAAGAGGATTGGGATAAAATAGATGGAATAGTTGTATAAAAATGTGAAATTAATGATTGGAAATAGGTAATAATTGGAAAAGTAGTGCTTTTAGGTAGTTAAGATGTCAAATCGCCTCAAAATGGGTAAAGAAGGTGGTGGAAATTTATTATTATTATTATTATTATTATTATTATTATTATTTCTATTTTTATTGATTACCAAACTCACCTTGAAAGGAAAAATTTAGGAAAATTTCCAAATACTAGGAATTTTGACAACAATTCCTTATGTATATAATCCATGTATTTTCAATAATTCCTTCTAAACTTATTAATTTTATCCAAAATTCCTTTCAGCTCAATGTCGTTTGGATCCATTAGTAACTGCCATTAACATGTGTGTATCTTTGCAAATAAGAAAAAAAAGTTGTCATTGACTATAGTAGCAACCTATGAAAAAGTAGAAGTGATGAATATTGATGTTTTCAATAAAAAATTCTTCCACAACCCTAAATTAGTGAGGGTATATTAGTCATTTCACATGTTTGTAACGATGGTTGCTAACAGACCCTAATATCATGGGTATATGTGGAATTTTGATAAAAAATTGTGGGTATATAAGGAATTATTGAAAATATGTGAGTCCATTGGGAAATATGGTGAAAATTTATGGGTATATTTGAGAAATTTCTAAAATTTTATTAGACAACATTTAGAATAGATATGCTTTGTGGGTAGAATGTTGGATGATTAAAGAAAAAACATAGACATAGTTGATTGTAGTAAGAATTAGAATGTTAAGGTGATGGGTGATAAAATAGGAAAAGATAAAATTAGAAATGAATATCCAAGATAATTAGAAGGTGAAACCAATAGGTAGTAAAATAAGGGAAAGTGCACTAAAGTGTTTTGGCATATATTTAAGTTAGCTATCGTGGATAAAACTAATGAGTCATATTTTGAAATTGTGGAAAAAGTGATTGAATAGACTAAGACAAGAAATAAATGTCTTTGAAAATTAGTTTGATTTTATGCCAAGAAGATTTGACTACTGAAGCTATTTTTGTCCTTAGACTTATTTGAGAAGTATAGAGAGAAAAAACCCATACATGATTTTAATTGATTTAGAAAAAGTATATGATTGGATTCAAAGAAAATTAATATGGTAGTGATAGAAAAGAATGAAATTAACAATAGATATAGCGATATTATTCGAGTATGTGAGGGTGCTATAACAATTGTGAGGATAATAAGCAGAGATTGATTTCTCAGTTGTTGTTTGTTTGCATGAAGGCTCAACCTTAAGTTTTACCTTTTCATTGAAGTTATAAATGAAGTTATTAGACATTTACAAGATGAAGTACCTTGGTTTTAGAATTAGTCGCAAAAAAATTAGATCTATGAAATGCAACTTTAATAATAGCGAGCACTTAGACAAGGAACCAATTAAGATTTTAGAACAAGTAGTACCAAGAATTGATCATTTTCAGTATTTAGAATTGATAGTTCAAAATAATGGAGAAATTGAGAAAGACATCATTAATAGAATTCGAGTAGGATAAAAAAAGAGTTTTTTGCAAACGCGCCGACAAAGTTTGACTAATATTGCATCTGCGTCCTCTAGTTTGCTGCAATTACAAATATGCTCATGAGATTTGCATAAAAGTGCAAGCGCGTCCCTTCCATTATGACGCCATTAGATTTTTTTGTAAAATGACGATAATACCCTTTAAGCTAAGTAATACATTTGCAATTTTTGCAAATATTGTAAGGATATCTGTAAAAAAAATAAAATAATAGCATATATAAAATATATAAATAACAAAATAGCAAATGTCTACAATAGTTGGAAATATTGCAAGTGTATTACTTGGTTTAAAGGGCATTTTTGTCATTTTACAAAAAATATAATGACATCATAACGGAAGGGACATGCTTACGATTTCGTGCAAACTTTGTGCGCATATTTGTAATTTCAAAAAATTTAGGAAAACGGATGCAATGTTGTCCAAACTTTGTAAGCATATTTGCAAAAATTTCAAAAACGATAGTGCTTCAGGAATTATATGTGACCATGTTCCAATTAGATTAAATTAAAAGGAAAATTTATAAGATAACGATTAGGCCAACTATGCTATACGGGATAAGATGTTGAGCAGTTAAAAAGCAGCATATATATAGAATGATTGTAGTAGAAATGAGAATGTTAAGGTTGATAAATGATAAAATAAAAAGATAAAATTAGAAACGTAGTATTTGCGATAATGAAAACGTGAAGTCGATAGATAATAAATGAGGAAAAACAGACTAAGGTCATTTGGACATTAAATGTAGGCTTGAAATGACATCGGTTAGGAGAGTTAGGTTCATTCAAATAGAAGACGTAAGAGAATGAGAGGAAGACAAAGAAAAATATGGATGAAAGTACCTAATAGGATATGAAAACGTTAAAGATTAATGAGAACTTAGTTTATGCTCGTCAAGAATGACACAACAGAATCCATGCATTTCAACCCATAGGTGGGAAATGGCTGTTGATGATGATATGACTAAAAGTGTTTGGGCATGTTTAGCAGAGGCTTGAAACAAAACTCGTTAGGATATAGTATCATTAGAAAAACATGGATAGGAATAACTAAAAAAGATATGAAGATTTATTGAAAATATAGTATCATTAGAAATGATTGAAAATATAGTAACCAATTGTAAAGAATATAACAATAGGATTCATGCAGTTGACCCTGCATGTGGGAAACATCTTATGACGACGACGACTTTACATAGTCATTTTTATTAACATTTAGTAATCATTAACACTTAGTTGGCCATTTCCCCTTCAATGCAAGGGTAGAATTCACATTTTTCAACCTATTTGCATGCTCTAGGTGTAGAAGTGAACTAGTGACATTCTTTATGTATTGAGAAATCTATGTTGGTTTCCATGATTTTGCTGAATCCTTTAATGGAATGTGTAAAAAAATGTAGTTGAACCATCAAAACTTCGCACACCTTTGAGATAGATTTAGGCTTAGGTGTGTTCGGCAATGAGAAGGCTGTTGGAAACAGAGTGCCTACTACTGTTTGAGAACATTCCTTCCAGCATTTCTCCAAAAACCCACCCGTGCCCATAAATGCTACACAATGCGTCTAAGCGCTATCTATGCACATAGATGGTCTAGTTTGATCCAAAAGGATTAGGTTGATCATGCACCATGTTATTGCTGTTTGATCATCATTGTTGTGCTTGCTAGCGCGTGCATGAAGTGTCTGCAAGAATATTTGTCAGGCCAGCCTGTCCTAGAGTCATCTTATAGTATAGAGTCATCTTATAGTATACTCTATCATCATCATCATTAGGATTATTATTGCTATTACTATCACTATTAGTATTATTTTTGTTTGTTTATTTGCTTGAATGAGAACATTTCTGCTACATGTGGGAACACTGGTATGATGGATTAAGACCGATTATGCACCATGTGTCACATCATAGAAATGAGGGTTTGATGTGCTGACTACTCTAGCTTATGTGAAAATGTATGAATGCTTCCATATTAGGAGTGTAACTTGGTACCGAGTCAGTTCGAATCCGCCCGACCCAGTTTCGAAACTGAGTTTAGGTTTTATTTCTGGGTTCACAACAGACCCAGTTTCAACCTAACCCAAGAGAACCCGAAACCAATACTGGGTTTACATCAACCTGGTACCAAAACTTGACCTGGTCTGAACCTGATATACCCATATGTTGTTAAAAGAATTATATTAGTTTATATATTATCTTAAAAAAAATTCTATTGGTTTATATATTAAGGGTGTGTTTGGTTACACACAAAACATGTCAATGAAAACTTTTCAATCAAAATTTTTTCACTCCCCATTACTACCTTATTTTTTAATTATTTTTTCACATTTTCCTATATAAACAACCCTACCTTTCAATCATTTCCACATAAATACCCATACAACTACCCTATCTATTTTAACTTTATTCTCTATACACCTCATTATTACCCCTATCATATCACATCATTTTCTATCAACTTGACTTCTACTCTGAAAAGTTTTCATAAAAAAGTTTTACCTCCAACCAAACGCACCTTAAGTATTGAGGAATGAACAAGTGTATACTTGGTAAAACTTAGTTTACACATTGTTTTATATATATCCCCATCAACAAGTTTATATTTTTTTAGAAAATATATACATATATCCAAAAATAGTAAAACTTAGTTTATATGCTAAATGCACTTAGATAAACAAGTGTATAAAGAAAAAAAAACAAAAAAAAAAATGTTGTAAATTAGTACGGTATTACTTAGCTTGGGCTAGCAGGATCATCCCTCTTAAGGGGTTGCTTGATTACAGCAAAAACTTGCGCTCAAGTGTAAAACCCATCAACCTTGGAGTCCAAAATTGCAAAGTTGTCATTTCAACCATTTTTAAATCTGAGCTGTCATCCGTACCTGAGAATAGTGTTGTTGTTTGCATTGATGGCAGTAGAAGCGTGGTGGAGTTTTGTGACATGCTGATGGTTTTGATTTGGATGGCTGAGATGAGAAGATGAGTATATGACAAACAGTTGCACTTGTATAAGCAAATTAAATGCAAACTCAATGGTAAAAAATTGTTTGGCAGTTGCATTAGTAGTGGGTGCTAAAACTTACCAAAAAAATTTTCTGCATTCCCAAATAGCGCCTAAATATTTTAACTATAATTATAATAAAAGTTCTTTCATGCAATCATAACTTTTTTTTTTTTTTTTTTTGATTCACTTCACGTAATCATAATTAATTTTTTTGATTCACTTCATGTAATCATAACTTAATTAACCTGTAAAATGTTTATTTTAAAACCTAGATATTATCTACATTTGTCCATAAAAAGTTAAATATACTGTCTACGTCAACTTAATTTTTAAATAATTATAAATATACCAATTCTTTAAATTATTGCATACATACCAATTGACTATGAGATGTCTAGGTCTCACTTTTACTAAACTTATTTAGATAGCGATTCTGATTATTTTTTTTTACCTTGATTGTTAATGGTAAATTCATTATTTCATTGTATTTAGTATTATCTTTTAATTAAAATATCAACTTTCATCAAATCAAAGATATCATAGGTCATATAGACATGTTCATGCGTAAATTATGAATAAATAAGTTATCATAGTCAAAAGTGTATTTTAGAATTAGTTGGTGCGAATGCAATAACGTTCAAAGAGTTCGTTATTTCTATTGGTAGATTTCAACTTCTGTTGATTTAAGAGTAACTCGAATTTCAACCCGAAATCAATGCCTACCCAGTCTAAATCCGGATTTTAATATTAGGGTTAGGGTTTGGGTTTAATTAAACCCAATAGGCTTTAGAGTTAGGGTTCACCTAGACCCGGTATAACAAGACCAAAGTTGCACCCCTATTCCATATGAATGCTTTGCTTTTCTTTATGTAGTTACTGTTATAGATATAAGCACGCCTATGTATGTATGAATGAGAATATTTCCATATGAATGCTTTGCTTTATATGGCATCTGTTATAAATACAAGTGCTTTATGGAAATTATCTGTCTACAATTTGCATGAGATTATCAATGTTCGCATTGCATGCAGCCTTAGGATTCGCTGTATGGTTAAATCGTAAATGGAAAGTATTCATGGGAACACAAATAAGATAAACATGGTACAATTGCTAATGTGTCATGAAGCTCAAGACCCAGGAGGATTCAGGGTGAGTTCATATGAGTTTGATAACAAAATACTGCAAGAAAAGCCTGAGAAGAATTTTGATGGAGATTTCTAGGAAAAGGAAGGGAGTGATTAAGCTAATGGATGTAGTCAGAATGCTACATGCTTGCTTACCTTAGTAGGATAGTGCTTCCATGATGGCTGCATGCTTTGTGTTTGACTTCTTTCTAACATTTTGTATCTCAATTTGTCTGCTGAGTTTTATCTGGGAAGACAGCAAAACCCTTAGTGTGTCATAAAGTTTGATACATCATGGAACATGATGTAAACAGTTGGGCTGATTGGCTCAGCATATGGGCCACACAGAAAGGGGGAATTTGGTGAACATGTGAGAACATTTCTGCACGTGTTCCTCCATTTCTGTAGTCTCTATCTATTGTGGCAGTATAAATATCTACTTACATGAAGGAGAAACATATAATAGCTGTGGATGTGTCTTTATGTACAGTTTTCATCCAATGACTTGATGTAGTAGATATAATATAGGACTGCTAACACTTCAAGCCATTGGACTGTGCCACTGAAAAAGCTCTATGTAGTAGATATAATAGTAATATAGGACTGCTAACATGTTGTTGATATAATATAGGAAAAAAAAAAAGATCACGGTCTTGCAGTTGATATAATATAAATGAAAGGATCACTAATGTAGAAGATACTGGTGGAGATGTAGAGTGTGCCTGGCAATTCATGCATACATATGTGAATTCGGTAACATTATCTTCATTCTGCATGCCTTATTTTGTAGTAGTTGTTGGGATTCTTGTGAATTTATTGCTTGCATTGCACTTTTTTCTATGCACGTGTGAGGCAACATTCTATACATGGTATCCACAGTCAGTACTTGTGGCCCTATGAGAATTGCATGAAATCTGTGTTCAAGCATCTTTGTGCAGAATACATTCATGGAGCTATATTCTCTGTAGGATTTGCAATAGGTTCATGTGCCTGCCTTGGGTTCATGCATATGCATATTGCAGTATAGTTAGGTTCCCAGGAAATCTTGCTATTTATGTATACTAACAGCTGTACGAGCTTCTATGTATGGGCTGTGTTGTGAATGTGTCCATGCATCCAACCTTGTATTCATGCATTTGGCAGCTGAACTGGAACCTTATGGGCAGGATAATAAAATTTTAAATACGAAATGTTTATATTTAAAAAATAAATAAAATTTATAATTTCCGAAATTAAATATTACAAAAAGAAGAAAAGCTTAATCTAAGATTTACAAAATTGAAAATTAAAAAAGAGATAAAATGATATTATAAAAGAAAATAAACATAAAAATTGCTTTAGCATCTCTTTTTCCTTCTCTCTTTCTATCCCACAAAGTTGCCATCACACTCCAAAAATATTGTTTATTCTGTGCTAAGAGTGTAGACATATTACATATTTAGAAATAGATGGATTTTTTAGTAACATATTTTCTATCCTTGTGACTCCCCAAAAGGCATGTGCTCGTTGTTCAACTCATTTAAAATAAAAAAAAATCAAACGTCACTTAGCTATATTAACTTTATGGTGAGGAACAGTGGCAAAACTATTGTTTTTAAAAAATTACTATTTAGTCTAAATTGTAATTTCAAAATAGAAATATTTTAAAATTTGGATTAAACATCAGTGGAACTGTTTCCAAATGTAGAACCTCTTAGTTTGTTTGCAAACCATAATTCTTTTAGTAAATCCATGGTGCCATGTTTAGTAATTTTTATTTGGTTAATATACCAAGAATCAGCCTGATTGGATAATATGGTGGCAATAACGAGTTCAGGGCAAAGTGGCAAGTTCGTACTTTTTGGGGCCCACCATATTCAATCAATGTGATTTTTGTTGTCTTAACTTAATAAATGTTAACATGGTGTGTGGCTTGGATTTACCAAAAGTTTAATGGTTTGCAAAAACCAAGAGGTTCCATATTTGGAACTAGTCCCATAAAGTAGAACCCTTAAAATCTAAATTATTGAATTATCTATATTTGTTGATTTTAGCAAAAATACAATAAAGTAATAAACATCAAGCTATTTGCATTTGCCTTCCCATTTTTTTGAATTTTACACTTGTTACTCTAGAACTATTAATTTTTTAAAAACACCCTGATTTATGAACTTTGTTTACAAAATTACCTTTGCTGTCAAACTTTGGCTGATGAACTCTAACCTAACGGCTATAGGATATGATTGTAAGATACCATTGCATGGTTCTGATGACTGATCATGTCTAGTTGAGCAAAAATTTTATAAAGACTAATTGAGGAATGATCTGCAGAAAAATCTGATTTAGGTTTGATAACAAGGGTAGTATTATAAACAGAATTTATAAAATGGGGTGTTTTTGCAAATTTGATAGTTATGGGAAGTAAAATGCACCTTGCCCTTCCTATAAAAAAAAAAAGCACCTAGCCGTAAAAAATTTATAAAATCTTCATGATTCTAGTTGTGTCTAGGGAGGCTAAAAATGTGATTTAAGTTTGATAACAAGGCAGTATAGTAAACAAAGTTTATTAATGGAGTGTTTGTGCAAATTCAATAGTGTGGGAAGAAAAATACAACTAGGCATAAATTTTTTTTATAAAAGCTGTCTTATAAAATAATAATGATTTAGCTCATATGTTAAAACAGTATGCTGTATGCACAGGTTTTGAATTTGTCTAATAATAGTGAAATGGAGATTCTAAAAGACTAGTGGTGAAAGAAACTTAAGATGGATTATGAAGGATATACTTCTATAATTCTGAATGACTAGTGGTGCAAGAAACTTAAAAAGAGGATTATGAAGGGAGATACTTCTATGGTGGCAACACCATTGAAGATTTCACGGGTGTCACCCTATTTATGGTCCACCTCGATGATGTCGTAGACATCAATTTAGAACCAGAATGGTGTTGATATCAACAGGAAGATATTCACTTTCATATAAGACTTTCATACTTTATGATAGAAATATATTTTATTAGAATTTTTGTTTAGATATCATTGAATGTACTTGAATATTAAATTGTTTTGATGTCTGAAATTCGATAATTAAGCTTAGATAACAGAAATATTAAATTATTGACTATTTTTCTTATTTTTAATAAAGATACATAATTGATGCATGGAAGCATTAAGAAATAAAGTGTAATATTTAAAACCATTTAACCATTGGTTATTTTAGTGTCTTAGATATATTAATTTCACTAAATTAATTATGATGTCCCTTAAAGTTGATGAAGAAAATGATCGTATATACACATAGAAAGAGTCATTTAGAAATATTGTTGGGCATACAAATCATTCATGTAATTTTAATTTGTTTCTTTAAAAACATTCCTACCATAGAAGACGTGTAACGCATGGGGGATACATGCTAATGTGGGAGTCCATGTGAGCATAAAATGGTCTGTATATACTCCATGGTTGCAAATGTGCCTATAGAAGATGTGTGTAACACGTGGGAGATACATGCTAATGAGGGAGTCGACATGAGCATAACATGGCCTATATATACTCTATGGTTGCAAGTGTGCCTATAGCATTCTTTGGATTGAAGTATGGAAGTATTCTTGAATGACCAACAAATATTCTATAGATGCATGCACAGCTGCAGAACACTCTCCAATATGTTGTGTTATGAGTCTGTATGTATCCAGCTTTTCCACATTCATGCATCAGCAGTCTTGGGTGATGAGCAGACAATCATACATGCATAAAACAGTAATTTAGAAATATACTTGGGCAAGCTTTCACACATTCATGTACCAGTAGGTGATGAACAAACCACTGTATGTATGTGTAGAAATATTTTTGGGAATACAAACCGTGCATATACTTCTAACTCATTCCTGCAGAAACATTCCTGTGCAAATACAAGCCACATATATCATGGAAATGTGCTATTGTCGAATGCACGTTGGCATTTACCTTTTCTATATGTAGTACATGGGTTGATACTGGCCATAGAATTATTTGTATTGAAGCACTGACTTTCGTGTGCTTGCTTCCAAGCTTGCTAAAAATTAGCCTCCATCAGTGGTCTCAGTATCGCTTATTTTCATATTTCTCTGGGCACTTCATAATTCAATGCATGACATATTGTTCTGTGAGTCTTCTGGATCTTACATATTTTGTAAAAGCGGCTGGAGGTGTGTTCCATTTGTATCTTACACATTATTTTATGAAAGTAATATTACTTCATAATGGCTAATTTTTCATAATTCTCTGGCTCTAAGAACAACAGCGGCCCCTATCAGTGGTCTTGAGTATTGCTTATGGGCACGATCATTGCTTACGAGCCATTCTGTGCAGTTGATTCCTATTTTCGAAGCCTTCATGCTGCTGTTGCCTGTTGGGGAGGTCATTTTGTTGGGAAACATTTTCGCAGATTCTTTCGCGATTCATGACATTTTCTTTGTTTGGCTTCCTTGGTTACCTGATTCCTATATACTCAAATGAATTTTTCTTCCATGCAGGCAGGTGTGAATTCCATTCTTTTAAGGAATTTCCATTGAAATCTTTCGCTTCCAGAGGCAAAAATGTGCCACAGGAATTGACAAGATTTTTCAGTTAATGAACGAGCTACCTGCTGTGCTGTGCATCCAACCTCAGAGCCTAGTTGCGTTTGTTGTAAGTGCTCTCAGCTACATGTATGAAATCTTTTTTTTTTTTTTTTGCTCCCAAGACCTATGAAAATGGTTTGAAAAGATGACAGTGCTGTAGCGGAAGTGAATGCTGCAGCATGCTTTTTGGGTGGGACGACTACCTCATGTATGGAAAAATCCTTATGCATTGTGCAAGGTATTGAACCGTGTAGCAAAGCTTGTAAATCAATCTGTAAATGGGAAACTATACTAAAGAGAAGTATGCATTAAGAAAGAAATGCATGATTCACTACTGTTGTAGTTTCCAGATATGAGATGCTTGATTGGAATGTCTATGAGCTGGATAGTCCAATGGCCATGCTACCAGCTGTGCTTCTTGCAGGGCGTTGTCCCCTCGATGGCGATATGCTACGACTACTTTTTAAGGACTTGTGAGAAGATAATGTTTTGCCTTCTAGATGGAAAGAAATTTATCAATTTCACCTGTTTTGCAGGGAAGATGTATCATAATAAGGAAGGATAGGCTTTTGTATATACTTGCCTCAAGTTTGTGAAATTTGTAGGTTTTACACTTATGTTCTATATTTAGCTAGAGGCGTTAGGTTTCAGAAAATTGCAGGTACGGTGTGTCCCATTAGGTGAAGCCTTATTTAACTTATGAAATGATCAAAATATGGTTCTAATATCCCTTAATGCATTGGGCCTTTCCCATGAAAGTGGGTGCGATATGCAGCCCTTTGGGTTTTCAAATTTTTTTTTATCTAAGCTATCAATCATATTCTCCTCCACAGATATTTATACGTTATGGAAAATCATTTTAGAGAAATGATCTTGTGAGCCCGGGAAAAGTTTAAAATTTTTTTTTTTTTTAAATGAGTTTTTTTAAAGTGAGCTAAGTAAGCTATTATTTAGTTTGGGCTAACAGGATTTTTTTCTTCAATCATTCCGGACCGAAGTCCCCGAGACTTCTTCCGTGCTTGACGTCCTTTTCTTGGGCTGCTAGATTATGCTGGAACTGGAGGTGCTGTTGGATGGACAGCTTGGTGAAATTTTCAAAAAACCCCTTTGACCATAGGGATGATTTCAAAATCAATTCTTCCGTTGCCGCATCCATTTCGTCCGCCCACCACCTCTCTCTGATTAAAAAAAAAGAAAGAAATGCATTGCCTATTCCTGAACACTAGGCAGCCTCATCTCTCTGATAAAAACAGATTGGCTCGGGAATTGTTGAACTTAAACTAAACAACCATATCTTCCTTCTTTAAAGCATGAAAAAGATTAACACAAGCATGACACCTGTCTATTAATTTCTTCATCTAATTACCAAATTCACGACCAACACGCTGCCTTCTGGTTATGCAAAGTGGTCGACATAGCAGTTGAGAGGTAAATTTCAGGAATTAAAACGTATCCTCAGCAGGCCCTTTGAAACAGCCTCGAGCTCAATGATTTGAACCTGAATTCATGTAAAAACTTGCATCTGTGTATTTTCTCCTTTCTTCTGCTCAAACCAGCTTATGTGGCTCATGTGTTCCTCTATTTGATGTAAGTTACAAATGATAGCAATTGAAATTCTTTGTTGGGTGCAAGCACTGACTGACGGTATAGATGAGCAAACTCAAACATCAAATATTGGTATCCAACTGGTAGCCATGTAGACGGCGTTGCTCGAATTGCTCTCCTTCCTTTAGCGCAAAGGGTAGTTACAGGCCCAACATACTGCAAACAAAACTGAAACATACCCCCAATTCTCCAATTGCCGTCCGAATTGATTTGATGTTGACGGTGTTCAAAATCGGAAAAGGGGACAATCCCTCACTCAGCGGAAGAAGAAATTATCGACCACATTGCCTCTGATTATTTCCCCTAAATCACCAGTGACGCTGCCATCCATCTTGATGTTGTCTTTATTAATGCGACAATGCCTCTACTATCATCACTATCCAATTAAAACCCACCAGCGACGCTATTCCCGGGCCAACCACAGCTACCAACACATCGTCGTGGGAGCCGGACTCAGGGGACTTCTACTCCCCGCTTTGCTAAGTTGAAGATATGAAAGGGGAGAGAGAAGGAAGAGGAGCGAGAAGAGAAGAAGGGGGTACTGTGACTGAAGCGGCCTTGACGGCGACGGGGACGATTTCCTCAGTGCGCAACAAAAGGCAAGGAAAAATGAGATGAAAAATTGATTTTGAAATCGTTCGTATGGTCAAAGGGGTTGTTTGAAAAATGTCACCAAGCTCTCCATCCACTGGCGCCTCTAGTTCCAGTGTAATCCAACAGGACGTTGATCTCTGCCTGCTCCCGGGCGCATACACCATTTAGAAAATTTTTTTTTTCATAAAATTATTAGCCCAAGTATATTTAACATGTTTATAAATTTTTACCATTTTTGGAGTATTTTAGATATTTATTTTTTATTTTTGAAAATCAGTGGCATTTTAGGTAATTTTAAATTACGAAAAAGGATGTCAGGCCGCATAGGATCAACGGCGATTTTAATTAGTTCTTTATATAATTAGCCGCGAGTGGATTGGATCGTAAACAAAAAAAAAAAAAAAAAAAGAAGAAGAAGAAAGAATTCCCCTCAGTTCTCTCCCACTCACGAGGTCTTCATTTCTCAGAACCAGTGGGGAGAGAATGCATGCCATCTATTCCCCCTTCCTTTGTTCTATTTTGAGTAAGCGTTCAAATCACTATTTTCATTCTCAAAAACGAAAGAGTACTAAATGAAATAATTTTCCACAATGCTCCTGATGTGTTCTCTATTTTCCACACCTGGAATTGCTCAAATACCAATTGTAACAGCTCGAAACCAAAATCAACGCATTCACCATGATCTTAAGCTCAAGTGCTGAGTTACCAGAGATCTATCCATACAACGAATTGAAACATCCTCATTGAAAAATGTAATGGAGTCCAAAAAGAAGTTGCAATTGAAATCAGAAGTGCAATTAAAGGACTAATTATATAATATGCGCGTATCTCGAATACACTCTTCCATTAGACCGTTTAACCATCCCACGGCTGAATCCCCTAAAATCATTACTCTGGGAATATATAGATGAGATATGTTACTATGCAGTTACATGCACTATAACTTGCTATAACTTATGGTGCATTCGGTTCGAAATAGGCCCTACATGTATTTAAATATATTAATACTTTATACAATTCTTTATCTATATACGAATTATATCTTAGATAGTTTATATGTGGAAAAAACAACTTTAAAATTGTCATTTATATCAAACTATTTTATTATATTGATTTTGTACTATTTTTAAATAAGGTCTGTACACATATCCAATTTGGACGAAAATCGGTATACTAATAAAAGAAACAATTCTAAATACAATGAGTGAGTTAGATGTAAATTTTTTAATCATGTGGGGCCCATTTTTAGCCAAATGCATTGTAAGCCAAATGCACCATAAGTTACGGTGCATTTACATGCACTAAAATATTTCTCTATATTTGCCACCCTAAATATTTAGCACCCTAAGCCTTGTCTGGTCAATCCAACTTTTCTATTAAACTTGAATATTCAAGAACATAGAGATTAACTCTTAGATTATGTCATTCAGACGTTAGAAACTCAATTTTTGGAAAAGAAATTCACCTACTTTCAAAGTTTGGTGATTTTAATAGGCTTTTTTTGATGAAGTTTAATAGGGTTTATTAGTAATATAACAATACACATCTACCTCGACTATCGATTGAGAGGACTGATTACTTTGAGAACATGAAATAGTTTTAACAGTTTCAAGGAAGATATACAGATTAATATTAAGGCTTCATGAAGTCTAATAGTGTTTGGTGGCACCGCAATGATGGATGGTTTGGTGAAGTTTGGTGAAGTTTGAAAAGGTTTAATGGACACCACAATAATGGATATGTGTTTGAGTTCTTAGTGATCTTTCTGATGATGGGGTTGATATGGTTTGATTGCTTTGAGAAGACCATCAAATAGGTTCCATAAACTTCAGAAGAAGATATAAGGATTAATATTAGAGTTTCATAAAGTTTGAAACCATAATGATCGATAAGAATATATTTGAGTTTGCTATGATCTTTCCTGATAAGTACCAAATATACATCAGCAAGGAAGGAGACCAATGCTCCTCAAATAGGAGACACAATGCCCCTAGCTATGCTTGTGTTAGCAAGGAAGATGTGTAAATTAATATTAAGATTTAATGAAGTTTGACAGTGTTTGATGGACATCATAATGACGGATGAACATGTTAAGTTGGCTATGATCTTTTTAAATGCATGTATTATGTTTTCTTTTGCTTAAACGTTTCAGGTGCATAAGTCTAATTTTTTAACAATTCTAAGGTATTATCAAGCCAACAACAAGATAGACTCTTTTTATGTATTTTTCAGTGTCAAATAATACCATCAGTTCTATACTTATGGGATTGAATAATGGGATTCAACATCCCATATACTATATTAGTTAAGTTTTACATGATGCAAAGACCCGTTATTCTTTATTAGAAAAACAACTTTTCACACTTTTAATTGCATCAACAAATTACGTTACTATTTTCAAGTTCATATTAACATTGTCTATACTAACCACCCATTGCAGTAGCTTTTACACAAGCCTGATATCTTAGGAAGACTGATGAAATAGGCATTGGAATTATCACAGTTCGACATACAATTTCAACCACTCAAAGCGATAAAAGGGCAGACACTTGCTGATATACTAATTAAATTTACAAAAGCCTTCCATTGCTATTATGATATAAACGACCTTCATTGCTCTAATGAAGCTAACAAATCTATTATTGCAGATACTAATGCACCTATGGCTGAACAATGAGAGTTGCACACTGATGGAGTGTGCGATAAATTGGGTAGTAGAGCCAGTCTTCTCATACTTACCCCAGACAAAACCAATCTAGAAGTCGTCATCCAATTTGTGTTCAATGCCTCTAACAACGTCTCTAAATATGAGCCCTTTACCAATAATTGAATATCATCTCCTCCCTTAAGGTAAAACGTATTAGCATTTTCTCCAATTCTAATTTAGTAGTCAACCAAGTTAAAGGAGACTTTGAAGTAAAAGGTGATGACATAATCTCTTATGCATAACTTTGCAAAGGCCTCATCGAACAAATTCCCCATTTCTCTATTCAAAAAATACCCCAAAAGCAAAACACCTATGCTGACACCTTAACCAAATTAGCCACTAACAAATCATTTAACACACAAATACTTATTTGTCACTTGAAACAACCAAGTATCACCCTTAACTAAGTAAACAACACAGTTACAAACTCTCCTTGCCGAAAAGACCCCAGTATACAATTCCTCACTAATAATAATCTACCTAATGATGACAAAGAAGCAAAACGCATAAAGAGACAAACATTCCACTATACGATGGTGGATGGAGAACACTACTGTAAATCTTTCTCTACCCTATTGCTTCATTGCGTCTCACCCATGGAAATTCCTACCGTCTTGGAAGAATTGTATCAAGGCTGTTGCGCCAATTGCTCAGGATGACATACTTTAACACACCAAATTCTTTGTGTAGGGTTCTACTGGCCCTCCATTCAAAAAGACGCAAAAGATTAAGTCCGCGAATGCATTACATGTCAAAGGTACACCTTGTTTTCCCATATTTCTATTACCCCATTGCAACCCATTTTCGAATCATGGCCTTTTAAGTAATGGGGTATAGACCTAGTAGGACCCTTGCTTATTGTCTCTAAAAATCTTAAATTTATAGTTGTTGCTGTTGATTATTTTTCTAAATGGGTGGAAGCTAAAGCCCTTAGTTCCACCACCTCTAACCAAATAATTAATTTTACATGGGATTAAATAGTATGCAGATTTAGCCTACCCCAAACCATCATCAATGACAATGGGAAGCAATTTGATTGCCAACACTTTAAAGAATTCTGCATTGGCAATTATAAACGACTCAAATTTGCTTCCATTGCATATCTCCAATGCAACAGGAAAGTTGAAAGAACTAATAGGACTCTCAAAGAAGCCCTACAAAAAAGATTACAAGATGAATATAAAAATTGGATGGATATCTTGCTTAGTGTAATTTGGACTTATAATACCACTCGTGGAAGAGCAACAAAGCACGCTTCATTTAAACTCGTATATGACATATAAGTAATCTTCCCTGTTGAAATATCCCATTCCAATTACTGTGTCTCTTGAATACCGCCAACAATCAATACACAAATACAAATGTAAAATCAATTAGCTCCTCTGCCTCAGACTTTGTCCTCCTCGATTGCTTGACTAGAGCAACGTTTATACTCAACTGTGCTTCTAAGTCTTCAGACTTACCCAATTCCTTCACCATGTCACGCAAATGCACTTCCATCAAAGAAATAAAACCTATATCATCAACATATCCCTTCTTCAGACGCTCCCATGTCTCCTCCAAATTTTCTCCTTTTCATTTCTTCTCTTCCTCAGAAAAGCCCCCTTTAAGATATCTGAACAAATACCCTCGTAGTCAAGTGGTGACTTGAACAAACTTTTCAGCTAGGCACAAGCATGGCAGGCTTAAACACAGTTTGGACAAAATCTCCATTTTCCCTAACAACAATGTCCTTTTCAAAAACCACCTCTAGCATTGAAACGACCCTTTGTTCATGTACATCATCCACCCCTCTAACAAATATTTCTTAACAGAACCACAAACTTTTGCCTCATCCAAGACAAGGACATTAGTCACTTCTGTCGACCTTGCCCTCTTCTTTAATCTGGGCTGCCCTTGTTGCCATCATCTCAACATCAGGTTCCCCAACAACCTTCAAAATCTTCTCCGTATCTTCATCCTCACCACCTGGTTTCATAATTTCCCCATAATCTAGCATCTCCTGCCTCAAAAGGCTATCTAGTCTTTTCAGCAGTCCAGATAGTTTATTCAATGCACAATTTTTTGTGTCCTTTAAAGGAACGACCTTAAGAGAGGGATTAGAGTTCCAAACTATAGGTACACCCAATCCTCCTGGCCTTTGCTTGCACGCACATAAAAAATCTACCCTTCCATCCTTTATAAATAGAAGATGCCTTTCTTACCAATTTCACTGCCCCAACTGCTGGCATGAAATAACACAAACTATATTCTCCTAGATTCATCAACATAGAAAAATGAGAGATAACATTCTAGTTCATCAACACACTATGTTTTTTCTCCAACATCTCAAAAACCAATATCCAGTTCATGCATTGGGGGTCAATTGTGTTGGAAAAATGTTATATGCATGCAAAATTTCCTATGGAAAACCACTTAATGGCAGACGAATCCCCACCCTAAACATATCTCCATATACTGTCATCGCCCTCATTGAGCGCTCATGTACCCTATCTCTACTGAGGGAATAACAATCGCATACCTCTCTGAAAAAATATGCAGCCCTAATCCAAGACACTTGCGACTCATCCCCTGCGAAATTTGAAACTAGTACTTGTGGAAGATCAATCCGAACAGAAGCTTTCCTAATTTACCATTTACACCCCTTTAAGTCCCTCCTCCATTGAGGCAGAACCAAGGCTTTTCATCGCTGAAAACAGAAACAACAGTACATCACAAGGAAGGCAAACACAATGGACAGTGACAAACTCAGAAAAACTCTTTTTTCAGAACCGCATTCATCTCCGTTAAAATTCAATACCGTAAAACAGTAGCAACTATTATAAGCCGTCAGAACACGGCCCAAGACTACAGTAACAAGCACAGGCCGAATGGACACGACACTCAAAATAACTGGTTATCTCACTTTAAATTTTACAATTTAAAACAAAACACATACAAGCAAAGGTCCTTCATTCCTGCCTAAATATAAAGGGGATGAATGACAAAGGGTATAACAATAAAAAAGGAGTGGGGAGGTAGAGGGGCTAGTGTAGAGGTTTGGTCAAAACCATCTCTAACACGTGTCCCATTTCCATTCCCCACATCGCCTCTACTCCAAGAAAACCGGGCTATAATGGCCGCAACACTAAAAAATCTCCTACATATATGGGTCCTAACAAACAGCCAGGGCGAGTCCATGGAATAAGGGACCCAAGACTCCAACCAAGACCATACTTTACTCATCTCCATACTCTCAAGGATCCTAATCCCTTTGAGAGTCCTATTCACAAAATCACCTATGTGTGAAGATCCATTTTTGGACTTCTACAGTAGTAATGACCCGATCACTGATTTTGTTGGGTCATTGGGTTTTCTCCTCTTCTCATGGTGGTCCTAGCCATACATGTTACCCTCGTAATTACCCTAACGTAAATATAATAGCCAAGTTCTCCATCCACTTTGGTGGAGTTAAGCGAATTCTGATTTGCATTTGAATGCTGTTTCCTTACCAATCTTCACATATTTTCTCAACCTTTGCACTAATTTAATAAAATCTTCCTGAATGCTCTAGAGCCCCTTACTGTTCACCAATCATGCCCTAACCAATGATTTCTCCATTGCTGTTGTGGATCGAAGAGGCCTTTGATACCTTGCTGTGATCAAAACCACCATCACAGATCTTTATTGGCTCAGAAGCAAGTTATAGTGAATTACATGAAAAGTGATAGGAATCCAAAGATCCTAGTTAAAAAACTATTTTCTACAAGCTATGAACTAATATCAAACCAACTTCCCCCATTTCTCTCATATGTGGGCTATTAATAATGCAGGCCTGTAGGCCCAAGCCTACTTACCTAGTAGTAGTCCCACATGCAAAGCTCTCCTTAAATACAACTCATCTTAGCCATCCCCTACTAAACCCTATCAAACTTAAAGATATTTATCTTCATTATTAATTTAAATTTATAAATTAAATCATATGTCATAACAACTATTAATTTTTTCTTTATATGGCCCAAATAAATCACTAGTGTTTTCATTTTTGACAATTATATAAGTAATCAAGTTTTATTATTCATCCATTTACTTCTAAAATTTTTAGCAAGTGTTTTAACTAAAATTCAGAGTTTTTGTGGAACATATAATTTAAATTTAACTATTTTTTTCCTATATGTAAAAACTCATATTTATCTTGATTATTAAATTTATCATGAGAAAAAATCTCTACAAATTTAAATTGTTTTAACTAAAATTCTGAGTTTTTGTGGAACATATAATTTAAATTTAACTAATTTTGTTTTTCCTATATATAAAAAATCATATTTATTTTTATTATTAAGTTTATCATATGAAAAAAGTTCTACAAATTTAAATGGTTAACCTATAAAAATAACTATTTTAAGTTCTATTCCATTTCTCAAGCTAAATATATGATTACTTTAAAATTTTAGAAATATGAAAAATATTTTAATTTCTTTATAAGTTACATGATCTTATAAATTGAAATGAAAATCAAGCTAATAAGTTTTGAGTCGACCGAGTCGGACTGGTTAAATCCTTACATAAGGTAAAAATCCGCAAAGGAGAATATCACTAATGATCAGACATTAAAACACCAAAAGATTCATATTTTTTTACAAGTATGCATTAGAAAAAAAAATTTTATTTTAAAGAGACATGATCATATGATGGTTAAATTATTGGCCACAAAATCTCATTAAAATTTGTTTAATTTTTTTTATAAACTTGTTAATCTAGTACTATTTTATTTAGAAATCAAGTTTTATCATTTATGAACATGTGTAATTTTTTTTGAATTTTAAACATAGAAGTATTGCACTCATTTTTTCTTGAAAATAACCACAATACACTAGTGTTGGAAACTGAAAAAAATATATGCCCTTAATTTCCAAATATACACATGAATTTTGACACTATTTCCATATTTACCCATAAATTTTCTAAAAATTTTCCCAAACTTAAAGCATTTTCTTTGAAATTCCTCCTTCCGTATCTATGAATGGATGGAGACCGATAATGATTGTTAATTGCTGATTGAAATGAAAAATATGTCCTTCCATCGTTGATATCGGATGAGGTTGGGCTATCGTGGTGGTTAGTGCTCTACTATGACGATGGTCAGTGCTGATTATGGATGGAAATTGTTGAATTCATGGATGGAGTTTTAGGGAGGATGACAATTGTAGGAAATAGAGGGTGATCCTAGGGGTATATTGGATGGGTTGATGGTAGATTGGTTGAAGCTCAACAACAAAAGTGATGTGGCTGCCATGATAACCAGCTTGGATGGAAGCACAAGAGAAGATGATTAAGAAGGAGTTTGCAAGATATTCATGGTCGATCTTCTATTATAGCAATTCTTGAATTTTATTGCAGCACATTCATCCTCTTCTTCATCTCGATTTCAGAAAATCCCATGATGGTTCTTCTCTATTTTAGTGGCGACCAATATTTGCTTTCAAAAACTTGGCATCGATTTTTACAAAATCTGTTGTCAGTAATGAAGAATCTTCTCCATCAAATCTAATGCTGCCTCTTACAATTTGTCAACAATAGAAATAGCGACACACCCTATTGTAGAAACTCATTACTGTCGACGAATGCCCAAAAAATCTAGCAGCTAATGCCAATGACAGAAACCCCACAAAGATTTCAACATTTCTATTAGAGAAGTAAGGGGATTAGCACTCATGATAAGATGCGCTTATCTTGATTAAATGGATATCCTATTAGATGAGCATCTTATTTAAATAAGGATGACATGAGACTCCCAGCCTCGGTTGCTCCCATCACAGTAGAAGCCAAATCCAAAATACTCTCCCTCTCCCAGTTTGATTCCTTTAAGAATTTAGGTGGTGGATAGGGGGCGCTGATCGTATGCTCCCGGGAGCATTGAGCTCTCAATGCTCTCGGGTGCATACACTTTTTTTTTTTAGTTTTTTTTGAATTTTTTTTACAAGATTACTAATCTAGGTGTATTTAATATATTTATTAATTTTTACTATTTTTGGAGTATTTTAGATATTCATTTTGGATTTTTGAAAATCAGTGGCATTTTAGGTAATTTAAAATGACTAAAATGCCATTGATTTTTAAAAATCTGAAATACATATCTAAAAATCTCCAAAAATAGCATAAATTGATACATGTGTTAAATACACTTATATTAACAAGTTTATGAAAAAATTTAGAAAAAAAATGAAAAAAATAGGTATATGCACTTGGGAGCATTGGGTGCACCTATTCAGAACCCGTGGATTATGTGGTCATTTTTTATATTCGTGATTTTCATCTTGACTAGTCGATAAGTACAAGGTGTAGTACTGATCCCGCTTTCACAATCCTACCTTATCGATAGATTCTCCAAAGACGTAGGCTTCATACATTATTTTTACGTTGATATTAGAGCCATAAATCTGCATTTTGGCTTTATTGTTTAGGTGGGATAATATGCATGCCTATTTTGAAATTTATTTGCTTGGCTTTGGAATAAATCCATTTGGTTGGCATGCTTATAAAAAATCAAAAAAATTGTCCTTTGTCACTAATCGTGGATTGATTTTTTTATGAAGTTGTACAATTTATTTATATGCATCACGAGATTAATATGTGTATTAATATATCCAATGGCACGCATATAAATAATTCTTTTTCTGATGCAATAATATATAAAATATGCATACTATGTATATATTCTAAAATTATATATATTGGATGTAGTGTGCCAGTATCAAAAATAGGACAATTTTTTTATGATTGAATAATATATGATATGATGACATATTTTCAGTACCCTAAAGATATGCATGTCTTATCTTGTTTCGACAATCGAATTTTTTCAATAGGACTAATGGATCGGATCTCCAATTTGTGATTACTTATAATCGTGGCTATTATTTTTTTCGAGCTACAATGGAACACAAGTAACCTTTGTTCCTTTCCAGTGAATTTGGAATGGATTACGTAATGCATGAATGAAAAATCGTGATTTCACATAATTACTATGTAAAGAATTAATGGATCCCACATTAGACCTGATAATTGGAATTTGGTAACATATTTTGTGGACATTTTATAACAATTTGGTGGTTAATTAATTGATATTAATATAAAATTTGGTTTAAAATGTGGTTTTGCAACTTTTGTGTATTAAATATTAATTTCAAGTAATGTAAACAATTTTTATAATCTTTTAGCTTGAAATTATTTTATCTGTTGCCATGAAATTAAATGGTTTTTTAAAACCCACTAATGATTTTTTTTGATGAATTAATGATTTAAATATTTTTATGCAGGGAATCCATTTATCAGCCGTCCAAACATCAAGATCACGCTGTCCAGAAAATTCAGCAAACAGCCGTCCATCACGCTGCCAATTAAATTGCATAGCTACTTTTTTTTTCTCTCACCAACCATTCACGTGAGAATGCATCAAACATTAAATGCATGGACCCCACACATTTATGTCCCCATTCACGTGAAATGCAGCAACATTTCAATAGCACATTTAATGCATGGACCCCACACATTTATGTCCCCATTCACGTGAAATGCAGCAACATTTCAGTAGCACATTTAAGCCATGGACCCCACCAAGCATCAATAACAACCAGCATGCTCATTCGCATGAAGTGCGTTAAATTAATGGGGCCCACTTGTGTGCAATTTTCGGCTATAAAAGGGAGTTCATTTGCAGCAGAAAAGAGAGCAGAGATTTGGCACGCATAGCATTCGGCAGACGAAAAAAAAAAATTCCGAGAAAGAAAGAGAGCAAAAGCAAGGTGGAGAGCACGGGCAAAAAGGCAGACCGGCGAGTTGCGTGGAGTAGCCGACAAACCATCGGGGCTTCATACCAATAAGCTTTTCTATCTTTTCCCTTTTTAATTTTTGTTATCTTGTTTAAGATGGGTTGTAATTTTAATTTTATTTTGAACTTAAACATGCTTGGCTAAATCCTAAATCTAGGGTTTAGGATGTAGCATGCGTACAATGCAATGTGGTGTGGATTTTTAATTTATTTATGATGGATATTTTTGTTAATTTAATATATTGTGATTTTTATGTTTGCTTTGTACACGGGCCCGTACTTTTGCATGATTCCATATATTAGGCGATGAAACCGAAAGGTAAAAATCTAATATACGAAAATCAAGATATTAAACCTGGAAATCTAAGTCCATGAAAATAGGCATGATAATCTTGAGAAATTACATGAACAAACCACAGAACTTAATGAATTCTAATTAACTTAATCCCATGAGAATAGGTGGTTAAGAAAATTAGGGTACACCTTGTAGGTTTCGAGAGAAGGTGCAAGGATAAATTAGGGTTTGTTCTCCTTTAACAAACAATATCCAAATTAAATAATTATACCACTACCCGTTGCAAAATACGCATGTGAAATCCTAGACCCTAGGTATTTGTACTTTAGCTTTCTCTTCTCATTTTTAATTTGCACTTCTTCCCATTTTATTTATTTTCTTTCCCTTTTATTTACTGCATTTTCTCCCCACTTTTCTATTTTATTTGTTATATTCTCTCCATATCTGACACGAAAGCGTTTAAAAGTAAAATTTATAGTCCCAAATTCCCTGTGGAACGATAATTTATATACTACAATCTACGACCCGTGCACTTGCGGTAAGATTGCGAACAAGTATTTTGGCGCCGTTGCCGGGGAATTCGGCGTTACTTAAAATTTTTTTTTTTAGATACTTTCTTTATTTTTTTTTTCTCTTTCTTTCCTTCTCTATTTTTTTTTTCTATCTTTACTTTCTATTTTTTTTGTCTCCGTCTATTTTTATAAATATTTTTAATTATTATTATTATTTTTATTATTATTTTTATTATTATTATTATTATTATTTTTATTATTTTTTTTTATTATTTTATTATTATTATTATTATTTTTAATTTTTTTTTTTAATTTTTTTTTCCATCTCTAGTCCTTTTTATTATTATTATTACTATTGTTCTAAATTAGCTGGTTAATCTTTGTATGCACCCACATACCAGAAACTTCGCAAAACAACTAGCTGAAAAACTCTTTGTTGCTAACCCTGAGATTGAACGTTCTTTTAGGAGAAGAATTCGTGACTATAAGCAGCAGCAATCTTCTCAAGACACTATGGAGGAACGCAATGATCCAAACCCGCCACATCAAGAGCAGGAGGAAGGCCAGGCCGAGAACAACGCTCCTCCCAGAAAGTTGACTATAAGTGATCGGAACCGCCCAAACCCTCGTGGATTTCGATCATGCATTGTTGAACCAGAAATTGATGGAAGAAATTTTGAACTAAATCCCGGTCTCATCCGGATGGTTCAACAAGACCAATTTGTAGGACTTCCCTCTGAAAATCCAACTGTACACATCACAAAATTCCTACAATTATGCAACACAATCAGGGTGCAAAATATTCCACGCGAGGTAATTCGTCTACAGCTTTTCCCATTTTCTCTTTGAGACAAGGCAAGCGAATGGTTTTATTCCATGCCGCCCGACACATTCAATACATGGGATGAACTCTCTACTGCATTCCTGGAAAAATTCTTTCCACCAAATAAAACAAGAAAAATCAAAGACGAAATCAATCAGTTCGTCCAAAAAGATGGCGAAACCTTATATGATGCATGGGAGAGAATGAAAGATCTGCAACGCAAGTGCCCTCATCATGGTATCTCACAAGGAGACATTATTGAAAATTTTTTCAATGGACTCGATCGACCTAGCCGAAGTGTCGTTAACTCAGCCGCTGGAGGGCGATTCATGCGACTCACTGACGAGGAGGCTCTCAAACTCCTCAATGACTTAGCTCTTTATGATTCTCAGTACGGCGATGTCAGAGGAACCTCTCGGTGAGGAAATATATATGATATTGAATCCATGCATGCTATACATGATAAACTTGATAAAATTTTGCAGCGAAAGAAGCAGGAATCCAAAGATCAGAATGCATCTTCTTCTGGACACATCTCATGTGAAATCTGTGGAGCCTCACACTACACAACTGAGTGTAGTTTTGCCATTAAAGACACCACAGGCGAGCAAGCTAATGCAATCAACAACCAATATGATACTCGCGCATATGGTAACCCCTATTCTAATACTTACAACTCTGGATGGAGGAACCACCCCAATTTTTCTTGGGCAAACCAGTCAAACACCCAAAATTTTGCTCAAAATAATAAGCCACCTGGTTTCCTTAGAAAACCACTGAACCCTCCTCCATTTCAAACCCAACAATCCTTACCTGCACCACCTCAAGCGCAACCCACTGAGTCCATGCTCGAAAATATCATCCTAATGCTCAAGAAAAATGATGAAAGAATGGACCAAATGCAAACCCATATCAAGTTGCTTGAAAATCAAATTGCTCAAAATGCCACAGCCTCATCCCAAAGAAACCAGGGTAAACTCCCTAGCCAACCTGAAATAAATCCTAGGGAGCAGGTGCAGGCGATTACTTTGCGAAGTGGAAAGCAGCTCAACCCACCTCATATGGTCTCAGAAAAAGATGTCGAGCAGAAAAAGAAGCAAGAAGAGGAGCCACAACCAGAACCGGTGGTGGAAAAGCCATATGTACCACCACCTCCTTACCAACCTCCTCTCCCCTTTCCACAAAGGCAGCGACAGGCTAAGCTTCAAAAGCAGTTCGAGAAGTTTGTTTCAACTCTTAAAAACTTGTCAATAAACGTACCCTTCGTCGACATGCTTTCTCAAATGCCAACTTATGCGAAATTTCTCAAGGATATGTTATCCAACAAAAGAAAACTCGAGGAGTACGGAACTATTTCGCTTACTGAGGAGTGCAGCGCCATTTTGCAGAACAAGTTGCCTGAAAAGCTAAAGGACCCTGGAAGCTTCTCCATTCCATGTGATCTTGGGAATGTCCAAATCAGCAAAGCACTATGTGATCTCGGAGCAAGTGTAAGTCTAATCCCACTTTCAATATGTAAAAAGCTGAACATGGGTGATCCAAAACCAACATCTATGTCTCTCCAACTGGCCGACCGATCAATCAAATTTCCAGTCGGCATCCTTGAAGACATACCTTTGAAAGTTGGCAAACTATTCATCCCAGTCGACTTTGTGGTCCTCGACATGGAGGAGGATCGCCAAATTCCGATCATTCTCGGGCGACCTTTCTTAGCCACCGCTGGAGCAATCATAGACGTCAAGAATGGCCGACTCTCACTAACAGTTGGAGATGAACAAATCGAATTTAATCTTTTTGAGGCAACAAAGCAACTGTCAACTGATAACTCTTGCCTGCGGGTCGACGTCATCAACCCTTTGCCGATCGAAGAAAAGGATGACTTGATAGAGGTATGTATCATTCAGGGTGCAACTGTTGAAAATAATAACCCTGAACTATCTTCTTGTGCAGCTCTCTTGGATGGAGCCCCTTTCATCTCACCAGCTGCCGATTCACCTCATGAAAAGTTGGATGCAGACTTCAATTTTTCTCCATCAACAAAAAAGGAAGAAGCACCAAAGGTAGAACTTAAACCTCTTCCTAAAAATCTCAGGTATGCATTTCTTGACCCAAACGATACTTATCCAGTCATAATCAACGCAAATCTTTTCGAATCCCAAGCCGATGAACTGTTAAATGTGTTAAGAAGACATAGGAAGGCAATTGGTTATTGCATCAATGATCTACCTGGTATCAGTCCTTCTCTATGCATGCACAGAATTTTAATGGAAGAAAATTGTAAAACAAGCATTGAACCTCAGAGGCGTCTGAATCCAAACATGAAAGAAGTAGTGAAAAAGGAAATTTTAAAACTTCTAGATGCTGGAATCATCTACCCCATTTCTGATAGCAGTTGGGTAAGCCCTGTACATGTTGTACCAAAGAAAGGCGGTATGACTGTCGTAAAAAATGATAAAAATGAACTTATACCCACAAGGACTTTCACAGGTTGGCGAATGTGCATTGATTATCGCAAATTAAACATTGCCACCCGAAAGGATCATTTTCCCTTGCCTTTCATTGATCAAATGCTTGAAAGACTTGCCAATCACTCTTACTTCTGCTATTTGGATGGGTACTCTGGCTACTTTCAGATTCCTATTCACCCACAGGATCAAGAGAAAACCACTTTCACTTGTCCATACGGCACATTTGCATACAGACGCATGCCTTTCGGTCTTTGTAATGCACTTGCCACCTTTCAACGATGCATGATGGCCATATTTTCTGATTATATTGAACACATAATGGAAGTGTTTATGGATGATTTTTCTGTTTATGGAACTACATTTGAATCATGTTTATCTAACCTATCTAAGGTTTTACAGAGATGCGAAGAAATCAATCTGGTGTTGAATTGGGAAAAATGTCATTTCATGGTACAGGAAGGGATTGTGTTAGGACATTTAGTCTCAAGCAGAGGTATTGAGGTTGACCGGGCAAAAATAGAAGTCATTGAAAAATTACCGCCACCCAATTCGGTCAAAGGAATTCGGAGTTTTCTGGGACATGCCGGTTTCTATCGGCGTTTCATTAAAGATTTTTCTAAAATCGCTAAGCCACTGACTAACTTGCTAAATCAAGATGTAAAATTTAATTTTTCTGATGATTGTTTAAATTCATTTTGTAGGTTGAAAAAGGCTTTGACCACTGCTCCAATCATACAACCACCTGACTGGAACTTACCATTTGAAATCATGTGCGATGCAAGTAACCATGCAGTTGGAGCTGTTTTGGGTCAACGGAAGGACAACAAGCCAGTAGTGATTTATTATGCAAGCAAAACTTTAGATGATGCTCAAGTCAACTATGCAACCACTGAAAAAGAATTACTGGCTGTTGTTTTTGCTATTGATAAATTTTGTTCTTATCTTGTAGGGTCAAAAGTGATTGTCTACACAGACCATGCAGCTATTCGCTATTTAATTGCCAAGAAAGATGCTAAACTAAGATTGATTCGCTGGATTTTGCTATTACAAGAATTTGATCTTGAAATTCGAGACAAAAAGGGCACAGAAAATGTGGTTGCTGATCATCTGTCGAGACTGCCATCAACTGGGAAAACGGATTTAAATAAAAATGATCAAATTAACGAGGAATTTCCTGATGAATCCCTTCTTGCACTGAAAGAAATATCAATGCCATGGTATGGAGACATTGTTAATTACTTAGTTTGTAAAGAAATTCCATCCAATTTCAGCTATCAACAGAAAAAGCGATTCATGGCGAATGTGAAATACTACATATGGGAGGACCCATACCTTTACAAGAGATGCGGCGACGGTCTAATTCGCCGATGTGTACCAAACGAAGAAATCCAAAGCATCCTTTACCACTGTCATTCTTCACCATATGGTGGCCACATGGGTCCCACCAAAACAGCAGCAAAAGTCTTACAATCAGGTTTCTTCTGGCCCACTTTGTTCAAAGATGCTCGAATTTTTATACTAACCTGTGACAGATGCCAAAGGACAGGAAATATTTCAAGGCGAAACGAGATGCCACTCACAAGCATTCTTGAGGTTGAACCATTTGATGTCTGGGGCATGGATTTCATGGGACCTTTCCCATCCTCATTCAACAACCAGTACATACTTCTGGCAGTTGATTACGTAACTAAATGGGTGGAGGCGATCGCTTCTCCAACAAATGATTCGCAGGTGGTCACCAAATTCTTGAAACGCAATATTTTTACCAGATTTGGTGTACCACAAGCAATCATAAGTGACGGAGGAAGTCATTTCTGTAACAAGCAAATGGAGCAACTGCTCAAGAAATACGGGGTCACACATAAAATCGCCACCCCATACCATCCACAAACAAGTGGTCAGGCTGAAATCTCAAACTGCGAGATTAAAC
The DNA here is from genome assembly GCA_030490835.1 of Annona cherimola. Lineage (NCBI taxonomy): Eukaryota > Viridiplantae > Streptophyta > Magnoliopsida > Magnoliales > Annonaceae > Annona > Annona cherimola. Next base: position 56,631,909 of record CM059971.1, on the reverse strand, counting down.
AGATACTTGAGAAGACGGTATCCCAATCACGGCGAGATTGGTCAAGGCAACTCGATGATGCTCTTTGGGCATACCGCACGACATTCAAGACTCCGATTGGAACAACATCTTTCAGACTAGTCTATGGAAAATCATGCCACTTGCCTGTAGAGCTGGAGCATAAAGCATACTGGGCAATCAAATTTTTGAATTTTGATTTGAAATCTGCAGGAGAAAGGCGTCTACTACAGCTTGATGAACTCGAGGAGATTCGACTCGACGCTTATGAAAATTCAAAGATGTACAAGGAAAAGACAAAATTTTGGCATGACAAACACATCCGGCAGAAGGTAATCAAAGCTAATGACATGGTGTTGCTTTTTAATTCTCGTTTTAAATTGTTTCCAGGAAAATTGAAGTCGAGGTGGTCGGGACCATTCAAAGTATTACAAGTGTTTCCTCATGGAGCTGTTGAAATCTGGAGTGAAAAGACAGGAGCATTTAAAGTCAATGGGCAGCGCCTCAAACCCTATTTCTCAGGGGATCACATTCCAATTGGAGTCATCCACTCCTTCTGCGATACCACGCCACTCAATTGAAGATCTGAAGTCAGGCTAATGACTTTAAACAAAGCGCTTTTCGGGAGGCAACCCGAATTTTTCTTTCCATCAGGGAAGTTTTAGTTATTTCTTTTAGTTCCTTTTTAGAATTTTGATACTTTTTAATTTTAAGCTTTATTGGTTATTTTCAGGTTCTACATAAAAAGAAGCACAGTGGGATGCTAATTCGGGTCAATTTGCTAAAATAGGGAAGTTAACATCGCAAATTTGAACAATTTACTCCCTTTGATTTAATAGCATGATTCTCATTGAGGACAATGTCAATTTCAAGTGTGGGGGTGAATGTGTAGTATTATAGTGAATGTGTAGTATTATGGTTATTCTAAAAAAAAAAAAAATGTAAAATATACCTCACTTTGAACCCTTGTATGTCTTAATAGGAAAACATACGTAGAATTTCAACATTTTTGAGAAAGAAAATTAATTAAGATCATAGGCTAAACATGCAATCTTTGCTCAAGGTTTTGAAATTTTACAATCTGCTCTTAAATTCCTTTATATTTGCTTGAGGACAAGCAAAAGTTCAAGTGTGGGGGTATTTGATAATTGGAATTTGGTAACATATTTTGTGGACATTTTATAACAATTTGGTGGTTAATTAATTGATATTAATATGAAATTTGGTTTAAAATGTGGTTTTGCAACTTTTGTGTATTAAATATTAATTTCAAGCAATGTAAACAATTTTTATAATCTTTTAGCTTGAAATTATTTTATCTGTTGCCATGAAATTAAATGGTTTTTTAAAACCCACTAATGATTTTTTTTGATGAATTAATGATTTAAATATTTTTATGCAGGGAATCCATTTATCAGCCGTCCAAACATCAAGATCACGCTGTCCAGAAAATTCAGCAAACAGCCGTCCATCACGCTGCCAATTAAATTGCATAGCTACTTTTTTTTTCTCTCACCAACCATTCACGTGAGAATGCATCAAACATTAAATGCATGGACCCCACACATTTATGTCCCCATTCACGTGAAATGCAGCAACATTTCAATAGCACATTTAATGCATGGACCCCACACATTTATGTCCCCATTCACGTGAAATGCAGCAACATTTCAGTAGCACATTTAAGCCATGGACCCCACCAAGCATCAATAACAACCAGCATGCTCATTCGCATGAAGTGCGTTAAATTAATGGGGCCCACTTGTGTGCAATTTTCGGCTATAAAAGGGAGTTCATTTGCAGCAGAAAAGAGAGCAGAGATTTGGCACGCACAGCATTCGGCATACGAAAAAAAAAAATTCCGAGAAAGAAAAAGAGCAAAAGCAAGGTGGAGAGCACGGGCAAAAAGGCAGACCGACGAGTTGCGTGGAGTAGCCGACAAACCATCGGGGCTTCATACCAATAAGCTTTTCTATCTTTTCCCTTTTTAATTTTTGTTATCTTGTTTAAGATGGGTTGTAATTTTAATTTTATTTTGAACTTAAACATGCTTGGCTAAATCCTAAATCTAGGGTTTAGGATGTAGCATGCGTACAATGCAATGTGGTGTGGATTTTTAATTTATTTATGATGGATATTTTTGTTAATTTAATATATTATGATTTTTATGTTTGCTTTGTACACGGGCCCGTATTTTTGCATGATTCCATATATTAGGCGATGAAACCGAAAGGTAAAAATCTAATATACGAAAATCAAGATATTAAACCTGGAAATCTAAGTCCATGAAAATAGGCATGATAACCTTGAGGAATTACATGAACAAACCACAGAACTTAATGAATTCTAATTAACTTAATCCCATGAGAATAGGTGGTTAAGAAAATTAGGGTACACCTTGTAGGTTTCGAGAGAAGGTGCAAGGATAAATTAGGGTTTGTTCTCCTTTAACAAACAATATCCAAATTAAATAATTATACCACTACCCGTTGCAAAATACGCATGTGAAATCCTAGACCCTAGGTATTTGCACTTTAGCTTTCTCTTCTCATTTTTAATTTGCACTTCTTCCCATTTTATTTATTTTCTTTCCCTTTTATTTACTGCATTTTCTCCCCACTTTTCTATTTTATTTGTTATATTCTCTCCATATCTGACACGAAAGCGTTTAAAAGTAAAATTTATAGTCCCAAATTCCCTGTGGAACGATAATTTATATACTACAATCTACGACCCGTGCACTTGCGGTAAGATTGCGAACAAGACCGCATCGGATATATGAGTGACCCATGTTTGTCAATGGCCAAAAGTATTTTATTATGCTTTTAGCAATTTGATCATGACTATAATAACATTTAATTATCTTATAAAGATAACTAATTGATTATCAAATATAGTGTGTAAATCAAATGTTTATATATGCTATTTGGATAATTATGAGATTACTGAATGGATTGGAATTTAAAATGATGTTAGTCGAATTTAATATGAAGTAAAATGAAATGAGATGCATCGTGGAATGATCTATTGCTCATGTACAAAACTAAGCCTAGAACTATTACAAAATAGTCCTTTTAATTTTTTTTTTATGAAATCCATTGCTAACTAGTTAATAACAAAAGAAACTAACTTGTGTAAATTGTAAAATAACCTACCTGTTGTGAACTCAATGAGTTGAATTGCAAATCAAGGTATACCCAAGTTTTGATGATTAACAACTAAATTTAAGAATATTAAATGTACTAATGTGTTTGATATAATGTTTGAAGTTAGAATTTGGAATTCAAGTAAAAACAATCCAAGTTGCAATGCCATGTCAGCCTTGGCATCGATTTGAGTCAAGTTGATACTTCAAGTTGACTTCAAACGTGTTTTTGGAGACAGAGAGAAAAATGTGGATGCTTGACAAGTCGAAGATGCTTAGCTTTGATTCTAAGTTGTTAAGGACTTCGGAGAAGTATCTAGTCACCGGCCGAAAAATTACAAAATCTTTGCAGGCTGAGCCTTATTCTTACTCTTGCCTTGCTCCTACCTATTGTTGGAGGGAGCTTCCAAACCTCAAACTCAAGAAGAAAGAGTCATAAATCTATGTAATTTTTTGATGATAATAATGCTTTAAATTGACTTGTCAAATCTGTTGATCAGATAATATTTCAATTTGCTGATGGGGTAAAATTTTCAACTTCCTTGTCTATCTGATGGCTACTAATCACAATAGTATTCCCAACAAAGCCATCTTCAACACAAGCTACAAGTTTATTGACATATTGTTGGGAGATTAATGTGTGTTATAATATGTACTCTCTTTGACATTTGTTATGTCATTGATTTGGTAAATAAACAACACTCAAATCTTAGACAAGCTTATTGCAGGATTTTACTTATGTGACAAATGCATTGTTAATTATTTGTTACTAAGTAAATGATTCATAGCAAATGGGTTACATTGATATTGATTAATGTGGAGACTTAGAGGAACACAAATTAGTATTAAGTCATACATTCTTGCTAACTAAATGATGATATCTCATGAGTAGTATGAGATAACCTAATTTAGAGGTTGGATTTGTGGCACGTCCAATTGTAGTGCAATGCATCTACATTGCATAGATCGTGGTGTATGTTATTTTGAGATATGGATGCATACACTAACATGATTGAATAAATAAAAAGTATTTAATTAAAAGTATGGCAACAAAGTTAGAAATTGACTCTCCCTCATGGGCAATTGCTTTTGATGTCCTAAGAACATGAAGAGACTATCAAACCACCTAGGTAAGTTGGATGCTCTAGTGAGCATAAAACTTAAAGATGCATGCCATTTTAATAAGAGAATCGAGACGAAGTCATATTCTATTGGATCTTAGTCATAACAGGAGCCCCATATATCCTATTAGACTTTATTTAATCCATATATGAGATCTTAGTTGATGCTCAAAGAAAGTGAGCACTTTGAGAACTCAAGTTAGACACTTGATGGTGATTAGACTAAGGTCTGTATAGTGTTGAAAAGTTAATGACATACGCTTTTTATTTGTTAGGAGTTATTCTACAATAGCATATGTTTCATACTATGCCCTTAGTGTTCAATAAGGGAAGTGAATTGAGATTCTTCTTGAATAATATCTATCTTCTTATTATGAGAGCCTTTGAAGCAAGAATAACTTCAGTTTTATATATTATGTGACTTTAGATTATATTTTGATATTGTAGTCTAATGTTGCTACTTTAATATGTTGCTTAGAAGTTATGAGTGATGTGGTTTTCTGGAACATGTTTAGAAAGGCAATTAGCTTCTGATTAAAGAATACATGTATGAAGAGAAGATTATTTTATATTACGTCACTTGCTTGTATTCACTGATTGACTAATTATGCTTATTTATATGAATGAGTTATATGTTTAGACATAATTATGGTTACAATGTAATAAAGAGACAGTTAAGTATAACCTTTACAGAGGATCATATATACTTAGGCTAGTATAACAAGATGAGTCTAGTGCACGGTGAGATGCTATTTTATTCTAGGTCGCAGCTGTTGGTCTTGAAAGAATAGCATTACCCAAGAGGAGAGAGGTGAATTTATAGATTTAAAATTTCTTTTATATTTTAAGCTTAACTCCTTTAAGATTACTTAATGCAAGAGGGAAAAATAATAAAAAAAATAGATGCATAAGAAGGTACATAATTTTTTATAATGGTATGGGCAACACCGCTACTTCACTTTTCTAAGCACAAATTTCTTGTGCTTTGAGTTTCACTATCACTTATCAAGTACAACTTAGAACCTCTACTCTCTTCCAGATTATAGATCTAGAGGGCCTTACAAGTAACTGGTGAGTACAACTTTAACCAAACATTACTTGTTTTCATATCTTGGCCTTAGTCTCCAACGCTAGGCTCATTGTCAAATTACAATAAAAGATTTGAAATAAAAATAAGCTAAACTTTACAAAATGTATAAATCTTTGTAACACAGCAAGCAAGCTTTGAGAATGATAAGAATATTTAAATAGGGGGCGTCTTATAGTAAACTTGAGAGATTGATTGAGAACACTTAAATAAAGGTTTGAATACTTAAGATTTGGAAGGTGAGAGCATAATCAATGCCTTAGCTAACTATATGAACTCCACTTGATGAGTTCTTTATAGCTTTGAAAGATTTTTTGAACATTTGACGGTAAGCGATTGGCAATTAATGTGCCAATATTTAAAAAATGTCTGACTATTATGAGTGAAGTCGCAACTGAGGTCGACTTGGATTTTAACTTCACCCAAGTTGCAAGTAAAATTGACTTGAATATTGACTTCGATGCACCATTTTTGTCCGATAATTTTTTTAGGCCTTAGCCTTCAAGTTGTATATTGAGTCAACTTAGTGGTGGGACTTCACCCAAGTTGCGGGTAAAGTCGACTTTGGTTTTAACTTTGACATGTTCTCGAACTTCAATTCCTTAATCTTCCTGTCTTTCTTTGAAGTCTCACCTTTGGATCGACTTCAAGTTGAACTTCACCTAAGTTGTAGTGGAATGCGATTTCAAGTGTTATTTTTGAGACAAGAGAATTTTTATAACCATTTGTTCTTTGAAGTTACTGATTGGAGTCAACTTCGATTTCGAATTTACCCAACTTGCATTTGGAGTCGACTTAAGGTGCGGCTTCAAATGTCATTTTTGAGATAGAAATTTTCTTGTTGCCTTGAATCCTCCAAGCGCATGCTAAAGTCGATTTTGTTTTTGACTTCACTCAAATTATTTTGAAAGTTGACTTGGGGTGTGATTTCAACAGTACATCTCTCCTTCAAAGTTTTCTATCTTCGAAAATGCATTTGAAGCCGATTGTAGAGTCAACTTAGGTTGTTACTTTGTCCAAATCGCTCGTGAAATCGACTTGAGATTAGGACTTCAGTTGTCTGCTTCTTGAAAATTGAAACTTTACATACCCAAGATTGCATTATTAACTTTTAATAATTCAAATTGATTATTACTAATCAAAACTTAAAATATAATTTGTAATTTACATTAGTTAAGTTCACAACAACTACTATGTATCTCTAATAGGTGTATAAGATCAAGCTCTCAAATTGAGGTTTTACTCACTGGTCACACGACCTATTCATTGGTATGAATAGGAGGATGGGGGGAAAGCCTATCATATGTAAATGAGAGATGTTAAAAACGTGAGGGAATTAGCACCTATGGTAGGGGCTTATCTCCAATCAAGATAAGATGAGCCTATCCTAATCAGATGAGATATCCTGTTAGATGAGCATCTTATTTGAATAAAGATGTCACAAGATTGCCTTATAAATAGGAAGGGCCTCAGTTGCTCCCATAATGATAGAAGCCAAATCCAAAATACTCTACCACTCCCTTCTCGATTCTTGTAGACATTTAAGTTGTGGACATGTGGTAGATTTCTGATATTCATGACTTCAATCCTAATTAGATAAGAAGTTTAATGCGCAACACTATATCGCTTCTGGAAACTTACTCTACCTGCAAATTCTCTAAAGAGGTAGGCCTACACATTATTTCTACAATTCTCATGGCTGAATCTAGCGAAAACTCGTTTAAAATGCATCATGATCTTGAGCGTAATTGAAAGCACCAATTCTGTCTCTCTACTCCAGATCATCATTTTTCCTTTCATCTTTTAACATCTCCCCTATTTTTGCCAGCCGAGATAGATTGTCCCTTATTTTTTTCAGCATCTTCCATTCTCATGTCTCAGATTTGGTTGCAGCTACTTCTGGATTTTGAGAATTCAACTCTTAGATTTTTGAACTTCAGATTTTTGATTTTGAACTTCGAATTTTGGATCGTCTTCTGCATTTTGGACTTTCGAGCCTACCACATCGATTTCGTTTCTTCCATGGCCATCTTCTTCAGATTAAGTGAGATCCTTTGGTAATTAAATCCAACCTGTGCCCACTGTAGCACGTGGTTTTTAGCGAGCTACGATGGGCCGGCGAATGGGCCTAAAAAGTGTAAAGTAGGCTCATAAAATATATATAACCATGAACTAAAATGTGAAAATAAAATATGCATACACCAGAGAAGAGAATAAGTATGACATGCAAATTAGCGAGTTAGCGGGTTAGACGTGATGCAAGTCAGATACAGAAATTAAACGTGCAAAAATTAAAATATAAACGATGTAGAAAAGGGGTTCAAGATCAGAAATGGAAAAAATATAAAAGGTGTAGACATGGGGTTAAAGAAGGGAGATGCAAGCGTTAAGGCTTTTAGATGATGCAAGTTTTTAGAGATTTTTAAATGATGCGAGTTAGTCAAACGCAAACATATATCTCAATTAGACGCAATTAGCAATTAGTACTATGCGTACAAATATTTAATATATTAACTTTTGGAGTCGCCACTAACTATATAACGGTGGTTAGTCCGTATACAATAAGGCACTAAAACACAGAGATTCTCCGGGTGAACTCATAACTAGAAAAAAAGATACAACTTTATTTTTCTAGTACATTCGTCCTAAGAGTGCGAAAAATTAATATACATTTTTTTTTATGTAAAAGCTCAAGAGGGTGGAGGCGGGAATTTAATCCCTAGGCTTTTTTTTTTGAGGCCCTAACTCAATTTGAAAATTAGGTGTGGGTAGTTGCTCTGGTTGTGCGGAATAATAATGATATGTTTTTTTATGGTTAGATTTTAGGTTTTTTTTTTTTTTTAAAAAAAATGGGAAAATGGTAGAGAAGAGGATGGACGTGCCGGTGAGTTGTTTGCCTTTTTTTTTATAAAGAGAAAGGTGGATGTGCTTGATTGTGTGTTTTTTTTTTTTAGAAAAAAAAAAACGAAAAATGAAGAGAAGAGGAAATGACGTGCTGAAGGATTTTTTACCCTTTTGATTTTTTTTTTTTTAAAAAAAGAAAACGAGAAAATGAAGAGGAGGAGAAATGTCGTACCGGACTCCTTTTTCTTTTTAAAAAAATGAGAAAAAACGAAAAGAAAATGGAGAAATGACGTGCTGGACGTTTGTTTTTTTTTTTAAAAAAAAAAACGAGAAAGTGAAAAGAAGAAAAAGAAACGATGTGCTGGACCTTTTGTTTTTTTTTTTTAAAAAAAAACGAGAATGGAAAGGAACGTGGGATCTACGATGGTGGATGCTTTGTTGTTTTTTTTTTTTTAAAAAAAAAAGGAAAAAAAAAAGGGAAGAGAAGACAGAAAATGACGTGCTGAGTTTTTTTTTTTGAAAAAAAAAAACGAAAATACGTAAAGCAGAAGGACTAATGCGCTGTTTGAAAAAAAAAAAAACGAAAATATAAAAGCCAGAGAGGACATGCCGCTGCTGTATCTTGGCGCAAAAAAAAAATCAAAAGGAAAACAATAGAGGCAGCGGTGATGGAGTCCGTTTGCTCATTTCTTCTCTCTTTTTTTTTTTTTAAAAAAAGCAATCAGATGGGAGAATGGGTTTCCTAGAAAAAGGAAAGTAGCTGGTTTTGAGATATTTCTCACCGCGTACAATAAGAGGAGAATGTCCCCTTTTTTATAGGTTTTTAAGTTTGAGAAATTGCAATTTGGTATTTTTTCTGATTTTTTTGCACAATTTCCTGTTTTCTCTTTTTTGCAAAAATATATTAAAAATGGATCTTTTAGTAATTTTGTGAGTGGTTGTTGAAAACCACCATGGGGGCCCATGGTTTTGCTTAGCTAGGGAGCCAATGTTTTTTTAGCCTTTCATTTTGCATATTTTGACCTTTTATTTATATCTTGATTATTAAACATTTTCTTTGATTTTTTGATAGGGCCCACATCTATTAATGTTCTTTATTTATTTTAACGGTTTAGATTTTTACTTAAAGAATTAGATTTATCGAATTTACTTAGCACTTGAAAATATTGCAAATCCCCTCTTTCTTTGGTCAAATGGGCTTTGACCATTAAAATTTCCTAAAACAATGATTATTTGTTTAATCCGAACCGTTCATCATGTCAATTCCGCTCCAATTATCTTGAGAAAATATTCTTCACTTTATCTCGAATGCGAATGGTCCTTGATCTGTCATGTGGATTGGTGGCCGTTACCTCCTTAGTGGGCTTGAAGTATTGAAGGCCCGTGAACCCTACACAATGTTGGGCTTGCAAAATATATGGGTTAGAAGAATGAATCCACAAACCCATAAATGTGTATAATAGTAGGCCCATTTTGAAATTCTATTCTATTTTATTTTATTATCGTATATATTATTTTTTTCTTTACGTTTTTGTAGGGTGTCAACAATTGCCCCCCCTTCTTTAATGATAATGGACATTATTATTAAAGAAGGTATGGTTGACACCTATTTGAAATCTTCTCAACCTTTGTAGTTTTCTTACATTTTATACTATTTGGAATACTTTTTAGTAACTTTCTTGCAACCTTATGAATTTTCATAATTCTTTATTATAGATTTATCATCTTAATAACTCTTAGCTTTCCTTTTAACCATATGAATAATAAATCTGTAGAATTCTCAATGTTATATTTTGAGACACGTAATTTTTATTAGATTTGTACCGGTGAGGGTGTTTAGAATCACACAGTACATATGCATGTGATCTATCCACGGGTAGATGCTTAGATACATGGAACTTTATTGACCCATCCAAGTAAGCTAACTGCAATATCAACATAGTAGTATATTATGCTACATTGTAAAGGTATTTTTTTATGATTATTTTCTTTTTTCTCCTTTTTTTTTTTTTGCAAATTTTCCCCTCACCATATTTCAAGGTATCTGGAGATTTTTCCTTTCTTTTTCTTCTTTTTTTTTTTTTGCAAATTTTCCCCTCACATATTTCAAGGTATCTGGAGATTTTTTCTTTTTTTTTTTTCTTCTTTTTTTTTGCAAATTTTCCCCTCACCATATTTCAGGGTATCTGGGGATTTTTCCTTTCTTTTTCTTCTTTTTTTTTTGCAAATTTTCCCCTCACCATATTTCAGGGTATCTGGGGATTTTTCCTTTCTTTTTCTTCTTTTTTTTTTGCAAATTTTCCCCTCACCATATTTCAGGGTATCTGGGGATTTTTCCTTTCTTTTTTTTCTTCTTTTTTTTTTTGCAAATTTTCCCCTCACCATATTTCAGGGTATCTGGGGATTTTTTTCATTATTTTTATTTTTCTTATATATTTTACTACTTTTCATAATGATATTAGTAGTTGCCTCATTAGATGGGAAAATGTTGTGGTACCCCCTTTTTTGTCAATTTTCATATGAAGTTTATTGCCTTTTGTTATTATTATTATTATTATTATTATTATTTATTATATATATATATTTTTTGACCTTTAATTTTGTTGAAAACCTTTTGCTAATTACTTTTTTCTTCTTGTTTATATTAATCCTTTTTTTTTACTTTCTTTTTTATTGTGTTATTGAATTTTATATATGGCGAAAGAAATTTCTAATAATTTCTTACTTTAGGTTCGTACACACATATATATATATATATTTGACCCTTTTCTTTTCTTTCATCCATTTTTTCTTTTCCTTGCTTATATGTATATTTTTTCAAGGGTTTTTTTTTAAAAAATAATAATAATAATATCATACTAAAATATATAACTCATCTTTTGCAGGGTTAAGTGCAAGTAGGTGTACCTTGTTCATATTGACAATCCTGAATCGGGCGGTTCGGATGAGCCCTTGATTATGATGGCGAACAGGAGATGGTGGTCATGAGGATCACCGTATTTGAAAGGAGCTTTAGGGTTAGGTATCGAGTTGGCCTTCCCATTTCATCTTGTTGCCATCTACGCCGTCTCCTCCTTCTCTCCTCGCTGCCGGGGCTGCGATTGCCGGCCCTCCAAGGAGAAGACGCTGGCAGCTGGTCGGCAAGGAGGACACGACGCCGCGGGATCTGCTGTTGCCGTGCCGTTGGCTGGAGAGGAAGCGTCATCGGCTTCTGAAGCCGGGATAGCACTAAAGGGCTGTCACCGAGATCTGTAGTAGCCGTTGCCGGAGAGGACGACTTCGCCGGTTGATCGTCCGGAGGGCAGGACATCCCTTATTTTCTTCCGTCTACTCCTATCAATATCTGCAACCGTGGTTACCTCCTGCAGCCGCTTCCCGCGAGTCTTTCAAGCCACCGTCATTCCCGAAGCTGCCTTCGCGGTTGCAACTTTACGGCCTGCAGGCTTCAAGGCGTCCACGACTGCTATTTCCCCTGTTGCCCCGCAGTATTTGCAGGGAGCTCAGCGGCGTCGGGGAATCATTGTCCTTCCGTTGCTGTCAGATCTTGTGGCTTTGGTGGTATGATGGGAAAAGAAGAGAAGGAATAAGGGAGGAGATGCTGCTGCTGGATTGCCGGAGCTGGTACAACATCGAGGATCCGTCAGCGGGGATCTCCTTCCGTCGAGATCCCTTTTTTTCCTGTTGCTTCTCTCGCTGATTTATCGTGGGTAAGTCCCTTTTCCCCTATTACCTTTTCCCCTCTTTTCGTCATTGGGACTTTGGATCGATTTTCCTTCTTTGGGTTGAGGTTCCAGAGGAGGGAGGATGTCTTGGGCAGGGCCTAGGAGCTTGCAGAGTTGTTGGCATCCAGTTGGGGTGTAGAGAAGTCGGAATACATGGAATGGATGCGTTTTCCCTCGGGATCGATGGGCCCTTGTTGAGGCATGCTATCAGGATCGATAAAGGTTCACTGTGAGCTAAATTACTTGGACGGCTTGTTGTAGGCGGCTACCCTGATTGTCCGCGACCGTCGCAACATCGAAGACAGTGAAGATCGGTAATGGCTGATGATCTATGTTGCTTTCTTTTTTATTATTATTTTTTTTATTCTATTTCCCTTTCTCTCTCTTTTTCTTGGATAGTTTGAAATGTGGAGGTTCTTGTGTTCGTATGTTATCAAAATTTAATTTTTACAAGACAGTTACATTATTATTATTATTATTATTATTATTATTTAGATTTCTCTCTTCCTTTGTTGTGCTGATGTAACGTCTCTTTTTCTTTTCCAAAATTTTTTTTTATTGTGTTCCCATCTCCATTAGTTACCAATTTTCCTCACTTAACGTGACTGTTATTCTTAAATACCTGTTAAACATAACTTCTTTTTTTTTTACTCTATTGATCATGTATGTCAATATGGTTTGATTCAGTTTATAAATATATCTGCTTCCCGTATGACCTGTACTATTCATCTTGATTCGATTATGAACGCAACTAATAATGCGCACATGCTCAATAGTTTGTGTAACTCTAAATTAGTTAACAATATGTGATTTCTTGCGTGCTAATTACCCTATTCATTTTAAAGCTAGATTTATGCTATGTGTTTGATGATGTGCAGATGAACTATGGTTACTTTGTATGGTATTATGTTAAAGATTGTTAATTTTGTCCCGTCTAATCATGAAACAAATCTGTCTATTTATGTATATATTTTAAAATTAAGCAGGTTATCTTATGATGCACTCTCGGGAGATTTGTGGCTAGATGACTTGTGGTATGGTTTGGGTTTTCATTAGACCAATCAGTAATAGAAGGTTTTTATTAATGAATTTTGGTAATGGTCGATTGTCTCACTCATGTAACTCAGGTTTTATTTCATTTCCTTCCCTTTCTTCTCTTTCTAGTATTAAACTAATGATACTTTTACTATGCTCTTCTCTTAATATATTTTCCTACTTGCTTCTATAGGCGTTCTCTTATATAGCTATTTATGCCTTTGTAAAGATTATCCTAGATTCTTTAACTATTGTCTAATTAGTGCCCTACTTATCTTTTGGTATCTCTAATCTACAGTGCTATTAGTTTATTAAATAGTCTACTCTTTTTTTTTTAATTTTAAACTATATTCATTAATTCAAAATTCTGTTTTTCCTAGATAAGTGATGATTGTAAATAGTAATCTTTTCTGAGGCATGCTTTTTGCGTGCTTTGTCTGGTAACCCCTAATTCTATTTTCTAGGATATGTAATGATTATATAGAATTGCCTTTACAACACTGTTAATGGAAACATGTCCTCTGGTAATACTTTTCAGAATGATGATTGTGAAGAGTTGTCTTTTCAGTGCTACTGTTGATGGAATTTGTCTTTCAATTCTTATAATAATTTATTCCTCTTTTCAGAATGATGATGTAAAGAGTTGTCTTTTCGGTGCTACTGTTGATGGAACTTGTCTTTCAATTCTAAAACTTGTGTATAATAATTTATTTCCACTTTTCAGAATGATGACTGTAAGGAGTTGTCTTTTCAGTGCTACTGTGATGGAACTTGTCTCATAGTCTTTCTTTTGTCCAAAATTCAGCTTTTCCTGATCATGTAATGATTGTAAGGAATTATCTTCTCTGTATTGCTGATGGGTCATATCTTATGATTAGGGTATATCGAATGGAATAAGCACAAGTCACTTTTCTGTTGTGTAATCAAGCTCTACAGGGAAATGACCCCTGATCCTTGTACTTGTATAAAGATTTTTTTTAATAATCATTGAAAGTTACTTATTACTAGTACTATTTTACTTTGTGTTGTAGTAACTTACTGCTTCTCTAGACTTGTAATGAGCTGACTGTTGATATGAATGAACCTTATTTGACTTTGGGTCACACTGTGTACCCCTGATTTCTTTGACATCCTTTCCTTCTATTTATGCTCTATTGCTGAGTCCTTACTGGCATTTGTCCATACGTTGTTCTGCTCTTCCTCCATTGTTCCTTTTGATTTCTTCTTATCTATTTTCTTTTCTGCTTTTGAGCCCTTACCTTTTTGAAACATGAATGGTATTCATCCTATTAGGTCTAGTTCTTCCTCATCTAGTGGGAGTAATTCTAACTTGGGTATTCCTTTTGCTGGTCAAAGGTTGTCTAGATGGGTTGCTACTTTGTCAGCCATTGAAAGGGTTGAGTTAGCTTCCTTTCATTTGGGAGAATGCTTGGAACTGACTAGGGTTGTTTTGAATTATACTTTCCTAGAAACTGCAGCTAGATTCTGGATCCCTTCCTTAGGGGTATTTAGATTTGGAAATGTAGAATTGTCCCCTTCCTTAGAGGAGGTTTCTAAGCTTACCAGGTTACCGCTATTTAGGGATATTTCTGTTTTGCCTCCCGGGCCTGTGGGTGAGGACCTGTTTACTTATTTGTTCAATGCAAATCCTCGGAGATATGACTTGGCTGCCCCCAGTGAGTCCCCTGCCATCTCTCTAGACCTGTTTTATGAGGATTTTTCTGTCCATAGAGAACATCCTGGTACTCCTAGAGGTGCTTCATGCAGAAATGCTTTGATTCTAGGAATTCTTGCTGAAATTCTTCTTCCATCAGATATTTTCCTGAAATTACAGCTTCTCTCTTTTGTGCATTTGGCCATATTGAGAAAACCCTTAGTCCCTAGCATTTTGGCTGGGATTCATGAAGGACTGACCCGGTTTCATGAAGGAGCTAGCCCTTTACAAGGATGCCTTTCTGTTTTACAAGTAAGTGCTACTATGTTTATTTTCTTTTGTAAAGCATGTCTTTTCTCATACATGACATGTATTGCCTTTAATCAAGTGCCTTTCGACTTGTTCTTTTTTGAGACACGAGTTCTATTATAGGTTTTGGAGGCAGGGATCTCTTTTATAGTGTAATAATATGTACTACCTTTAATCCTTCCCTCTCTTTTTTTTTGGTTTAATCCAAACTATACATGCTAGATGTGGATCTATCATGCCTGAAACCCCCCTCTTTTTGTGCTTGAGAGTTTGCATGCTATTGTGAGGCCGCTAATTCTTGAGAAATGGGAATCTTTAACTGGTTTACTGATTTATTTCTTCTTAAATTGCTAAGCTCGTTATCATTTTTTGAAAGTATACTTTTTTTTTGTAGTTATCAAATCTAGAGCTTTGCATGTCGTAGTAAGTTGTCTAACCTGAAACTCTACATGCTGTCTTAATGTTATTTGAGTCTGAAACTTTACTTATCATTTTGAGATTATAAAATGTGGGATTTTGCATGCTGGACTGTTACTTCTAAAGTTATACTTGGAATTTTTGTATGCCTCTTTGAGAATCTGAGATGTTATATTTTTGGGATACTTGAATCGTTCTATGTGAGATTTAAACTTGAACTTATGAAATCTAAATTTATATGACATTTTTTTTTGAGGTTATCCATTCTGAAACCATGCTCTTGTATAGTTGTTACCTCTGAAGTATCTTTCTTTTCTTTTGAAATTATCAATTCTATAATTGTTAATCCTGAAATCTTGACTCTGAAATATTATGCCTATATGCACATTGTCAGGTCTGAAACCCTAATTCTGAAATGTCTTCCCCTTCTCTTCTCTTTTTTTTTTGAGACTATCAGTTTTTTTTTAAAAAAACATTTCTGCATGTAGCTGTTGAATGTCACTTTCATTAAATCTAAAAAAAATCTTTCGATTCATTGCTGATTTCCTTCAGACTTCCTTTTTGTTATAGGCACTTTTATGGGTCAATGGAGCTTGTGATGCTTTACCTTTCATGAATGAGATGAACTTACATACCCAGCTGTTTATTATATTGTATTTTCCTTGGGAGTACGTTGCTGAAATTTTATTTTTTATTGCAGGTTTGGTTAATGGCACATTTGAGATGTATTCCACCTATCCCTGAACATATGGTCCATCTTCCTTATCTTACCAGTACCTTATTAAGCCTTGAGTGGACTCCTTTACCTGCAGATTTGCTTTCTCATTTATCTAACTTATCTGAAGAAAGAGTTTGTTGGAAAGCATCTTGGCTATTTGTTGACCCTCTTGTATGTTGTAGGGATTATAAATGTCTTACTTTATTAGGAGTCTCGGGTTATTGTTCTTATAATCCTCAAAGATTTCTCCGTCAATTTGGTATTTTCCAATGTGTTCCAATTATGAGTGGAGTCTATACTAAGTTTATTGAGTACAGTGGGGCTGCTATAACAGACGAGATACTCAATGGTTGGCATTTTAGTCTATCTACCATAGAATTAGGACTAACCTTTACTGGACTGCCTGAATCTTCCCTAAACTATAGGAACTGGCTAGCTGCAGAAATGGGTCACATGGTTCCTGAAGTTCATGAGGTTCCACAGGATGCTGAAGCTGAAGCGATAGAAATTGGCGTACCTGTGACAATTCCTCCTCATCTAGAGACACAGATTCAGGACTTGAGGATGCAGATTACTTCACTGGCTTCCTCCATTGGACAATTGTCAGACGTCCTAACCTCCAATCGTGAAGTGCTTTCCCAGTATGAGATATCTCTAGAGCCAAGGTCAACCGCTACTACACAAGCACCTCCTTCAAGTTGAACTTTGGATCTTCATATTGTTTTTTTTTTGGATTTTTGTATGACATGAACGTTGAACTCTTAAAACTCCCTGTATTGAATTTGTATTTTTGTTTATTTGTGGAAGCTTTTAGAGTGCAAAATTCATGTTATGGGTTCTATACATGTAAAACAGGTTATGTAAACACTTTTATGATGATGAATATATTTTTTGGATATATGGTCTTTTGCCTGAATTTAACTATGTGTGTTTATTAATCTTGGACTCTTAAGTTATATCCTCTTATGAGTTTATACGTAGACAACCATGCTGAAAGAGCTTTTTAGCTTTGGTAATTTTGCTAATATACAGGTTTTGAACGATGGGAAATAGTAGTTAGAATTGTCCACCTATATTTATTAATTTTTTTTTAAAGGACAATGATGTATGGGATGGGTATATTTTCAATTTTCTTTTCTTCTTTTTTTTGTAAATACACGTTCCATTTTCCTTTGTTGCACGTTTTTTTTTAGGCAAAAGGAAACAGATGAAATAATGAAAGATTTTTATGAAATAGAGTGTTAGATTAGATGGATCATATGTAGGATGGATAAAAAAGATTTATGAGATGCCATAGTTTTTTCGTATATTTTTTTTTTAAAAAAAAAGAAAAAAAGGTAGGTAAAAGTGGTATGAGAAAAGGTACTAAGGCGATGTTAAAATTCAAATAGAGTATTCAAGTGTTCCCTTAACAAATTGCAATTTTTCCAAAGCAACGAGGAAGATAGGATGTGGTAGGGTTGGAGTTTCCCTTTCTTTTTTTTTTTAGAAAAATGAAAAAGTTATTTTTATTTGGTCAAGTATAGGACCCATGAGGTCTTTTGTTTAAGAGGAGACTAATTATTGAAAATATTTTTTTACGTGATCTATACTTACTAATTCTGCTATCGCGGATTCCTCAGAACGAGATATTATCAAAGCTCCATTATCTAATACCTCTTTTACTATCTATGAGCCTTCCCATTAAGGCCTAAATTTGCCTCTTCTGTCTGACGGTTGGGGCACGAAGATCTTTTTTAACACTAAATCTCCTTTTTGGAATTTGCAATACCTTATATTTTTGTTATATGCTTTTGCCATTCGCCGTTGATAAGCATATGTATGCGATAATGCTCTTACCCTCTTTTCCTCTAAAAGGTTTAGTTGTATGAGTCGGGCATCAATCCACTCTTCTGAACTCATGTTATTTTCCTTCAAGACCCTTAGAGTCGGTATTTCCACTTCAACTGGTAATACTGCCTCCATCCCATAGGTTAGTACATATGGGGAAAATCCCGTTGCAGTTCTAATCGATGTCCTGTAGGCCCATAGGGCATATGGTAATTTATCTACCCAATCCCTGTAACTTTCTACCATTTTTCCTAATATTTTAATTAAGATTTTATTAGCAGCTTCTACTGCCCCATTAGCTTGCGGTCGATATGGGCTTGATTTATGATGTTGAATTTTATATTGTTGTAAAAATTCTCTCATTTTTTGGCTTGTAAATACTGCTCCGTTATCGCTAAGCAGAATATTGGGTACACCAAACCTTGTCAAAATATCATGTTTCACAAATTTAATAACATGATTGGTATTAATTGTTGGAAAAGAAGTAGCTTCTACCCATTTAGTAAAATATTCCACCGCTACTAGAATATATTCATGATTATTTGATGATTTTGGTGATATTTTTCCTATAATATCTATTCCCCATGTTGAAAATGGCCAAGGAGTGGTCATATTATGTAATTCGTTAGCCGGAGTATGGATAAGGTCCCCATGTTCCTAGCACTTAGTGCATTTGCTCACAAAATGAGCGCAGTCTCGTTCTAGGGTTAACCAATAGTAACCTTGGCGTAAAATTTTCTTTGCTAGCATTATTCCATTCATATGGGAACCACATTCTCCTTCATGTATTTTGATCATTATTTCCTTAGCTTCTTCTTCATCCACACATCTTAGTAATAATTGGTTATAAGATTTACGATATAATATATCATCAATTATTACAAAGTGATAAGCTAGTCTCCTGATGGTGCGCTTATCCACAAAGCTTGCATATTCTTCAAAAGTCTGATCTGTGACATATTTCTTTATGTCGTAATACCAAGGTTTTAGTTTTTCTTTTGCAATACTTTCTTCTTCTATAGATAGACAGTAAGCAGGGTCGTTTGTTATATATATTTGAACTTCTTGTGAAGCTAACCTGTACGGGATATCTATAACTGTAGCTAAATTGGCTAAGGCATCTGCTAACTGATTTTGATTTCTTGGACTATATGAAAAAGTAACTTCTTCGAATTGACTTACAAACTTGGCTAAAGTAATTTGGTAGGGTTTTAATTTTTCATCTCTAGTTTCCCATTCTCCAGTAGATTGATTAATTACCAATTCTGAGTCTCCAAATATTTGTAGTTTATCTGCCCCAGATTATAAGCTTCTTTAATACCAGTTAAACATGCTTCATATTCTGCAACATTGTTGGTGCATGGAAACAGAATTTTTCTTGCTATCATAGTGGGTAGCCCTCTAGGGTCATATAAAATTACCCCTATTCCTCCACCATTCATGTTCCGTGCACCGTCGAGATACATTTTCCAATGAGTAGCTTCTGTCTCCTCATTTATAGTTAAAATGTTTTCATCTGGAAATTGATCTTGTAAAGGTTGAAAATCTGGTAAGGCTTGTGCAGCTAAATAATTGGCTACTACCTGTCCTTTGACCGCTTTTTGTGATACATAAACAATATCAAATTCCGTAAGGAGCAGTTGCCATTTAGCCAACCTTCCAGTGAGAGCAGTTTTTTGACACAGATATCTAAGAGGATCTTGTTTAGAAATCAGCAAAACTGTCCTTGACATAATATATTATCTTAATTTAGAAATGGCTATAACTAATGCTAGGCATACTTTTTCGATTTCAGGATATTTAATTTCAGTCGGCGTGAATTTTTTACTGAAATAATAAATAGGTAATTCTTTTTTGTTACTAATATCACATTGCCCTAATACTCCTCCCATAGCTATGGGTGTAATTGATAAATATAAGATTAACGGGTTATCTGCAGCAGGCGGCATCAATATAGGTGGATTTGTAAGATAGGTTTTGATTTTATTAAAAGCCAGTTGACAGTCCGCTGTCCATTTTTTAGGTGAATCTTTTTTCAAAAGCTTGAATATGGGTTCGCATGTCAAGGTTAACTTTGAGATGAATCTGCTAATGTATTGTAACCTCCCTAAGAATCCTCTAATTTCTTTTTCGGTCTTGGGTGGGTGCATTTCTAGGATGGCTCTCACCTTTTCATTATCTACCTGTATTTGATCTTTGCTTACAATGAATCCTAATAATCGCCCTTTCCTAGCTCCAAATACACACTTGCTTGGGTTAAGTTTGAGTTGAAAATTTTTCATTCTATCAAATAATTTTTTTAAGTTTTGTAAATGGTCGACAAAAGAGTGAGAACGCACAATAATATCGTCCACGTAAACTTCTACCTCTTTACCCATCATATCATGAAAAATAGCGGTCATTGCCCTTTTGATAAGTAGCTCCTGCATTTTTTAGTCCAAATGGCATAACCTTATAACAAAATGTCCCCCATGGAGTGATAAAAGACGTTTTTTCTTGATCTTCTGGTGCAACTTTAATTTGATTATAGCCAGAAAATCCATCCATGAAGGAAAACCAACTATATCTAGATGTACTGTCTACTAGGGTATCAATATGGGGTAAAGGAAAATCATCTTTCGGACTTGCCTTATTAAGATCCCTATAATCTACGCACATTCTGACTTTACCATCTTTTTTTGGTACGGGCACTATGTTGGCCAACCATTCAGGATAATGGCTTACTCTTAAAAATCCAGCATTATATTGCTTAATAATTTCTTCCCTGATCTTTGGAACCCATTCTGGTTTTATTCTTCTGAGCTTCTGTTTTATTGGTTTAATTTCCTTTTTTATCGGGAGTTGGTGAGTGATAAGATTTTCATCCAATCCTGGCATATCATTATAAGAAAAAGCAAAATTTATTAACCTTGATTTAAGGAGAGCTATCATTGTACCTTTTTCTTCTTCGGATAATTGCTTTCCTAACCTTAGTATTTTGGGGTCGTCTTTAGTTCCTAAATTGATGACTTCAAAATCTTCAGCAACCGTCGTGTCTTTGCCTTCCATTTTCTCCATTTGTTTTTGTAACTCTTCATCTCCTGCCCTCTTATTGCTGTCTTCTTCTGAGGATTCTATAGTTGTTTGGGCACAGTAGATGCTGGCCCAAAGCTCTTTCTCAATGGGACCTCTTTTGTAACTCGGGGATGGGATGAGAGTTCTTTGTGAGGGGGATGTTGAACAGGTGGGCATTGTGTACCATCTCTTTTCATTATTTTCCTTGCTTGTTTTGAAAATATTTTTTTTTCTTGATTGGTCGTATTTTGAATCATTAATATTGTATTTAATCGCTTTTCTTCTTCTGAATCATGTAGGAAAAATCCGGCGCTTGAGAAAATATTTTGGCTTTTAGTTTTCTTTAATTGTGGTTTTTCCGGGTCATAACCCAGGCCGTATTTATCTTTTTTTTCTTGGAGATTGATTAAATTGGCTTTTGTGCCATGTTTGATTTTATATTGACTGATTTGCCTTTCTGCTAGTGTAATTATATATTTATCAGATATTATGGGTCCTGAGGGGATAAAATTTATATTTTCTATAAGGGACTCAGCAAATGGTAATGGTTCGGGTGATTCATATGCTTCCACTAGGGGGACTTCGTAACTCATGTTTTCTTCCCTAGGAATGATTATTTCGGGGTCAGCATTGATTACGACTATTTTTCCATTGGTTGCAAACTTAATTTTTTGGTGTAATGAGGATGGAACGGCACTCACCTGGTGTATCCATGGCCTCCCTAGTAACATATTAAATGAAGCGGGTATTTCTAAAATTCGAAAGGTTATAGTCATTTCTTCTGGTCCTATGGTTAAATTAATATCTAACTCTCCCAAGGTATTTCTAATGGTATTATCAAATGCTCGAACCTGAATGTCGTTTGGACAAAGACCGTCCATGGGGATGCCTAACCTTTTAATTGTCCTTAGTGGGCATACGTTTAAACTGGACCCATTATCTATGGTTACAAATGGCACTTTAAGATCTTTGTATTGGACTGTTATATTTAAAGCTTGTGTATGATACCGCCCTTCAGGTGGGAGTTCTTCATCTGTAAATGTGAGGGCATTTTTGGAGATAATTTGTCCTATCATGTGAGCTACTATTTCTGGCTCGACCTCCTTTGAAATATAAGCTTTATTTAATATTTTTTGTAAAAGCCTCGCGATGCAAAGTGGAAGTGCATAGTAGCTCCCATATAGAAATTTGCGCGGGCAGTGATTTGAGTTGTGTGGCTATATCATAAGTTGTATTTTCCCCTTTTTCAAAAATAGGAGGATTTTTATTTATTTCTCGCCTATTTATCCTCCCGTTCGATTAAATATTTCCTATTTCTGAACATTCTGGAGGTTCCGGGTATTTCCATGGTACCCGATGCGAGTCATAAGAAATTTTCTCTTCTTGATTTGTTACCCTTAGATTCTTGAATCCTTGTAAGATTAAGGCTTCAGTAGTGTTAGGACCATAATTACGAGGGTTTCTTTGTGGGGCAGCTTTTAGAACTATTTCGGGCTCCACTATCCGTATCATATTAAGCTCGAAGGATTGTCCCATACCATAGTGTTCATGAGTTATTAAGTTTACCGTTCTTGGTGTGTCATTTCTGTGTGTAGGTAGGGGATTTTGTAGGACATTTTCATTTGGCACACTAGGGTCTACTTTAATTCTGCCTTCATCAATTAAATCTTGGATTGCATGCTTGAGGGTAAAACATCAATCGGTTGAGTGCCCCCTTCCTTGGTGGTATGCACAGTATTCCTCCTCTCTATAATTATTTGGTAGTGGGTTGGGTGGCGGTCTTGGCTGTAATGGGCTTAAAATATTTTTTTTGATCAGCATGTCAAGGATATCGGTATATGACATTGCTATTCTAGTAAATTTTCGAAAGAGATTTCTAACCTCTCTTGGCTTTTCTCTCTCAGGTGTCCCGATTGCATTTACCTCTTGCGCTTTAGTGCCCATATTGTTTGCATTTTTGACTTCCGGCTTTTTCCTAACGGCACCATTTTGATGGGGCCATGGTGTTATTACTCCTTGCCTTATTCCCGATTCTACTTGTTCTCCCGCTTGAATTAACTGAGCAAAATTTGTGTAGGGGTAGGAGATAAGATACCCTGATATACTAGGGTGAGTTGCGTTTACTATTATGGATATTTGCTCACTTATGAGGAGGGGCACTTTCATCTTGGCGGCAAGAGCTCTCCATCTAGCAGTAAAATCAGAGAAAGTTTCATTTGGTTTTTGTTTTAGATTTTCCAAATCGACCCTTTTAGGTGCTGAGTTTAATCTATAAGAAAATCTTTCTAAAAATGCTGATGATAGTTCCTCCCATGTTCTAATTTGCCTGTAGTCTAATGATGTATACCATTCTAAAGTGTCTTTCTTCAAACTGTGTTGGAATAAACGTATTAAAATTTCCTCCTTTTTTACTAATGGGTATAGGATTTCACAATAGGCTTTTAGGTGGGCCTTAGGACATGAATCTCCTTCATAGTGGGGTAAAGCTGGTATTTCAAATTTATCGGGCAGGGTAATATTAGGAAAAGGACATAAATCTTCAATTTTTGAAGACGGCAATCCTTCTCCACCATGTAGCCTTACTTTGTCTTCTAATTGTTTTAATTGGGTTTGGAGAGTTTCTATTTTGTCGGTAGTATATTTTAAAATTGTTTCTTCTTCTTCATAATGATCTATTTCTTTTTCTTTATTTGTATTGATGGATACACCTTCTCTGTTGTCTTCTAAATTCCTAGATGGATGTAAGTTTTCTAATTTCTCTAGAACTTTGAGCAGCATTCCCTCTAATCTATCTACTCGTTGCGTCACGTCAGTGAGGTCTGTAAGCGGGTGATTTGAGGATGGTCCTCCCTTATTTTGCGTTGCTTCAGCCATTTTTGTTTGATTTGTTTTAGACCTGGTGACTATTGGACTACGGGATGGTAATATTTTCTTTTTATGTGCTATTCTTGCTATATAGGTAGATTTTTAACGCTTAATAGTACTTAACTTCTACGGATCTTTTGTAAGGGGCTAAAAAAAAATTTGTTCCTTTTCTCTTTTTTTTTTAAAAAAACCAAAACGCGCGTTAGAATTCTTTTCTTCAAAACTCTTACTTATTTTTTTCTCAAAAAAGGAAAAGAATTTTTTTTTTAAAAAGAAAATACCCTCCTTGAGCTTTTACTAAAAAAGGAAATTAGCACTCCTACTCGTCCCCAGTGGAGTCGCCAAACTGTAGAACGTGGTTTTTAGCGAGCTACGATGGGCCGGCGAATGGGCCTAAAAAGTGTAAAGTAGGCTCATAAAATATATATAACCATGAACTAAAATGTGAAAATAAAATATGCATACACCAGAGAAGAGAATAAGTATGACATGCAAATTAGCGAGTTAGCGGGTTAGACGTGATGCAAGTCAGATACAGAAATTAAACGTGCAAAAATTAAAATATAAATGATGTAGAAAAGGGGTTCAAGATCAGAAATGGAAAAAATATAAAAGGTGTAGACATGGGGGTTAAAGAAGGGAGATGCAAGCGTTAAGGCTTTTAGATGATGCAAGTTTTTAGAGATTTTTAAATGATGCGAGTTAGTCAAACGCAAACATATATCTCAATTAGACGCAATTAGCAATTAGTACTATGCGTACAAATATTTAATATATTAACTTTTGGAGTCGCCACTAACTATATAACGGTGGTTAGTCCGTATACAATAAGGCACTAAAACACAGAGATTCTCCGGGTGAACTCATAACTAGAAAAAAAGATACAACTTTATTTTTCTAGTACATTAGTCCTAAGAATGCGAAAAATTAATATACATTTTTTTTTATGTAAAAGCTCAGGAGGGCGGAGGCGGGAATTTAATCCCTAGGCTTTTTTTTTTTAGGCCCTAACTCAATTTGAAAATTAGGTGTGGGTAGTTGCTCTGGTTGTGCGGAATAATAATGATATGTTTTTTTATGGTTAGATTTTAGGTTTTTTTTTTTTTAAAAAAAATGGGAAAATGGTAGAGAAGGGGATGGACGTGCCAGTGAGTTGTTTGCTTTTTTTTTTTTTAATAAAGAGAAAGGTGGATGTGCTTGATTGTGTGTTTTTTTTTTTAGAAAAAAAAAAAACGAAAAATGAAGAGAAGAGGAAATGACGTGCTGAAGGATTTTTTACCCTTTTGATTTTTTTTTTTTTAAAAAAAGAAAACGAGAAAATGAAGAGGAGGAGAAATGTCGTACCGGACTCCTTTTTCTTTTTAAAAAAATGAGAAAAAACGAAAAGAAAATGGAGAAATGACGTGCTGGACGTTTGTTTTTTTTTTTTAAAAAAAAAACGAGAAAGTGAAAAGAAGAAAAAGAAACGATGTGCTGGACCTTTTGTTTTTTTTTTTAAAAAAAAAACGAGAATGGAAAGGAACGTGGGATCTACGATGGTGGATGCTTTGTTGTTTTTTTTTTTTTAAAAAAAAAAGGAAAAAAAAAAGGGAAGAGAAGACAGAAAATGACGTGCTGAGTTTTTTTTTTTGAAAAAAAAAAACGAAAATACGTAAAGCAGAAGGACTAATGCGCTGTTTGAAAAAAAAAAAAAACGAAAATATAAAAGCCAGAGAGGACATGCCGCTGCTGTATCTTGGCGCAAAAAAAAAATCAAAAGGAAAACAATAGAGGCAGCGGTGATGGAGTCCGTTTGCTCATTTCTTCTCTCTTTTTTTTTTTTTAAAAAAAGCAATCAGATGGGAGAATGGGTTTCCTAGAAAAAGGAAAGTAGCTGGTTTTGAGATATTTCTCACCGCGTACAATAAGAGGAGAATGTCCCCTTTTTTATAGGTTTTTAAGTTTGAGAAATTGCAATTTGGTATTTTTTCTGATTTTTTTGCACAATTTCCTGTTTTCTCTTTTTTGCAAAAATATATTAAAAATGGATCTTTTAGTAATTTTGTGAGTGGTTGTTGAAAACCACCATGGGGGCCCATGGTTTTGCTTAGCTAGGGAGCCAATGTTTTTTTAGCCTTTCATTTTGCATATTTTGACCTTTTATTTATATCTTGATTATTAAACATTTTCTTTGATTTTTTGATAGGGCCCACATCTATTAATGTTCTTTATTTATTTTAACGGTTTAGATTTTTACTTAAAGAATTAGATTTATCGAATTTACTTAGTACTTGAAAATATTGCAAATCCCCTCTTTCTTTGGTCAAATGGGCTTTGACCATTAAAATTTCCTAAAACAATGATTATTTGTTTAATCCGAACCGTTCATCATGTCAATTCCGCTCCAATTATCTTGAGAAAATATTCTTCACTTTATCTCGAATGCGAATGGTCCTTGATCTGTCATGTGGATTGGTGGCCGTTACCTCCTTAGTGGGCTTGAAGTATTGAAGGCCCGTGAACCCTACACAATGTTGGGCTTGCAAAATATATGGGTTAGAAGAATGAATCCACAAACCCATAAATGTGTATAATAGTAGGCCCATTTTGAAATTCTATTCTATTTTATTTTATTATCGTATATATTATTTTTTTCTTTACGTTTTTGTAGGGTGTCAACAATTGCCCCCCCTTCTTTAATGATAATGGACATTATTATTAAAGAAGGTATGGTTGACACCTATTTGAAATCTTCTCAACCTTTGTAGTTTTCTTACATTTTATACTATTTGGAATACTTTTTAGTAACTTTCTTGCAACCTTATGAATTTTCATAATTCTTTATTATAGATTTATCATCTTAATAACTCTTAGCTTTCCTTTTAACCATATGAATAGTAAATCTGTAGAATTCTCAATGTTATATTTTGAGACACGTAATTTTTATTAGATTTGTACCGGTGAGGGTGTTTAGAATCACACAGTACATATGCATGTGATCTATCCACGGGTAGATGCTTAGATACATGGAACTTTATTGACCCATCCAAGTAAGCTAACTGCAATATCAACATAGTAGTATATTATGCTACATTGTAAAGGTATTTTTTTATGATTATTTTCTTTTTTCTCCTTTTTTTTTTTTTGCAAATTTTCCCCTCACCATATTTCAAGGTATCTGGAGATTTTTCCTTTCTTTTTCTTCTTTTTTTTTTTTTGCAAATTTTCCCCTCACATATTTCAGGGTATCTGGGGATTTTTTCTTTTTTTTTTTTTCTTCTTTTTTTTTGCAAATTTTCCCCTTACCATATTTCAGGGTATCTGGGGATTTTTCCTTTCTTTTTCTTCTTTTTTTTTTTGCAAATTTTCCCCTCACCATATTTCAGGGTATCTGGGGATTTTTCCTTTCTTTTTTTCTTCTTTTTTTTTTTGCAAATTTTCCCCTCACCATATTTCAGGGTATCTGGGGATTTTTTTCATTATTTTTATTTTTCTTATATATTTTACTACTTTTCATAATGATATTAGTAGTTGCCTCATTAGATGGGAAAATGTTGTGGTACCCCCTTTTTTGTCAATTTTCATATGAAGTTTATTGCCTTTTGTTATTATTATTATTATTATTATTATTTATTATATATATATATTTTTTGACCTTTAATTTTGTTGAAAACCTTTTGCTAATTACTTTTTTCTTCTTGTTTATATTAATCCTTTTTTTTTACTTTCTTTTTTATTGTGTTATTGAATTTTATATATGGCGAAAGAAATTTCTAATAATTTCTTACTTTAGGTTCGTACACACATATATATATATATATATATATATATTTGACCCTTTTCTTTTCTTTCATCCATTTTTTCTTTTCCTTGCTTATATGTATATTTTTTCAAGGGTTTTTTTTTAAAAAATAATAATAATAATATCATACTAAAATATATAACTCATCTTTTGCAGGGTTAAGTGCAAGTAGGTGTACCTTGTTCATATTGACAATCCTGAATCGGGCGGTTCGGATGAGCCCTTGATTATGATGGCGAACAGGAGATGGTGGTCATGAGGATCACCGTATTTGAAAGGAGCTTTAGGGTTAGGTATCGAGTTGGCCTTCCCATTTCATCTTGTTGCCATCTACGCCGTCTCCTCCTTCTCTCCTCGCTGCCGGGGCTGCGATTGCCGGCCCTCCAAGGAGAAGACGCTGGCAGCTGGTCGGCAAGGAGGACACGACGCCGCGGGATCTGCTGTTGCCGTGCCGTTGGCTGGAGAGGAAGCGTCATCGGCTTCTGAAGCCGGGATAGCACTAAAGGGCTGTCACCGAGATCTGTAGTAGCCGTTGCCGGAGAGGACGACTTCGCCGGTTGATCGTCCGGAGGGCAGGACATCCCTTATTTTCTTCCGTCTACTCCTATCAATATCTGCAACCGTGGTTACCTCCTGCAGCCGCTTCCCGCGAGTCTTTCAAGCCACCGTCATTCCCGAAGCTGCCTTCGCGGTTGCAACTTTACGGCCTGCAGGCTTCAAGGCGTCCACGACTGCTATTTCCCCTGTTGCCCCCGCAGTATTTGCAGGGAGCTCAGCGGCGTCGGGGAATCATTGTCCTTCCGTTGCTGTCAGATCTTGTGGCTTTGGTGGTATGATGGGAAAAGAAGAGAAGGAATAAGGGAGGAGATGCTGCTGCTGGATTGCCGGAGCTGGTACAACATCGAGGATCCGTCAGCGGGGATCTCCTTCCGTCGAGATCCCTTTTTTTCCTGTTGCTTCTCTCGCTGATTTATCGTGGGTAAGTCCCTTTTCCCCTATTACCTTTTCCCCTCTTTTCGTCATTGGGACTTTGGATCGATTTTCCTTCTTTGGGTTGAGGTTCCAGAGGAGGGAGGATGTCTTGGGCAGGGCCTAGGAGCTTGCAGAGTTGTTGGCATCCAGTTGGGGTGTAGAGAAGTCGGAATACATGGAATGGATGCGTTTTCCCTCGGGATCGATGGGCCCTTGTTGAGGCATGCTATCAGGATCGATAAAGGTTCACTGTGAGCTAAATTACTTGGACGGCTTGTTGTAGGCGGCTACCCTGATTGTCCGCGACCGTCGCAACATCGAAGACAGTGAAGATCGGTAATGGCTGATGATCTATGTTGCTTTCTTTTTTATTATTATTTTTTTTATTCTATTTCCCTTTCTCTCTCTTTTTCTTGGATAGTTTGAAATGTGGAGGTTCTTGTGTTCGTATGTTATCAAAATTTAATTTTTACAAGACAGTTACATTATTATTATTATTATTATTATTATTATTTAGATTTCTCTCTTCCTTTGTTGTGCTGATGTAACGTCTCTTTTTCTTTTCCAAAATTTTTTTTTATTGTGTTCCCATCTCCATTAGTTACCAATTTTCCTCACTTAACGTGACTGTTATTCTTAAATACCTGTTAAACATAACTTCTTTTTTTTTTACTCTATTGATCATGTATGTCAATATGGTTTGATTCAGTTTATAAATATATCTGCTTCCCGTATGACCTGTACTATTCATCTTGATTCGATTATGAACGCAACTAATAATGCGCACATGCTCAATAGTTTGTGTAACTCTAAATTAGTTAACAATATGTGATTTCTTGCGTGCTAATTACCCTATTCATTTTAAAGCTAGATTTATGCTATGTGTTTGATGATGTGCAGATGAACTATGGTTACTTTGTATGGTATTATGTTAAAGATTGTTAATTTTGTCCCGTCTAATCATGAAACAAATCTGTCTATTTATGTATATATTTTAAAATTAAGCAGGTTATCTTATGATGCACTCTCGGGAGATTTGTGGCTAGATGACTTGTGGTATGGTTTGGGTTTTCATTAGACCAATCAGTAATAGAAGGTTTTTATTAATGAATTTTGGTAATGGTCGATTGTCTCACTCATGTAACTCAGGTTTTATTTCATTTCCTTCCCTTTCTTCTCTTTCTAGTATTAAACTAATGATACTTTTACTATGCTCTTCTCTTAATATATTTTCCTACTTGCTTCTATAGGCGTTCTCTTATATAGCTATTTATGCCTTTGTAAAGATTATCCTAGATTCTTTAACTATTGTCTAATTAGTGCCCTACTTATCTTTTGGTATCTCTAATCTACAGTGCTATTAGTTTATTAAATAGTCTACTCTTTTTTTTTTAATTTTAAACTATATTCATTAATTCAAAATTCTGTTTTTCCTAGATAAGTGATGATTGTAAATAGTAATCTTTTCTGAGGCATGCTTTTTGCGTGCTTTGTCTGGTAACCCCTAATTCTATTTTCTAGGATATGTAATGATTATATAGAATTGCCTTTACAACACTGTTAATGGAAACATGTCCTCTGGTAATACTTTTCAGAATGATGATTGTGAAGAGTTGTCTTTTCAGTGCTACTGTTGATGGAATTTGTCTTTCAATTCTTATAATAATTTATTCCTCTTTTCAGAATGATGATGTAAAGAGTTGTCTTTTCGGTGCTACTGTTGATGGAACTTGTCTTTCAATTCTAAAACTTGTGTATAATAATTTATTTCCACTTTTCAGAATGATGACTGTAAGGAGTTGTCTTTTCAGTGCTACTGTGATGGAACTTGTCTCATAGTCTTTCTTTTGTCCAAAATTCAGCTTTTCCTGATCATGTAATGATTGTAAGGAATTATCTTCTCTGTATTGCTGATGGGTCATATCTTATGATTAGGGTATATCGAATGGAATAAGCACAAGTCACTTTTCTGTTGTGTAATCAAGCTCTACAGGGAAATGACCCCTGATCCTTGTACTTGTATAAAGATTTTTTTTAATAATCATTGAAAGTTACTTATTACTAGTACTATTTTACTTTGTGTTGTAGTAACTTACTGCTTCTCTAGACTTGTAATGAGCTGACTGTTGATATGAATGAACCTTATTTGACTTTGGGTCACACTGTGTACCCCTGATTTCTTTGACATCCTTTCCTTCTATTTATGCTCTATTGCTGAGTCCTTACTGGCATTTGTCCATACGTTGTTCTGCTCTTCCTCCATTGTTCCTTTTGATTTCTTCTTATCTATTTTCTTTTCTGCTTTTGAGCCCTTACCTTTTTGAAACATGAATGGTATTCATCCTATTAGGTCTAGTTCTTCCTCATCTAGTGGGAGTAATTCTAACTTGGGTATTCCTTTTGCTGGTCAAAGGTTGTCTAGATGGGTTGCTACTTTGTCAGCCATTGAAAGGGTTGAGTTAGCTTCCTTTCATTTGGGAGAATGCTTGGAACTGACTAGGGTTGTTTTGAATTATACTTTCCTAGAAACTGCAGCTAGATTCTGGATCCCTTCCTTAGGGGTATTTAGATTTGGAAATGTAGAATTGTCCCCTTCCTTAGAGGAGGTTTCTAAGCTTACCAGGTTACCGCTATTTAGGGATATTTCTGTTTTGCCTCCCGGGCCTGTGGGTGAGGACCTGTTTACTTATTTGTTCAATGCAAATCCTCGGAGATATGACTTGGCTGCCCCCAGTGAGTCCCCTGCCATCTCTCTAGACCTGTTTTATGAGGATTTTTCTGTCCATAGAGAACATCCTGGTACTCCTAGAGGTGCTTCATGCAGAAATGCTTTGATTCTAGGAATTCTTGCTGAAATTCTTCTTCCATCAGATATTTTCCTGAAATTACAGCTTCTCTCTTTTGTGCATTTGGCCATATTGAGAAAACCCTTAGTCCCTAGCATTTTGGCTGGGATTCATGAAGGACTGACCCGGTTTCATGAAGGAGCTAGCCCTTTACAAGGATGCCTTTCTGTTTTACAAGTAAGTGCTACTATGTTTATTTTCTTTTGTAAAGCATGTCTTTTCTCATACATGACATGTATTGCCTTTAATCAAGTGCCTTTCGACTTGTTCTTTTTTGAGACACGAGTTCTATTATAGGTTTTGGAGGCAGGGATCTCTTTTATAGTGTAATAATATGTACTACCTTTAATCCTTCCCTCTCTTTTTTTTTGGTTTAATCCAAACTATACATGCTAGATGTGGATCTATCATGCCTGAAACCCCCCTCTTTTTGTGCTTGAGAGTTTGCATGCTATTGTGAGGCCGCTAATTCTTGAGAAATGGGAATCTTTAACTGGTTTACTGATTTATTTCTTCTTAAATTGCTAAGCTCGTTATCATTTTTTGAAAGTATACTTTTTTTTTGTAGTTATCAAATCTAGAGCTTTGCATGTCGTAGTAAGTTGTCTAACCTGAAACTCTACATGCTGTCTTAATGTTATTTGAGTCTGAAACTTTACTTATCATTTTGAGATTATAAAATGTGGGATTTTGCATGCTGGACTGTTACTTCTAAAGTTATACTTGGAATTTTTGTATGCCTCTTTGAGAATCTGAGATGTTATATTTTTGGGATACTTGAATCGTTCTATGTGAGATTTAAACTTGAACTTATGAAATCTAAATTTATATGACATTTTTTTTTGAGGTTATCCATTCTGAAACCATGCTCTTGTATAGTTGTTACCTCTGAAGTATCTTTCTTTTCTTTTG
Organism: Annona cherimola; assembly: GCA_030490835.1. Classification (NCBI taxonomy): domain Eukaryota; kingdom Viridiplantae; phylum Streptophyta; class Magnoliopsida; order Magnoliales; family Annonaceae; genus Annona; species Annona cherimola. The sequence goes on along the minus strand of CM059971.1, from coordinate 56,599,600 downwards.
AAATTATCAATTCTATAATTGTTAATCCTGAAATCTTGACTCTGAAATATTATGCCTATATGCACATTGTCAGGTCTGAAACCCTAATTCTGAAATGTCTTCCCCTTCTCTTCTCTTTTTTTTTTGAGACTATCAGTTTTTTTTTTAAAAAAACATTTCTGCATGTAGCTGTTGAATGTCACTTTCATTAAATCTAAAAAAAATCTTTCGATTCATTGCTGATTTCCTTCAGACTTCCTTTTGTTATAGGCACTTTTATGGGTCAATGGAGCTTGTGATGCTTTACCTTTCATGAATGAGATGAACTTACATACCCAGCTGTTTATTATATTGTATTTTCCTTGGGAGTACGTTGCTGAAATTTTATTTTTTATTGCAGGTTTGGTTAATGGAACACTTGAGATGTATTCCACCTATCCCTGAACATATGGTCCATCTTCCTTATCTTACCAGTACCTTATTAAGCCTTGAGTGGACTCCTTTACCTGCAGATTTGCTTTCTCATTTATCTAACTTATCTGAAGAAAGAGTTTGTTGGAAAGCATCTTGGCTATTTGTTGACCCTCTTGTATGTTGTAGGGATTATAAATGTCTTACTTTATTAGGAGTCTCGGGTTATTGTTCTTATAATCCTCAAAGATTTCTCCGTCAATTTGGTATTTTCCAATGTGTTCCAATTATGAGTGGAGTCTATACTAAGTTTACTGAGTACAGTGGGGCTGCTATAACAGACGAGATACTCAATGGTTGGCATTTTAGTCTATCTACCATAGAATTAGGACTAACCTTTACTGGACTGCCTGAATCTTCCCTAAACTATAGGAACTGGCTAGCTGCAGAAATGGGTCACATGGTTCCTGAAGTTCATGAGGTTCCACAGGATGCTGAAGCTGAAGCGATAGAAATTGGCGTACCTGTGACAATTCCTCCTCATCTAGAGACACAGATTCAGGACTTGAGGATGCAGATTACTTCACTGGCTTCCTCCATTGGACCAATTGTCAGACGTCCTAACCTCCAATCGTGAAGTGCTTTCCCAGTATGAGATATCTCTAGAGCCAAGGTCAACCGCTACTACACAAGCACCTCCTTCAAGTTGAACTTTGGATCTTCATATTGTTTTTTTTTTGGATTTTTGTATGACATGAACGTTGAACTCTTAAAACTCCCTGTATTGAATTTGTATTTTTGTTTATTTGTGGAAGCTTTTAGAGTGCAAAATTCATGTTATGGGTTCTATACATGTAAAACAGGTTATGTAAACACTTTTATGATGATGAATATATTTTTTGGATATATGGTCTTTTGCCTGAATTTAACTATGTGTGTTTATTAATCTTGGACTCTTAAGTTATATCCTCTTATGAGTTTATACGTAGACAACCATGCTGAAAGAGCTTTTTAGCTTTGGTAATTTTGCTAATATACAGGTTTTGAACGATGGGAAATAATAGTTAGAATTGTCCACCTATATTTATTAATTTTTTTTTAAAGGACAATGATGTATGGGATGGGTATATTTTCAATTTTCTTTTCTTCTTTTTTTTGTAAATACACGTTCCATTTTCCTTTGTTGCACGTTTTTTTTTAGGCAAAAGGAAACAGATGAAATAATGAAAGATTTTTATGAAATAGAGTGTTAGATTAGATGGATCATATGTAGGATGGATAAAAAAGATTTATGAGATGCCATAGTTTTTTCGTATATTTTTTTTTTAAAAAAAAAGAAAAAAAGGTAGGTAAAAGTGGTATGAGAAAAGGTACTAAGGCGATGTTAAAATTCAAATAGAGTATTCAAGTGTTCCCTTAACAAATTGCAATTTTTCCAAAGCAACGAGGAAGATAGGATGTGGTAGGGTTGGAGTTTCCCTTTCTTTTTTTTTTTAGAAAAATGAAAAAGTTATTTTTATTTGGTCAAGTATAGGACCCATGAGGTCTTTTGTTTAAGAGGAGACTAATTATTGAAAATATTTTTTTACGTGATCTATACTTACTAATTCTGCTATCGCGGATTCCTCAGAACGAGATATTATCAAAGCTCCATTATCTAATACCTCTTTTACTATCTATGAGCCTTCCCATTAAGGCCTAAATTTGCCTCTTCTGTCTGACGGTTGGGGCACGAAGATCTTTTTTAACACTAAATCTCCTTTTTGGAATTTGCAATACCTTATATTTTTGTTATATGCTTTTGCCATTCGCCGTTGATAAGCATATGTATGCGATAATGCTCTTACCCTCTTTTCCTCTAAAAGGTTTAGTTGTATGAGTCGGGCATCAATCCACTCTTCTGAACTCATGTTATTTTCCTTTCAAGACCCTTAGAGTCGGTATTTCCACTTCAACTGGTAATACTGCCTCCATCCCATAGGTTAGTACATATGGGGAAAATCCCGTTGCAGTTCTAATCGATGTCCTGTAGGCCCATAGGGCATATGGTAATTTATCTACCCAATCCCTGTAACTTTCTACCATTTTTCCTAATATTTTAATTAAGATTTTATTAGCCAGCTTCTACTGCCCCATTAGCTTGCGGTCGATATGGGCTTGATTTATGATGTTGAATTTTATATTGTTGTAAAAATTCTCTCATTTTTTGGCTTGTAAATACTGCTCCGTTATCGCTAAGCAGAATATTGGGTACACCAAACCTTGTCAAAATATCATGTTTCACAAATTTAATAACATGATTGGTATTAATTGTTGGAAAAGAAGTAGCTTCTACCCATTTAGTAAAATATTTCCACCGCTACTAGAATATATTCATGATTATTTGATGATTTTGGTGATATTTTTCCTATAATATCTATTCCCCATGTTGAAAATGGCCAAGGAGTGGTCATATTATGTAATTCGTTAGCCGGAGTATGGATAAGGTCCCCATGTTCCTAGCACTTAGTGCATTTGCTCACAAAATGAGCGCAGTCTCGTTCTAGGGTTAACCAATAGTAACCTTGGCGTAAAATTTTCTTTGCTAGCATTATTCCATTCATATGGGAACCACATTCTCCTTCATGTATTTTGATCATTATTTCCTTAGCTTCTTCTTCATCCACACATCTTAGTAATAATTGGTTATAAGATTTACGATATAATATATCATCAATTATTACAAAGTGATAAGCTAGTCTCCTGATGGTGCGCTTATCCACAAAGCTTGCATATTCTTCAAAAGTCTGATCTGTGACATATTTCTTTATGTCGTAATACCAAGGTTTTAGTTTTTCTTTTGCAATACTTTCTTCTTCTATAGATAGACAGTAAGCAGGGTCGTTTGTTATATATATTTGAACTTCTTGTGAAGCTAACCTGTACGGGATATCTATAACTGTAGCTAAATTGGCTAAGGCATCTGCTAACTGATTTTGATTTCTTGGACTATATGAAAAAGTAACTTCTTCGAATTGACTTACAAACTTGGCTAAAGTAATTTGGTAGGGTTTTAATTTTTCATCTCTAGTTTCCCATTCTCCAGTAGATTGATTAATTACCAATTCTGAGTCTCCAAATATTTGTAGTTTATCTGCCCCAGATTATAAGCTTCTTTAATACCAGTTAAACATGCTTCATATTCTGCAACATTGTTGGTGCATGGAAACAGAATTTTTCTTGCTATCATAGTGGGATAGCCCTCTAGGGTCATATAAAATTACCCCTATTCCTCCACCATTCATGTTCCGTGCACCGTCGAGATACATTTTCCAATGAGTAGCTTCTGTCTCCTCATTTATAGTTAAAATGTTTTCATCTGGAAATTGATCTTGTAAAGGTTGAAAATCTGGTAAGGCTTGTGCAGCTAAATAATTGGCTACTACCTGTCCTTTGACCGCTTTTTGTGATACATAAACAATATCAAATTCCGTAAGGAGCAGTTGCCATTTAGCCAACCTTCCAGTGAGAGCAGTTTTTTGACACAGATATCTAAGAGGATCTTGTTTAGAAATCAGCAAAACTGTCCTTGACATAATATATTATCTTAATTTAGAAATGGCTATAACTAATGCTAGGCATACTTTTTCGATTTCAGGATATTTAATTTCAGTCGGCGTGAATTTTTTACTGAAATAATAAATAGGTAATTCTTTTTTGTTACTAATATCACATTGCCCTAATACTCCTCCCATAGCTATGGGTGTAATTGATAAATATAAGATTAACGGGTTATCTGCAGCAGGCGGCATCAATATAGGTGGATTTGTAAGATAGGTTTTGATTTTATTAAAAGCCAGTTGACAGTCCGCTGTCCATTTTTTAGGTGAATCTTTTTTCAAAAGCTTGAATATGGGTTCGCATGTCAAGGTTAACTTTGAGATGAATCTGCTAATGTATTGTAACCTCCCTAAGAATCCTCTAATTTCTTTTTCGGTCTTGGGTGGGTGCATTTCTAGGATGGCTCTCACCTTTTCATTATCTACCTGTATTTGATCTTTGCTTACAATGAATCCTAATAATCGCCCTTTCCTAGCTCCAAATACACACTTGCTTGGGTTAAGTTTGAGTTGAAAATTTTTCATTCTATCAAATAATTTTTTTAAGTTTTGTAAATGGTCGACAAAAGAGTGAGAACGCACAATAATATCGTCCACGTAAACTTCTACCTCTTTACCCATCATATCATGAAAAATAGCGGTCATTGCCCTTTTGATAAGTAGCTCCTGCATTTTTTAGTCCAAATGGCATAACCTTATAACAAAATGTCCCCCATGGAGTGATAAAAGACGTTTTTTCTTGATCTTCTGGTGCAACTTTAATTTGATTATAGCCAGAAAATCCATCCATGAAGGAAAACCAACTATATCTAGATGTACTGTCTACTAGGGTATCAATATGGGGTAAAGGAAAATCATCTTTCGGACTTGCCTTATTAAGATCCCTATAATCTACGCACATTCTGACTTTACCATCTTTTTTTGGTACGGGCACTATGTTGGCCAACCATTCAGGATAATGGCTTACTCTTAAAAATCCAGCATTATATTGCTTAATAATTTCTTCCCTGATCTTTGGAACCCATTCTGGTTTTATTCTTCTGAGCTTCTGTTTTATTGGTTTAATTTCCTTTTTTATCGGGAGTTGGTGAGTGATAAGATTTTCATCCAATCCTGGCATATCATTATAAGAAAAAGCAAAATTTATTAACCTTGATTTAAGGAGAGCTATCATTGTACCTTTTTCTTCTTCGGATAATTGCTTTCCTAACCTTAGTATTTTGGGGTCGTCTTTAGTTCCTAAATTGATGACTTCAAAATCTTCAGCGACCGTCGTGTCTTTGCCTTCCATTTTCTCCATTTGTTTTTGTAACTCTTCATCTCCTGCCCTCTTATTGCTGTCTTCTTCTGAGGATTCTATAGTTGTTTGGGCACAGTAGATGCTGGCCCAAAGCTCTTTCTCAATGGGACCTCTTTTGTAACTCGGGGATGGGATGAGAGTTCTTTGTGAGGGGGATGTTGAACAGGTGGGCATTGTGTACCATCTCTTTTCATTATTTTCCTTGCTTGTTTTGAAAATATTTTTTTTTCTTGATTGGTCGTATTTTGAATCATTAATATTGTATTTAATCGCTTTTCTTCTTCTGAATCATGTAGGAAAAATCCGGCGCTTGAGAAAATATTTTGGCTTTTAGTTTTCTTTAATTGTGGTTTTTCCGGGTCATAACCCAGGCCGTATTTATCTTTTTTTTCTTGGAGATTGATTAAATTGGCTTTTGTGCCATGTTTGATTTTATATTGACTGATTTGCCTTTCTGCTAGTGTAATTATATATTTATCAGATATTATGGGTCCTGAGGGGATAAAATTTATATTTTCTATAAGGGACTCAGCAAATGGTAATGGTTCGGGTGATTCATATGCTTCCACTAGGGGGACTTCGTAACTCATGTTTTCTTCCCTAGGAATGATTATTTCGGGGTCAGCATTGATTACGACTATTTTTCCATTGGTTGCAAACTTAATTTTTTGGTGTAATGAGGATGGAACGGCACTCACCTGGTGTATCCATGGCCTCCCTAGTAACATATTAAATGAAGCGGGTATTTCTAAAATTCGAAAGGTTATAGTCATTTCTTCTGGTCCTATGGTTAAATTAATATCTAACTCTCCCAAGGTATTTCTAATGGTATTATCAAATGCTCGAACCTGAATGTCGTTTGGACAAAGACCGTCCATGGGGATGCCTAACCTTTTAATTGTCCTTAGTGGGCATACGTTTAAACTGGACCCATTATCTATGGTTACAAATGGCACTTTAAGATCTTTGTATTGGACTGTTATATTTAAAGCTTGTGTATGATACCGCCCTTCAGGTGGGAGTTCTTCATCTGTAAATGTGAGGGCATTTTTGGAGATAATTTGTCCTATCATGTGAGCTACTATTTCTGGCTCGACCTCCTTTGAAATATAAGCTTTATTTAATATTTTTTGTAAAAGCCTCGCGATGCAAAGTGGAAGTGCATAGTAGCTCCCATATAGAAATTTGCGCGGGCAGTGATTTGAGTTGTGTGGCTATATCATAAGTTGTATTTTCCCCTTTTTCAAAAATAGGAGGATTTTTATTTATTTCTCGCCTATTTATCCTCCCGTTCGATTAAATATTTCCTATTTCTGAACATTCTGGAGGTTCCGGGTATTTCCATGGTACCCGATGCGAGTCATAAGAAATTTTCTCTTCTTGATTTGTTACCCTTAGATTCTTGAATCCTTGTAAGATTAAGGCTTCAGTAGTGTTAGGACCATAATTACGAGGGTTTCTTTGTGGGGCAGCTTTTAGAACTATTTCGGGCTCCACTATCCGTATCATATTAAGCTCGAAGGATTGTCCCATACCATAGTGTTCATGAGTTATTAAGTTTACCGTTCTTGGTGTGTCATTTCTGTGTGTAGGTAGGGGATTTTGTAGGACATTTTCATTTGGCACACTAGGGTCTACTTTAATTCTGCCTTCATCAATTAAATCTTGGATTGCATGCTTGAGGGTAAAACATCAATCGGTTGAGTGCCCCCTTCCTTGGTGGTATGCACAGTATTCCTCCTCTCTATAATTATTTGGTAGTGGGTTGGGTGGCGGTCTTGGCTGTAATGGGCTTAAAATATTTTTTTTGATCAGCATGTCAAGGATATCGGTATATGACATTGCTATTCTAGTAAATTTTCGAAAGAGATTTCTAACCTCTCTTGGCTTTTCTCTCTCAGGTGTCCCGATTGCATTTACCTCTTGCGCTTTAGTGCCCATATTGTTTGCATTTTTGACTTCCGGCTTTTTCCTAACGGCACCATTTTGATGGGGCCATGGTGTTATTACTCCTTGCCTTATTCCCGATTCTACTTGTTCTCCCGCTTGAATTAACTGAGCAAAATTTGTGTAGGGGTAGGAGATAAGATACCCTGATATACTAGGGTGAGTTGCGTTTACTATTATGGATATTTGCTCACTTATGAGGAGGGGCACTTTCATCTTGGCGGCAAGAGCTCTCCATCTAGCAGTAAAATCAGAGAAAGTTTCATTTGGTTTTTGTTTTAGATTTTCCAAATCGACCCTTTTAGGTGCTGAGTTTAATCTATAAGAAAATCTTTCTAAAAATGCTGATGATAGTTCCTCCCATGTTCTAATTTGCCTGTAGTCTAATGATGTATACCATTCTAAAGTGTCTTTCTTCAAACTGTGTTGGAATAAACGTATTAAAATTTCCTCCTTTTTTACTAATGGGTATAGGATTTCACAATAGGCTTTTAGGTGGGCCTTAGGACATGAATCTCCTTCATAGTGGGGTAAAGCTGGTATTTCAAATTTATCGGGCAGGGTAATATTAGGAAAAGGACATAAATCTTCAATTTTTGAAGACGGCAATCCTTCTCCACCATGTAGCCTTACTTTGTCTTCTAATTGTTTTAATTGGGTTTGGAGAGTTTCTATTTTGTCGGTAGTATATTTTAAAATTGTTTCTTCTTCTTCATAATGATCTATTTCTTTTTCTTTATTTGTATTGATGGATACACCTTCTCTGTTGTCTTCTAAATTCCTAGATGGATGTAAGTTTTCTAATTTCTCTAGAACTTTGAGCAGCATTCCCTCTAATCTATCTACTCGTTGCGTCACGTCAGTGAGGTCTGTAAGCGGGTGATTTGAGGATGGTCCTCCCTTATTTTGCGTTGCTTCAGCCATTTTTGTTTGATTTGTTTTAGACCTGGTGACTATTGGACTACGGGATGGTAATATTTTCTTTTTATGTGCTATTCTTGCTATATAGGTAGATTTTTAACGCTTAATAGTACTTAACTTCTACGGATCTTTTGTAAGGGGCTAAAAAAAAATTTGTTCCTTTTCTCTTTTTTTTTTAAAAAAACCAAAACGCGCGTTAGAATTCTTTTCTTCAAAACTCTTACTTATTTTTTTCTCAAAAAAGGAAAAGAATTTTTTTTTAAAAAGAAAATACCCTCCTTGAGCTTTTACTAAAAAAGGAAATTAGCACTCCTACTCGTCCCCAGTGGAGTCGCCAAACTGTAGCACGTGGTTTTTAGCGAGCTACGATGGGCCGGCGAATGGGCCTAAAAAGTGTAAAGTAGGCTCATAAAATATATATAACCATGAACTAAAATGTGAAAATAAAATATGCATACACCAGAGAAGAGAATAAGTATGACATGCAAATTAGCGAGTTAGCGGGTTAGACGTGATGCAAGTCAGATACAGAAATTAAACGTGCAAAAATTAAAATATAAATGATGTAGAAAAGGGGTTCAAGATCAGAAATGGAAAAAATATAAAAGGTGTAGACATGGGGGTTAAAGAAGGGAGATGCAAGCGTTAAGGCTTTTAGATGATGCAAGTTTTTAGAGATTTTTAAATGATGCGAGTTAGTCAAACGCAAACATATATCTCAATTAGACGCAATTAGCAATTAGTACTATGCGTACAAATATTTAATATATTAACTTTTGGAGTCGCCACTAACTATATAACGGTGGTTAGTCCGTATACAATAAGGCACTAAAACACAGAGATTCTCCAGGTGAACTCATAACTAGAAAAAAAGATACAACTTTATTTTTCTAGTACATTAGTCCTAAGAATGCGAAAAATTAATATACATTTTTTTTTATGTAAAAGCTCAGGAGGGCGGAGGCGGGAATTTAATCCCTAGGCTTTTTTTTTTTAGGCCCTAACTCAATTTGAAAATTAGGTGTGGGTAGTTGCTCTGGTTGTGCGGAATAATAATGATATGTTTTTTTATGGTTAGATTTTAGGTTTTTTTTTTTTTTAAAAAAATGGGAAAATGGTAGAGAAGGGGATGGACGTGCCAGTGAGTTGTTTGCTTTTTTTTTTTTTAATAAAGAGAAAGGTGGATGTGCTTGATTGTGTGTTTTTTTTTTTAGAAAAAAAAAAAACGAAAAATGAAGAGAAGAGGAAATGACGTGCTGAAGGATTTTTTACCCTTTTGATTTTTTTTTTTTTAAAAAAAGAAAACGAGAAAATGAAGAGGAGGAGAAATGTCGTACCGGACTCCTTTTTCTTTTTAAAAAAATGAGAAAAAACGAAAAGAAAATGGAGAAATGACGTGCTGGACGTTTGTTTTTTTTTTTTAAAAAAAAAACGAGAAAGTGAAAAGAAGAAAAAGAAACGATGTGCTGGACCTTTTGTTTTTTTTTTTTAAAAAAAAACGAGAATGGAAAGGAACGTGGGATCTACGATGGTGGATGCTTTGTTGTTTTTTTTTTTTTAAAAAAAAAAGGAAAAAAAAAAGGGAAGAGAAGACAGAAAATGACGTGCTGAGTTTTTTTTTTTGAAAAAAAAAACGAAAATACGTAAAGCAGAAGGACTAATGCGCTGTTTGAAAAAAAAAAAAACGAAAATATAAAAGCCAGAGAGGACATGCCGCTGCTGTATCTTGGCGCAAAAAAAAAATCAAAAGGAAAACAATAGAGGCAGCGGTGATGGAGTCCGTTTGCTCATTTCTTCTCTCTTTTTTTTTTTTAAAAAAAAGCAATCAGATGGGAGAATGGGTTTCCTAGAAAAAGGAAAGTAGCTGGTTTTGAGATATTTCTCACCGCGTACAATAAGAGGAGAATGTCCCCTTTTTTATAGGTTTTTAAGTTTGAGAAATTGCAATTTGGTATTTTTTCTGATTTTTTTGCACAATTTCCTGTTTTCTCTTTTTTGCAAAAATATATTAAAAATGGATCTTTTAGTAATTTTGTGAGTGGTTGTTGAAAACCACCATGGGGGCCCATGGTTTTGCTTAGCTAGGGAGCCAATGTTTTTTTAGCCTTTCATTTTGCATATTTTGACCTTTTATTTATATCTTGATTATTAAACATTTTCTTTGATTTTTTGATAGGGCCCACATCTATTAATGTTCTTTATTTATTTTAACGGTTTAGATTTTTACTTAAAGAATTAGATTTATCGAATTTACTTAGCACTTGAAAATATTGCAAATCCCCTCTTTCTTTGGTCAAATGGGCTTTGACCATTAAAATTTCCTAAAACAATGATTATTTGTTTAATCCGAACCGTTCATCATGTCAATTCCGCTCCAATTATCTTGAGAAAATATTCTTCACTTTATCTCGAATGCGAATGGTCCTTGATCTGTCATGTGGATTGGTGGCCGTTACCTCCTTAGTGGGCTTGAAGTATTGAAGGCCCGTGAACCCTACACAATGTTGGGCTTGCAAAATATATGGGTTAGAAGAATGAATCCACAAACCCATAAATGTGTATAATAGTAGGCCCATTTTGAAATTCTATTCTATTTTATTTTATTATCGTATATATTATTTTTTTCTTTACGTTTTTGTAGGGTGTCAACAATTGCCCCCCCTTCTTTAATGATAATGGACATTATTATTAAAGAAGGTATGGTTGACACCTATTTGAAATCTTCTCAACCTTTGTAGTTTTCTTACATTTTATACTATTTGGAATACTTTTTAGTAACTTTCTTGCAACCTTATGAATTTTCATAATTCTTTATTATAGATTTATCATCTTAATAACTCTTAGCTTTCCTTTTAACCATATGAATAGTAAATCTGTAGAATTCTCAATGTTATATTTTGAGACACGTAATTTTTATTAGATTTGTACCGGTGAGGGTGTTTAGAATCACACAGTACATATGCATGTGATCTATCCACGGGTAGATGCTTAGATACATGGAACTTTATTGACCCATCCAAGTAAGCTAACTGCAATATCAACATAGTAGTATATTATGCTACATTGTAAAGGTATTTTTTTATGATTATTTTCTTTTTTCTCCTTTTTTTTTTTTTGCAAATTTTCCCCTCACCATATTTCAAGGTATCTGGAGATTTTTCCTTTCTTTTTCTTCTTTTTTTTTTTTTGCAAATTTTCCCCTCACATATTTCAGGGTATCTGGGGATTTTTTCTTTTTTTTTTTTTCTTCTTTTTTTTTGCAAATTTTCCCCTTACCATATTTCAGGGTATCTGGGGATTTTTCCTTTCTTTTTCTTCTTTTTTTTTTGCAAATTTTCCCCTCACCATATTTCAGGGTATCTGGGGATTTTTCCTTTCTTTTTTTTCTTCTTTTTTTTTTTGCAAATTTTCCCCTCACCATATTTCAGGGTATCTGGGGATTTTTTTCATTATTTTTATTTTTCTTATATATTTTACTACTTTTCATAATGATATTAGTAGTTGCCTCATTAGATGAGAAAATGTTGTGGTACCCCCTTTTTTGTCAATTTTCATATGAAGTTTATTGCCTTTTGTTATTATTATTATTATTATTATTATTTATTATATATATATATTTTTTGACCTTTAATTTTGTTGAAAACCTTTTGCTAATTACTTTTTTCTTCTTGTTTATATTAATCCTTTTTTTTTACTTTCTTTTTTATTGTGTTATTGAATTTTATATATGGCGAAAGAAATTTCTAATAATTTCTTACTTTAGGTTCGTACACACATATATATATATATATATATATTTGACCCTTTTCTTTTCTTTCATCCATTTTTTCTTTTCCTTGCTTATATGTATATTTTTTCAAGGGTTTTTTTTTAAAAAATAATAATAATAATATCATACTAAAATATATAACTCATCTTTTGCAGGGTTAAGTGCAAGTAGGTGTACCTTGTTCATATTGACAATCCTGAATCGGGCGGTTCGGATGAGCCCTTGATTATGATGGCGAACAGGAGATGGTGGTCATGAGGATCACCGTATTTGAAAGGAGCTTTAGGGTTAGGTATCGAGTTGGCCTTCCCATTTCATCTTGTTGCCATCTACGCCGTCTCCTCCTTCTCTCCTCGCTGCCGGGGCTGCGATTGCCGGCCCTCCAAGGAGAAGACGCTGGCAGCTGGTCGGCAAGGAGGACACGACGCCGCGGGATCTGCTGTTGCCGTGCCGTTGGCTGGAGAGGAAGCGTCATCGGCTTCTGAAGCCGGGATAGCACTAAAGGGCTGTCACCGAGATCTGTAGCCGTTGCCGGAGAGGACGACTTCGCCGGTTGATCGTCCGGAGGGCAGGACATCCCTTATTTTCTTCCGTCTACTCCTATCAATATCTGCAACCGTGGTTACCTCCTGCAGCCGCTTCCCGCGAGTCTTTCAAGCCACCGTCATTCCCGAAGCTGCCTTCGCGGTTGCAACTTTACGGCCTGCAGGCTTCAAGGCGTCCACGACTGCTATTTCCCCTGTTGCCCCGCAGTATTTGCAGGGAGCTCAGCGGCGTCGGGGAATCATTGTCCTTCCGTTGCTGTCAGATCTTGTGGCTTTGGTGGTATGATGGGAAAAGAAGAGAAGGAATAAGGGAGGAGATGCTGCTGCTGGATTGCCGGAGCTGGTACAACATCGAGGATCCGTCAGCGGGGATCTCCTTCCGTCGAGATCCCTTTTTTCCTGTTGCTTCTCTCGCTGATTTATCGTGGGTAAGTCCCTTTTCCCCTATTACCTTTTCCCCTCTTTTCGTCATTGGGACTTTGGATCGATTTTCCTTCTTTGGGTTGAGGTTCCAGAGGAGGGAGGATGTCTTGGGCAGGGCCTAGGAGCTTGCAGAGTTGTTGGCATCCAGTTGGGGTGTAGAGAAGTCGGAATACATGGAATGGATGCGTTTTCCCTCGGGATCGATGGGCCCTTGTTGAGGCATGCTATCAGGATCGATAAAGGTTCACTGTGAGCTAAATTACTTGGACGGCTTGTTGTAGGCGGCTACCCTGATTGTCCGCGACCGTCGCAACATCGAAGACAGTGAAGATCGGTAATGGCTGATGATCTATGTTGCTTTCTTTTTTATTATTATTTTTTTTATTCTATTTCCCTTTCTCTCTCTTTTTCTTGGATAGTTTGAAATGTGGAGGTTCTTGTGTTCGTATGTTATCAAAATTTAATTTTTACAAGACAGTTACATTATTATTATTATTATTATTATTATTATTTAGATTTCTCTCTTCCTTTGTTGTGCTGATGTAACGTCTCTTTTTCTTTTCCAAAATTTTTTTTTATTGTGTTCCCATCTCCATTAGTTACCAATTTTCCTCACTTAACGTGACTGTTATTCTTAAATACCTGTTAAACATAACTTCTTTTTTTTTTACTCTATTGATCATGTATGTCAATATGGTTTGATTCAGTTTATAAATATATCTGCTTCCCGTATGACCTGTACTATTCATCTTGATTCGATTATGAACGCAACTAATAATGCGCACATGCTCAATAGTTTGTGTAACTCTAAATTAGTTAACAATATGTGATTTCTTGCGTGCTAATTACCCTATTCATTTTAAAGCTAGATTTATGCTATGTGTTTGATGATGTGCAGATGAACTATGGTTACTTTGTATGGTATTATGTTAAAGATTGTTAATTTTGTCCCGTCTAATCATGAAACAAATCTGTCTATTTATGTATATATTTTAAAATTAAGCAGGTTATCTTATGATGCACTCTCGGGAGATTTGTGGCTAGATGACTTGTGGTATGGTTTGGGTTTTCATTAGACCAATCAGTAATAGAAGGTTTTTATTAATGAATTTTGGTAATGGTCGATTGTCTCACTCATGTAACTCAGGTTTTATTTCATTTCCTTCCCTTTCTTCTCTTTCTAGTATTAAACTAATGATACTTTTACTATGCTCTTCTCTTAATATATTTTCCTACTTGCTTCTATAGGCGTTCTCTTATATAGCTATTTATGCCTTTGTAAAGATTATCCTAGATTCTTTAACTATTGTCTAATTAGTGCCCTACTTATCTTTTGGTATCTCTAATCTACAGTGCTATTAGTTTATTAAATAGTCTACTCTTTTTTTTTTAATTTTAAACTATATTCATTAATTCAAAATTCTGTTTTTCCTAGATAAGTGATGATTGTAAATAGTAATCTTTTCTGAGGCATGCTTTTTGCGTGCTTTGTCTGGTAACCCCTAATTCTATTTTCTAGGATATGTAATGATTATATAGAATTGCCTTTACAACACTGTTAATGGAAACATGTCCTCTGGTAATACTTTTCAGAATGATGATTGTGAAGAGTTGTCTTTTCAGTGCTACTGTTGATGGAATTTGTCTTTCAATTCTTATAATAATTTATTCCTCTTTTCAGAATGATGATGTAAAGAGTTGTCTTTTCGGTGCTCCTGTTGATGGAACTTGTCTTTCAATTCTAAAACTTGTGTATAATAATTTATTTCCACTTTTCAGAATGATGACTGTAAGGAGTTGTCTTTTCAGTGCTACTGTGATGGAACTTGTCTCATAGTCTTTCTTTTGTCCAAAATTCAGCTTTTCCTGATCATGTAATGATTGTAAGGAATTATCTTCTCTGTATTGCTGATGGGTCATATCTTATGATTAGGGTATATCGAATGGAATAAGCACAAGTCACTTTTCTGTTGTGTAATCAAGCTCTACAGGGAAATGACCCCTGATCCTTGTACTTGTATAAAGATTTTTTTTAATAATCATTGAAAGTTACTTATTACTAGTACTATTTTACTTTGTGTTGTAGTAACTTACTGCTTCTCTAGACTTGTAATGAGCTGACTGTTGATATGAATGAACCTTATTTGACTTTGGGTCACACTGTGTACCCCTGATTTCTTTGACATCCTTTCCTTCTATTTATGCTCTATTGCTGAGTCCTTACTGGCATTTGTCCATACGTTGTTCTGCTCTTCCTCCATTGTTCCTTTTGATTTCTTCTTATCTATTTTCTTTTCTGCTTTTGAGCCCTTACCTTTTTGAAACATGAATGGTATTCATCCTATTAGGTCTAGTTCTTCCTCATCTAGTGGGAGTAATTCTAACTTGGGTATTCCTTTTGCTGGTCAAAGGTTGTCTAGATGGGTTGCTACTTTGTCAGCCATTGAAAGGGTTGAGTTAGCTTCCTTTCATTTGGGAGAATGCTTGGAACTGACTAGGGTTGTTTTGAATTATACTTTCCTAGAAACTGCAGCTAGATTCTGGATCCCTTCCTTAGGGGTATTTAGATTTGGAAATGTAGAATTGTCCCCTTCCTTAGAGGAGGTTTCTAAGCTTACCAGGTTACCGCTATTTAGGGATATTTCTGTTTTGCCTCCCGGGCCTGTGGGTGAGGACCTGTTTACTTATTTGTTCAATGCAAATCCTCGGAGATATGACTTGGCTGCCCCCAGTGAGTCCCCTGCCATCTCTCTAGACCTGTTTTATGAGGATTTTTCTGTCCATAGAGAACATCCTGGTACTCCTAGAGGTGCTTCATGCAGAAATGCTTTGATTCTAGGAATTCTTGCTGAAATTCTTCTTCCATCAGATATTTTCCTGAAATTACAGCTTCTCTCTTTTGTGCATTTGGCCATATTGAGAAAACCCTTAGTCCCTAGCATTTTGGCTGGGATTCATGAAGGACTGACCCGGTTTCATGAAGGAGCTAGCCCTTTACAAGGATGCCTTTCTGTTTTACAAGTAAGTGCTACTATGTTTATTTTCTTTTGTAAAGCATGTCTTTTCTCATACATGACATGTATTGCCTTTAATCAAGTGCCTTTCGACTTGTTCTTTTTTGAGACACGAGTTCTATTATAGGTTTTGGAGGCAGGGATCTCTTTTATAGTGTAATAATATGTACTACCTTTAATCCTTCCCTCTCTTTTTTTTTGGTTTAATCCAAACTATACATGCTAGATGTGGATCTATCATGCCTGAAACCCCCCTCTTTTTGTGCTTGAGAGTTTGCATGCTATTGTGAGGCCGCTAATTCTTGAGAAATGGGAATCTTTAACTGGTTTACTGATTTATTTCTTCTTAAATTGCTAAGCTCGTTATCATTTTTTGAAAGTATACTTTTTTTTTGTAGTTATCAAATCTAGAGCTTTGCATGTCGTAGTAAGTTGTCTAACCTGAAACTCTACATGCTGTCTTAATGTTATTTGAGTCTGAAACTTTACTTATCATTTTGAGATTATAAAATGTGGGATTTTGCATGCTGGACTGTTACTTCTAAAGTTATACTTGGAATTTTTGTATGCCTCTTTGAGAATCTGAGATGTTATATTTTTGGGATACTTGAATCGTTCTATGTGAGATTTAAACTTGAACTTATGAAATCTAAATTTATATGACATTTTTTTTTGAGGTTATCCATTCTGAAACCATGCTCTTGTATAGTTGTTACCTCTGAAGTATCTTTCTTTTCTTTTGAAATTATCAATTCTATAATTGTTAATCCTGAAATCTTGACTCTGAAATATTATGCCTATATGCACATTGTCAGGTCTGAAACCCTAATTCTGAAATGTCTTCCCCTTCTCTTCTCTTTTTTTTTTGAGACTATCAGTTTTTTTTTAAAAAAACATTTCTGCATGTAGCTGTTGAATGTCACTTTCATTAAATCTAAAAAAAATCTTTCGATTCATTGCTGATTTCCTTCAGACTTCCTTTTTGTTATAGGCACTTTTATGGGTCAATGGAGCTTGTGATGCTTTACCTTTCATGAATGAGATGAACTTACATACCCAGCTGTTTATTATATTGTATTTTCCTTGGGAGTACGTTGCTGAAATTTTATTTTTTATTGCAGGTTTGGTTAATGGAACACTTGAGATGTATTCCACCTATCCCTGAACATATGGTCCATCTTCCTTATCTTACCAGTACCTTATTAAGCCTTGAGTGGACTCCTTTACCTGCAGATTTGCTTTCTCATTTATCTAACTTATCTGAAGAAAGAGTTTGTTGGAAAGCATCTTGGCTATTTGTTGACCCTCTTGTATGTTGTAGGGATTATAAATGTCTTACTTTATTAGGAGTCTCGGGTTATTGTTCTTATAATCCTCAAAGATTTCTCCGTCAATTTGGTATTTTCCAATGTGTTCCAATTATGAGTGGAGTCTATACTAAGTTTACTGAGTACAGTGGGGCTGCTATAACAGACGAGATACTCAATGGTTGGCATTTTAGTCTATCTACCATAGAATTAGGACTAACCTTTACTGGACTGCCTGAATCTTCCCTAAACTATAGGAACTGGCTAGCTGCAGAAATGGGTCACATGGTTCCTGAAGTTCATGAGGTTCCACAGGATGCTGAAGCTGAAGCGATAGAAATTGGCGTACCTGTGACAATTCCTCCTCATCTAGAGACACAGATTCAGGACTTGAGGATGCAGATTACTTCACTGGCTTCCTCCATTGGACAATTGTCAGACGTCCTAACCTCCAATCGTGAAGTGCTTTCCCAGTATGAGATATCTCTAGAGCCAAGGTCAACCGCTACTACACAAGCACCTCCTTCAAGTTGAACTTTGGATCTTCATATTGTTTTTTTTTTGGATTTTTGTATGACATGAACGTTGAACTCTTAAAACTCCCTGTATTGAATTTGTATTTTTGTTTATTTGTGGAAGCTTTTAGAGTGCAAAATTCATGTTATGGGTTCTATACATGTAAAACAGGTTATGTAAACACTTTTATGATGATGAATATATTTTTTGGATATATGGTCTTTTGCCTGAATTTAACTATGTGTGTTTATTAATCTTGGACTCTTAAGTTATATCCTCTTATGAGTTTATACGTAGACAACCATGCTGAAAGAGCTTTTTAGCTTTGGTAATTTTGCTAATATACAGGTTTTGAACGATGGGAAATAGTAGTTAGAATTGTCCACCTATATTTATTAATTTTTTTTTAAAGGACAATGATGTATGGGATGGGTATATTTTCAATTTTCTTTTCTTCTTTTTTTTGTAAATACACGTTCCATTTTCCTTTGTTGCACGTTTTTTTTTAGGCAAAAGGAAACAGATGAAATAATGAAAGATTTTTATGAAATAGAGTGTTAGATTAGATGGATCATATGTAGGATGGATAAAAAAGATTTATGAGATGCCATAGTTTTTTCGTATATTTTTTTTTTAAAAAAAAAGAAAAAAAGGTAGGTAAAAGTGGTATGAGAAAAGGTACTAAGGCGATGTTAAAATTCAAATAGAGTATTCAAGTGTTCCCTTAACAAATTGCAATTTTTCCAAAGCAACGAGGAAGATAGGATGTGGTAGGGTTGGAGTTTCCCTTTCTTTTTTTTTTTAGAAAAATGAAAAAGTTATTTTTATTTGGTCAAGTATAGGACCCATGAGGTCTTTTGTTTAAGAGGAGACTAATTATTGAAAATATTTTTTTACGTGATCTATACTTACTAATTCTGCTATCGCGGATTCCTCAGAACGAGATATTATCAAAGCTCCATTATCTAATACCTCTTTTACTATCTATGAGCCTTCCCATTAAGGCCTAAATTTGCCTCTTCTGTCTGACGGTTGGGGCACGAAGATCTTTTTTAACACTAAATCTCCTTTTTGGAATTTGCAATACCTTATATTTTTGTTATATGCTTTTGCCATTCGCCGTTGATAAGCATATGTATGCGATAATGCTCTTACCCTCTTTTCCTCTAAAAGGTTTAGTTGTATGAGTCGGGCATCAATCCACTCTTCTGAACTCATGTTATTTTCCTTCAAGACCCTTAGAGTCGGTATTTCCACTTCAACTGGTAATACTGCCTCCATCCCATAGGTTAGTACATATGGGGAAAATCCCGTTGCAGTTCTAATCGATGTCCTGTAGGCCCATAGGGCATATGGTAATTTATCTACCCAATCCCTGTAACTTTCTACCATTTTTCCTAATATTTTAATTAAGATTTTATTAGCAGCTTCTACTGCCCCATTAGCTTGCGGTCGATATGGGCTTGATTTATGATGTTGAATTTTATATTGTTGTAAAAATTCTCTCATTTTTTGGCTTGTAAATACTGCTCCGTTATCGCTAAGCAGAATATTGGGTACACCAAACCTTGTCAAAATATCATGTTTCACAAATTTAATAACATGATTGGTATTAATTGTTGGAAAAGAAGTAGCTTCTACCCATTTAGTAAAATATTCCACCGCTACTAGAATATATTCATGATTATTTGATGATTTTGGTGATATTTTTCCTATAATATCTATTCCCCATGTTGAAAATGGCCAAGGAGTGGTCATATTATGTAATTCGTTAGCCGGAGTATGGATAAGGTCCCCATGTTCCTAGCACTTAGTGCATTTGCTCACAAAATGAGCGCAGTCTCGTTCTAGGGTTAACCAATAGTAACCTTGGCGTAAAATTTTCTTTGCTAGCATTATTCCATTCATATGGGAACCACATTCTCCTTCATGTATTTTGATCATTATTTCCTTAGCTTCTTCTTCATCCACACATCTTAGTAATAATTGGTTATAAGATTTACGATATAATATATCATCAATTATTACAAAGTGATAAGCTAGTCTCCTGATGGTGCGCTTATCCACAAAGCTTGCATATTCTTCAAAAGTCTGATCTGTGACATATTTCTTTATGTCGTAATACCAAGGTTTTAGTTTTTCTTTTGCAATACTTTCTTCTTCTATAGATAGACAGTAAGCAGGGTCGTTTGTTATATATATTTGAACTTCTTGTGAAGCTAACCTGTACGGGATATCTATAACTGTAGCTAAATTGGCTAAGGCATCTGCTAACTGATTTTGATTTCTTGGACTATATGAAAAAGTAACTTCTTCGAATTGACTTACAAACTTGGCTAAAGTAATTTGGTAGGGTTTTAATTTTTCATCTCTAGTTTCCCATTCTCCAGTAGATTGATTAATTACCAATTCTGAGTCTCCAAATATTTGTAGTTTATCTGCCCCAGATTATAAGCTTCTTTAATACCAGTTAAACATGCTTCATATTCTGCAACATTGTTGGTGCATGGAAACAGAATTTTTCTTGCTATCATAGTGGGTAGCCCTCTAGGGTCATATAAAATTACCCCTATTCCTCCACCATTCATGTTCCGTGCACCGTCGAGATACATTTTCCAATGAGTAGCTTCTGTCTCCTCATTTATAGTTAAAATGTTTTCATCTGGAAATTGATCTTGTAAAGGTTGAAAATCTGGTAAGGCTTGTGCAGCTAAATAATTGGCTACTACCTGTCCTTTGACCGCTTTTTGTGATACATAAACAATATCAAATTCCGTAAGGAGCAGTTGCCATTTAGCCAACCTTCCAGTGAGAGCAGTTTTTTGACACAGATATCTAAGAGGATCTTGTTTAGAAATCAGCAAAACTGTCCTTGACATAATATATTATCTTAATTTAGAAATGGCTATAACTAATGCTAGGCATACTTTTTCGATTTCAGGATATTTAATTTCAGTCGGCGTGAATTTTTTACTGAAATAATAAATAGGTAATTCTTTTTTGTTACTAATATCACATTGCCCTAATACTCCTCCCATAGCTATGGGTGTAATTGATAAATATAAGATTAACGGGTTATCTGCAGCAGGCGGCATCAATATAGGTGGATTTGTAAGATAGGTTTTGATTTTATTAAAAGCCAGTTGACAGTCCGCTGTCCATTTTTTAGGTGAATCTTTTTTCAAAAGCTTGAATATGGGTTCGCATGTCAAGGTTAACTTTGAGATGAATCTGCTAATGTATTGTAACCTCCCTAAGAATCCTCTAATTTCTTTTTCGGTCTTGGGTGGGTGCATTTCTAGGATGGCTCTCACCTTTTCATTATCTACCTGTATTTGATCTTTGCTTACAATGAATCCTAATAATCGCCCTTTCCTAGCTCCAAATACACACTTGCTTGGGTTAAGTTTGAGTTGAAAATTTTTCATTCTATCAAATAATTTTTTTTAAGTTTTGTAAATGGTCGACAAAAGAGTGAGAACGCACAATAATATCGTCCACGTAAACTTCTACCTCTTTACCCATCATATCATGAAAAATAGCGGTCATTGCCCTTTTGATAAGTAGCTCCTGCATTTTTTAGTCCAAATGGCATAACCTTATAACAAAATGTCCCCCATGGAGTGATAAAAGACGTTTTTTCTTGATCTTCTGGTGCAACTTTAATTTGATTATAGCCAGAAAATCCATCCATGAAGGAAAACCAACTATATCTAGATGTACTGTCTACTAGGGTATCAATATGGGGTAAAGGAAAATCATCTTTCGGACTTGCCTTATTAAGATCCCTATAATCTACGCACATTCTGACTTTACCATCTTTTTTTGGTACGGGCACTATGTTGGCCAACCATTCAGGATAATGGCTTACTCTTAAAAATCCAGCATTATATTGCTTAATAATTTCTTCCCTGATCTTTGGAACCCATTCTGGTTTTATTCTTCTGAGCTTCTGTTTTATTGGTTTAATTTCCTTTTTTATCGGGAGTTGGTGAGTGATAAGATTTTCATCCAATCCTGGCATATCATTATAAGAAAAAGCAAAATTTATTAACCTTGATTTAAGGAGAGCTATCATTGTACCTTTTTCTTCTTCGGATAATTGCTTTCCTAACCTTAGTATTTTGGGGTCGTCTTTAGTTCCTAAATTGATGACTTCAAAATCTTCAGCGACCGTCGTGTCTTTGCCTTCCATTTTCTCCATTTGTTTTTGTAACTCTTCATCTCCTGCCCTCTTATTGCTGTCTTCTTCTGAGGATTCTATAGTTGTTTGGGCACAGTAGATGCTGGCCCAAAGCTCTTTCTCAATGGGACCTCTTTTGTAACTCGGGGATGGGATGAGAGTTCTTTGTGAAGGGGATGTTGAACAGGTGGGCATTGTGTACCATCTCTTTTCATTATTTTCCTTGCTTGTTTTGAAAATATTTTTTTTTCTTGATTGGTCGTATTTTGAATCATTAATATTGTATTTAATCGCTTTTCTTCTTCTGAATCATGTAGGAAAAATCCGGCGCTTGAGAAAATATTTTGGCTTTTAGTTTTCTTTAATTGTGGTTTTTCCGGGTCATAACCCAGGCCGTATTTATCTTTTTTTTCTTGGAGATTGATTAAATTGGCTTTTGTGCCATGTTTGATTTTATATTGACTGATTTGCCTTTCTGCTAGTGTAATTATATATTTATCAGATATTATGGGTCCTGAGGGGATAAAATTTATATTTTCTATAAGGGACTCAGCAAATGGTAATGGTTCGGGTGATTCATATGCTTCCACTAGGGGGACTTCGTAACTCATGTTTTCTTCCCTAGGAATGATTATTTCGGGGTCAGCATTGATTACGACTATTTTTCCATTGGTTGCAAACTTAATTTTTTGGTGTAATGAGGATGGAACGGCACTCACCTGGTGTATCCATGGCCTCCCTAGTAACATATTAAATGAAGCGGGTATTTCTAAAATTCGAAAGGTTATAGTCATTTCTTCTGGTCCTATGGTTAAATTAATATCTAACTCTCCCAAGGTATTTCTAATGGTATTATCAAATGCTCGAACCTGAATGTCGTTTGGACAAAGACCGTCCATGGGGATGCCTAACCTTTTAATTGTCCTTAGTGGGCATACGTTTAAACTGGACCCATTATCTATGGTTACAAATGGCACTTTAAGATCTTTGTATTGGACTGTTATATTTAAAGCTTGTGTATGATACCGCCCTTCAGGTGGGAGTTCTTAATCTGTAAATGTGAGGGCATTTTTGGAGATAATTTGTCCTATCATGTGAGCTACTATTTCTGGCTCGACCTCCTTTGAAATATAAGCTTTATTTAATATTTTTTGTAAAAGCCTCGCGATGCAAAGTGGAAGTGCATAGTAGCTCCCATATAGAAATTTGCGCGGGCAGTGATTTGAGTTGTGTGGCTATATCATAAGTTGTATTTTCCCCTTTTTCAAAAATAGGAGGATTTTTATTTATTTCTCGCCTATTTATCCTCCCGTTCGATTAAATATTTCCTATTTCTGAACATTCTGGAGGTTCCGGGTATTTCCATGGTACCCGATGCGAGTCATAAGAAATTTTCTCTTCTTGATTTGTTACCCTTAGATTCTTGAATCCTTGTAAGATTAAGGCTTCAGTAGTGTTAGGACCATAATTACGAGGGTTTCTTTGTGGGGCAGCTTTTAGAACTATTTCGGGCTCCACTATCCGTATCATATTAAGCTCGAAGGATTGTCCCATACCATAGTGTTCATGAGTTATTAAGTTTACCGTTCTTGGTGTGTCATTTCTGTGTGTAGGTAGGGGATTTTGTAGGACATTTTCATTTGGCACACTAGGGTCTACTTTAATTCTGCCTTCATCAATTAAATCTTGGATTGCATGCTTGAGGGTAAAACATCAATCGGTTGAGTGCCCCCTTCCTTGGTGGTATGCACAGTATTCCTCCTCTCTATAATTATTTGGTAGTGGGTTGGGTGGCGGTCTTGGCTGTAATGGGCTTAAAATATTTTTTTTGATCAGCATGTCAAGGATATCGGTATATGACATTGCTATTCTAGTAAATTTTCGAAAGAGATTTCTAACCTCTCTTGGCTTTTCTCTCTCAGGTGTCCCGATTGCATTTACCTCTTGCGCTTTAGTGCCCATATTGTTTGCATTTTTGACTTCCGGCTTTTTCCTAACGGCACCATTTTGATGGGGCCATGGTGTTATTACTCCTTGCCTTATTCCCGATTCTACTTGTTCTCCCGCTTGAATTAACTGAGCAAAATTTGTGTAGGGGTAGGAGATAAGATACCCTGATATACTAGGGTGAGTTGCGTTTACTATTATGGATATTTGCTCACTTATGAGGAGGGGCACTTTCATCTTGGCGGCAAGAGCTCTCCATCTAGCAGTAAAATCAGAGAAAGTTTCATTTGGTTTTTGTTTTAGATTTTCCAAATCGACCCTTTTAGGTGCTGAGTTTAATCTATAAGAAAATCTTTCTAAAAATGCTGATGATAGTTCCTCCCATGTTCTAATTTGCCTGTAGTCTAATGATGTATACCATTCTAAAGTGTCTTTCTTCAAACTGTGTTGGAATAAACGTATTAAAATTTCCTCCTTTTTTACTAATGGGTATAGGATTTCACAATAGGCTTTTAGGTGGGCCTTAGGACATGAATCTCCTTCATAGTGGGGTAAAGCTGGTATTTCAAATTTATCGGGCAGGGTAATATTAGGAAAAGGACATAAATCTTCAATTTTTGAAGACGGCAATCCTTCTCCACCATGTAGCCTTACTTTGTCTTCTAATTGTTTTAATTGGGTTTGGAGAGTTTCTATTTTGTCGGTAGTATATTTTAAAATTGTTTCTTCTTCTTCATAATGATCTATTTCTTTTTCTTTATTTGTATTGATGGATACACCTTCTCTGTTGTCTTCTAAATTCCTAGATGGATGTAAGTTTTCTAATTTCTCTAGAACTTTGAGCAGCATTCCCTCTAATCTATCTACTCGTTGCGTCACGTCAGTGAGGTCTGTAAGCGGGTGATTTGAGGATGGTCCTCCCTTATTTTGCGTTGCTTCAGCCATTTTTGTTTGATTTGTTTTAGACCTGGTGACTATTGGACTACGGGATGGTAATATTTTCTTTTTATGTGCTATTCTTGCTATATAGGTAGATTTTTAACGCTTAATAGTACTTAACTTCTACGGATCTTTTGTAAGGGGCTAAAAAAAAATTTGTTCCTTTTCTCTTTTTTTTTTAAAAAAACCAAAACGCGCGTTAGAATTCTTTTCTTCAAAACTCTTACTTATTTTTTTCTCAAAAAAGGAAAAGAATTTTTTTTTTAAAAAGAAAATACCCTCCTTGAGCTTTTACTAAAAAAGGAAATTAGCACTCCTACTCGTCCCCAGTGGAGTCGCCAAACTGTAGCACGTGGTTTTTAGCGAGCTACGATGGGCCGGCGAATGGGCCTAAAAAGTGTAAAGTAGGCTCATAAAATATATATAACCATGAACTAAAATGTGAAAATAAAATATGCATACACCAGAGAAGAGAATAAGTATGACATGCAAATTAGCGAGTTAGCGGGTTAGACGTGATGCAAGTCAGATACAGAAATTAAACGTGCAAAAATTAAAATATAAATGATGTAGAAAAGGGGTTCAAGATCAGAAATGGAAAAAATATAAAAGGTGTAGACATGGGGGTTAAAGAAGGGAGATGCAAGCGTTAAGGCTTTTAGATGATGCAAGTTTTTAGAGATTTTTAAATGATGCGAGTTAGTCAAACGCAAACATATATCTCAATTAGACGCAATTAGCAATTAGTACTATGCGTACAAATATTTAATATATTAACTTTTGGAGTCGCCACTAACTATATAACGGTGGTTAGTCCGTATACAATAAGGCACTAAAACACAGAGATTCTCCAGGTGAACTCATAACTAGAAAAAAAGATACAACTTTATTTTTCTAGTACATTAGTCCTAAGAATGCGAAAAATTAATATACATTTTTTTTTATGTAAAAGCTCACGAGGGCGGAGGCGGGAATTTAATCCCTAGGCTTTTTTTTTTTAGGCCCTAACTCAATTTGAAAATTAGGTGTGGGTAGTTGCTCTGGTTGTGCGGAATAATAATGATATGTTTTTTTATGGTTAGATTTTAGGTTTTTTTTTTTTTTAAAAAAATGGGAAAATGGTAGAGAAGGGGATGGACGTGCCGGTGAGTTGTTTGCCTTTTTTTTTATAAAGAGAAAGGTGGATGTGCTTGATTGTGTGTTTTTTTTTTTTAGAAAAAAAAAAACGAAAAATGAAGAGAAGAGGAAATAACGTGCTGAAGGATTTTTTACCCTTTTGATTTTTTTTTTTTTAAAAAAAGAAAACGAGAAAATGAAGAGGAGGAGAAATGTCGTACCGGACTCCTTTTTCTTTTTAAAAAAATGAGAAAAAACGAAAAGAAAATGGAGAAATGACGTGCTGGACGTTTGTTTTTTTTTTTTAAAAAAAAAACGAGAAAGTGAAAAGAAGAAAAAGAAACGATGTGCTGGACCTTTTGTTTTTTTTTTTTAAAAAAAAACGAGAATGGAAAGGAACGTGGGATCTACGATGGTGGATGCTTTGTTGTTTTTTTTTTTTTTAAAAAAAAAGGAAAAAAAAAAGGGAAGAGAAGACAGAAAATGACGTGCTGAGTTTTTTTTTTTGAAAAAAAAAAACGAAAATACGTAAAGCAGAAGGACTAATGCGCTGTTTGAAAAAAAAAAAAACGAAAATATAAAAGCCAGAGAGGACATGCCGCTGCTGTATCTTGGCGCAAAAAAAAAATCAAAAGGAAAACAATAGAGGCAGCGGTGATGGAGTCCGTTTGCTCATTTCTTCTCTCTTTTTTTTTTTTTAAAAAAAGCAATCAGATGGGAGAATGGGTTTCCTAGAAAAAGGAAAGTAGCTGGTTTTGAGATATTTCTCACCGCGTACAATAAGAGGAGAATGTCCCCTTTTTTATAGGTTTTTAAGTTTGAGAAATTGCAATTTGGTATTTTTTCTGATTTTTTTGCACAATTTCCTGTTTTCTCTTTTTTGCAAAAATATATTAAAAATGGATCTTTTAGTAATTTTGTGAGTGGTTGTTGAAAACCACCATGGGGGCCCATGGTTTTGCTTAGCTAGGGAGCCAATGTTTTTTTAGCCTTTCATTTTGCATATTTTGACCTTTTATTTATATCTTGATTATTAAACATTTTCTTTGATTTTTTGATAGGGCCCACATCTATTAATGTTCTTTATTTATTTTAACGGTTTAGATTTTTACTTAAAGAATTAGATTTATCGAATTTACTTAGCACTTGAAAATATTGCAAATCCCCTGTTTCTTTGGTCAAATGGGCTTTGACCATTAAAATTTCCTAAAACAATGATTATTTGTTTAATCCGAACCGTTCATCATGTCAATTCCGCTCCAATTATCTTGAGAAAATATTCTTCACTTTATCTCGAATGCGAATGGTCCTTGATCTGTCATGTGGATTGGTGGCCGTTACCTCCTTAGTGGGCTTGAAGTATTGAAGGCCCGTGAACCCTACACAATGTTGGGCTTGCAAAATATATGGGTTAGAAGAATGAATCCACAAACCCATAAATGTGTATAATAGTAGGCCCATTTTGAAATTCTATTCTATTTTATTTTATTATCGTATATATTATTTTTTTCTTTACGTTTTTGTAGGGTGTCAACAATTGCCCCCCCTTCTTTAATGATAATGGACATTATTATTAAAGAAGGTATGGTTGACACCTATTTGAAATCTTCTCAACCTTTGTAGTTTTCTTACATTTTATACTATTTGGAATACTTTTTAGTAACTTTCTTGCAACCTTATGAATTTTCATAATTCTTTATTATAGATTTATCATCTTAATAACTCTTAGCTTTCCTTTTAACCATATGAATAGTAAATCTGTAGAATTCTCAATGTTATATTTTGAGACACGTAATTTTTATTAGATTTGTACCGGTGAGGGTGTTTAGAATCACACAGTACATATGCATGTGATCTATCCACGGGTAGATGCTTAGATACATGGAACTTTATTGACCCATCCAAGTAAGCTAACTGCAATATCAACATAGTAGTATATTATGCTACATTGTAAAGGTATTTTTTTATGATTATTTTCTTTTTTCTCCTTTTTTTTTTTTTGCAAATTTTCCCCTCACCATATTTCAAGGTATCTGGAGATTTTTCCTTTCTTTTTCTTCTTTTTTTTTTTTTTTGCAAATTTTCCCCTCACATATTTCAGGGTATCTGGGGATTTTTCCTTTCTTTTTTTTTCTTCTTTTTTTTTGCAAATTTTCCCCTCACCATATTTCAGGGTATCTGGGGATTTTTCCTTTCTTTTTCTTCTTTTTTTTTGCAAATTTTCCCCTCACCATATTTCAGGGTATCTGGGGATTTTTCCTTTCTTTTTTTTCTTCTTTTTTTTTTTGCAAATTTTCCCCTCACCATATTTCAGGGTATCTGGGGATTTTTTTCATTATTTTTTATTTTTCTTATATATTTTACTACTTTTCATAATGATATTAGTAGTTGCCTCATTAGATGGGAAAATGTTGTGGTACCCCCCTTTTTTGTCAATTTTCATATGAAGTTTATTGCCTTTTGTTATTATTATTATTATTATTATTATTTATTATATATATATATTTTTTGACCTTTAATTTTGTTGAAAACCTTTTGCTAATTACTTTTTTCTTCTTGTTTATATTAATCCTTTTTTTTTACTTTCTTTTTTATTGTGTTATTGAATTTTATATATGGCGAAAGAAATTTCTAATAATTTCTTACTTTAGGTTCGTACACACATATATATATATATTTGACCCTTTTCTTTTCTTTCATCCATTTTTTCTTTTCCTTGCTTATATGTATATTTTTTCAAGGGTTTTTTTTTTAAAAAATAATAATAATAATATCATACTAAAATATATAACTCATCTTTTGCAGGGTTAAGTGCAAGTAGGTGTACCTTGTTCATATTGACAATCCTGAATCGGGCGGTTCGGATGAGCCCTTGATTATGATGGCGAACAGGAGATGGTGGTCATGAGGATCACCGTATTTGAAAGGAGCTTTAGGGTTAGGTATCGAGTTGGCCTTCCCATTTCATCTTGTTGCCATCTACGCCGTCTCCTCCTTCTCTCCTCGCTGCCGGGGCTGCGATTGCCGGCCCTCCAAGGAGAAGACGCTGGCAGCTGGTCGGCAAGGAGGACACGACGCCGCGGGATCTGCTGTTGCCGTGCCGTTGGCTGGAGAGGAAGCGTCATCGGCTTCTGAAGCCGGGATAACACTAAAGGGCTAAACATACGTAGAATTTCAACACACGTAGAATTTCAACATTTTTGAGAAAGAAAATTAATTAAGATCATAGGCTAAACATGCAATCTTTGCTCAAGGTTTTGAAATTTTACAATCTGCTCTTAAATTCCTTTATATTTGCTTGAGGACAAGCAAAAGTTCAAGTGTGGGGGTATTTGATAATTGGAATTTGGTAACATATTTTGTGGACATTTTATAACAATTTGGTGGTTAATTAATTGATATTAATATGAAATTTGGTTTAAAATGTGGTTTTGCAACTTTTGTGTATTAAATATTAATTTCAAGCAATGTAAACAATTTTTATAATCTTTTAGCTTGAAATTATTTTATCTGTTGCCATGAAATTAAATGGTTTTTTAAAACCCACTAATGATTTTTTTTGATGAATTAATGATTTAAATATTTTTATGCAGGGAATCCATTTATCAGCCGTCCAAACATCAAGATCACGCTGTCCAGAAAATTCAGCAAACAGCCGTCCATCACGCTGCCAATTAAATTGCATAGCTACTTTTTTTTTCTCTCACCAACCATTCACGTGAGAATGCATCAAACATTAAATGCATGGACCCCACACATTTATGTCCCCATTCACGTGAAATGCAGCAACATTTCAATAGCACATTTAATGCATGGACCCCACACATTTATGTCCCCATTCACGTGAAATGCAGCAACATTTCAGTAGCACATTTAAGCCATGGACCCCACCAAGCATCAATAACAACCAGCATGCTCATTCGCATGAAGTGCGTTAAATTAATGGGGCCCACTTGTGTGCAATTTTCGGCTATAAAAGGGAGTTCATTTGCAGCAGAAAAGAGAGCAGAGATTTGGCACGCACAGCATTCGGCAGACGAAAAAAAAAAATTCCGAGAAAGAAAAAGAGCAAAAGCAAGGTGGAGAGCACGGGCAAAAAGGCAGACCGACGAGTTGCGTGGAGTAGCCGACAAACCATCGGGGCTTCATACCAATAAGCTTTTCTATCTTTTCCCTTTTTAATTTTTGTTATCTTGTTTAAGATGGGTTGTAATTTTAATTTTATTTTGAACTTAAACATGCTTGGCTAAATCCTAAATCTAGGGTTTAGGATGTAGCATGCGTACAATGCAATGTGGTGTGGATTTTTAATTTATTTATGATGGATATTTTTGTTAATTTAATATATTATGATTTTTATGTTTGCTTTGTACACGGGCCCGTACTTTTGCATGATTCCATATATTAGGCGATGAAACCGAAAGGTAAAAATCTAATATACGAAAATCAAGATATTAAACCTGGAAATCTAAGTCCATGAAAATAGGCATGATAACCTTGAGGAATTACATGAACAAACCACAGAACTTAATGAATTCTAATTAACTTAATCCCATGAGAATAGGTGGTTAAGAAAATTAGGGTACACCTTGTAGGTTTCGAGAGAAGGTGCAAGGATAAATTAGGGTTTGTTCTCCTTTAACAAACAATATCCAAATTAAATAATTATACCACTACCCGTTGCAAAATACGCATGTGAAATCCTAGACCCTAGGTATTTGCACTTTAGCTTTCTCTTCTCATTTTTAATTTGCACTTCTTCCCATTTTATTTATTTTCTTTCCCTTTTATTTACTGCATTTTCTCCCCACTTTTCTATTTTATTTGTTATATTCTCTCCATATCTGACACGAAAGCGTTTAAAAGTAAAATTTATAGTCCCAAATTCCCTGTGGAACGATAATTTATATACTACAATCTACGACCCGTGCACTTGCGGTACGATTGCGAACAAGACCGCATCGGATATATGAGTGACCCATGTTTGTCAATGGCCAAAAGTATTTTATTATGCTTTTAGCAATTTGATCATGACTATAATAACATTTAATTATCTTATAAAGATAACTAATTGATTATCAAATATAGTGTGTAAATCAAATGTTTATATATGCTATTTGGATAATTATGAGATTACTGAATGGATTGGAATTTAAAATGATGTTAGTCGAATTTAATATGAAGTAAAATGAAATGAGATGCATCGTGGAATGATCTATTGCTCATGTACAAAACTAAGCCTAGAACTATTACAAAATAGTCCTTTTAATTTTTTTTTTATGAAATCCATTGCTAACTAGTTAATAACAAAAGAAACTAACTTGTGTAAATTGTAAAATAACCTACCTGTTGTGAACTCAATGAGTTGAATTGCAAATCAAGGTATACCCAAGTTTTGATGATTAACAACTAAATTTAAGAATATTAAATGTACTAATGTGTTTGATATAATGTTTGAAGTTAGAATTTGGAATTCAAGTAAAAACAATCCAAGTTGCAATGCCATGTCAGCCTTGGCATCGATTTGAGTCAAGTTGATACTTCAAGTTGACTTCAAACGTGTTTTTGGAGACAGAGAGAAAAATGTGGATGCTTGACAAGTCGAAGATGCTTAGCTTTGATTCTAAGTTGTTAAGGACTTCGGAGAAGTATCTAGTCACCGGCCGAAAAATTACAAAATCTTTGCAGGCTGAGCCTTATTCTTACTCTTGCCTTGCTCCTACCTATTGTTGGAGGGAGCTTCCAAACCTCAAACTCAAGAAGAAAGAGTCATAAATCTATGTAATTTTTTGATGATAATAATGCTTTAAATTGACTTGTCAAATCTGTTGATCAGATAATATTTCAATTTGCTGATGGGGTAAAATTTTCAACTTCCTTGTCTATCTGATGGCTACTAATCACAATAGTATTCCCAACAAAGCCATCTTCAACACAAGCTACAAGTTTATTGACATATTGTTGGGAGATTAATGTGTGTTATAATATGTACTCTCTTTGACATTTGTTATGTCATTGATTTGGTAAATAAACAACACTCAAATCTTAGACAAGCTTATTGCAGGATTTTACTTATGTGACAAATGCATTGTTAATTATTTGTTACTAAGTAAATGATTCATAGCAAATGGGTTACATTGATATTGATTAATGTGGAGACTTAGAGGAACACAAGTTAGTATTAAGTCATACATTCTTGCTAACTAAATGATGATATCTCATGAGTAGTATGAGATAACCTAATTTAGAGGTTGGATTTGTGGCACGTCCAATTGTAGTGCAATGCATCTACATTGCATAGATCGTGGTGTATGTTATTTTGAGATATGGATGCATACACTAACATGATTGAATAAATAAAAAGTATTTAATTAAAAGTATGGCAACAAAGTTAGAAATTGACTCTCCCTCATGGGCAATTGCTTTTGATGTCCTAAGAACATGAAGAGACTATCAAACCACCTAGGTAAGTTGGATGCTCTAGTGAGCATAAAACTTAAAGATGCATGCCATTTTAATAAGAGAATCGAGACGAAGTCATATTCTATTGGATCTTAGTCATAACAGGAGCCCCATATATCCTATTAGACTTTATTTAATCCATATATGAGATCTTAGTTGATGCTCAAAGAAAGTGAGCACTTTGAGAACTCAAGTTAGACACTTGATGGTGATTAGACTAAGGTCTGTATAGTGTTGAAAAGTTAATGACATACGCTTTTTATTTGTTAGGAGTTATTCTACAATAGCATATGTTTCATACTATGCCCTTAGTGTTCAATAAGGGAAGTGAATTGAGATTCTTCTTGAATAATATCTATCTTCTTATTATGAGAGCCTTTGAAGCAAGAATAACTTCAGTTTTATATATTATGTGACTTTAGATTATATTTTGATATTGTAGTCTAATGTTGCTACTTTAATATGTTGCTTAGAAGTTATGAGTGATGTGGTTTTCTGGAACATGTTTAGAAAGGCAATTAGCTTCTGATTAAAGAATACATGTATGAAGAGAAGATTATTTTATATTACGTCACTTGCTTGTATTCACTGATTGACTAATTATGCTTATTTATATGAATGAGTTATATGTTTAGACATAATTATGGTTACAATGTAATAAAGAGACAGTTAAGTATAACCTTTACAGAGGATCATATATACTTAGGCTAGTATAACAAGATGAGTCTAGTGCACGGTGAGATGCTATTTTATTCTAGGTCGCAGCTGTTGGTCTTGAAAGAATAGCATTACCCAAGAGGAGAGAGGTGAATTTATAGATTTAAAATTTCTTTTATATTTTAAGCTTAACTCCTTTAAGATTACTTAATGCAAGAGGGAAAAATAATAAAAAAATAGATGCATAAGAAGGTACATAATTTTTTATAATGGTATGGGCAACACCGCTACTTCACTTTTCTAAGCACAAATTTCTTGTGCTTTGAGTTTCACTATCACTTATCAAGTACAACTTAGAACCTCTACTCTCTTCCAGATTATAGATCTAGAGGGCCTTACAAGTAACTGGTGAGTACAACTTTAACCAAACATTACTTGTTTTCATATCTTGGCCTTAGTCTCCAACGCTAGGCTCATTGTCAAATTACAATAAAAGATTTGAAATAAAAATAAGCTAAACTTTACAAAATGTATAAATCTTTGTAACACAGCAAGCAAGCTTTGAGAATGATAAGAATATTTAAATAGGGGGCGTCTTATAGTAAACTTGAGAGATTGATTGAGAACACTTAAATAAAGGTTTGAATACTTAAGATTTGGAAGGTGAGAGCATAATCAATGCCTTAGCTAACTATATGAACTCCACTTGATGAGTTCTTTATAGCTTTGAAAGATTTTTTGAACATTTGATGGTAAGCGATTGGCAATTAATGTGCCAATATTTAAAAAATGTCTGACTATTATGAGTGAAGTCGCAACTGAGGTCGACTTGGATTTTAACTTCACCCAAGTTGCAAGTAAAATTGACTTGAATATTGACTTCGATGCACCATTTTTGTCCGATAATTTTTTTAGGCCTTAGCCTTCAAGTTGTATATTGAGTCAACTTAGTGGTGGGACTTCACCCAAGTTGCGGGTAAAGTCGACTTTGGTTTTAACTTTGACATGTTCTCGAACTTCAATTCCTTAATCTTCCTGTCTTTCTTTGAAGTCTCACCTTTGGATCGACTTCAAGTTGAACTTCACCTAAGTTGTAGTGGAATGCGATTTCAAGTGTTATTTTTGAGACAAGAGAATTTTTATAACCATTTGTTCTTTGAAGTTACTGATTGGAGTCAACTTCGATTTCGAATTTACCCAACTTGCATTTGGAGTCGACTTAAGGTGCGGCTTCAAATGTCATTTTTGAGATAGAAATTTTCTTGTTGCCTTGAATCCTCCAAGCGCATGCTAAAGTCGATTTTGTTTTTGACTTCACTCAAATTATTTTGAAAGTTGACTTGGGGTGTGATTTCAACAGTACATCTCTCCTTCAAAGTTTTCTATCTTCGAAAATGCATTTGAAGCCGATTGTAGAGTCAACTTAGGTTGTTACTTTGTCCAAATCGCTCGTGAAATCGACTTGAGATTAGGACTTCAGTTGTCTGCTTCTTGAAAATTGAAACTTTACATACCCAAGATTGCATTATTAACTTTTAATAATTCAAATTGATTATTACTAATCAAAACTTAAAATATAATTTGTAATTTACATTAGTTAAGTTCACAACAACTACTATGTATCTCTAATAGGTGTATAAGATCAAGCTCTCAAATTGAGGTTTTACTCACTGGTCACACGACCTATTCATTGGTATGAATAGGAGGATGGGGGGAAAGCCTATCATATGTAAATGAGAGATGTTAAAAACGTGAGGGAATTAGCACCTATGGTAGGGGCTTATCTCCAATCAAGATAAGATGAGCCTATCCTAATCAGATGAGATATCCTGTTAGATGAGCATCTTATTTGAATAAAGATGTCACAAGATTGCCTTATAAATAGGAAGGGCCTCAGTTGCTCCCATAATGATAGAAGCCAAATCCAAAATACTCTACCACTCCCTTCTCGATTCTTGTAGACATTTAAGTTGTGGACATGTGGTAGATTTCTGATATTCATGACTTCAATCCTAATTAGATAAGAAGTTTAATGCGCAACACTATATCGCTTCTGGAAACTTACTCTACCTGCAAATTCTCTAAAGAGGTAGGCCTACACATTATTTCTACAATTCTCATGGCTGAATCTAGCGAAAACTCGTTTAAAATGCATCATGATCTTGAGCGTAATTGAAAGCACCAATTCTGTCTCTCTACTCCAGATCATCATTTTTCCTTTCATCTTTTAACATCTCCCCTATTTTTGCCAGCCGAGATAGATTGTCCCTTATTTTTTTCAGCATCTTCCATTCTCATGTCTCAGATTTGGTTGCAGCTACTTCTGGATTTTGAGAATTCAACTCTTAGATTTTTGAACTTCAGATTTTTGATTTTGAACTTCGAATTTTGGATCGTCTTCTGCATTTTGGACTTTCGAGCCTACCACATCGATTTCGTTTCTTCCATGGCCATCTTCTTCAGATTAAGTGAGATCCTTTGGTAATTAAATCCAACCTGTGCCCACTGTAGCACGTGGTTTTTAGCGAGCTACGATGGGCCGGCGAATGGGCCTAAAAAGTGTAAAGTAGGCTCATAAAATATATATAACCATGAACTAAAATGTGAAAATAAAATATGCATACACCAGAGAAGAGAATAAGTATGACATGCAAATTAGCGAGTTAGCGGGTTAGACGTGATGCAAGTCAGATACAGAAATTAAACGTGCAAAAATTAAAATATAAACGATGTAGAAAAGGGGTTCAAGATCAGAAATGGAAAAAATATAAAAGGTGTAGACATGGGGTTAAAGAAGGGAGATGCAAGCGTTAAGGCTTTTAGATGATGCAAGTTTTTAGAGATTTTTAAATGATGCGAGTTAGTCAAACGCAAACATATATCTCAATTAGACGCAATTAGCAATTAGTACTATGCGTACAAATATTTAATATATTAACTTTTGGAGTCGCCACTAACTATATAACGGTGGTTAGTCCGTATACAATAAGGCACTAAAACACAGAGATTCTCCGGGTGAACTCATAACTAGAAAAAAAGATACAACTTTATTTTTCTAGTACATTCGTCCTAAGAGTGCGAAAAATTAATATACATTTTTTTTTATGTAAAAGCTCAAGAGGGTGGAGGCGGGAATTTAATCCCTAGGCTTTTTTTTTTGAGGCCCTAACTCAATTTGAAAATTAGGTGTGGGTAGTTGCTCTGGTTGTGCAGAATAATAATGATATGTTTTTTTATGGTTAGATTTTAGGTTTTTTTTTTTTTTAAAAAAAAATGGGAAAATGGTAGAGAAGAGGATGGACGTGCCGGTGAGTTGTTTGCCTTTTTTTTTATAAAGAGAAAGGTGGATGTGCTTGATTGTGTGTTTTTTTTTTTTAGAAAAAAAAAAACGAAAAATGAAGAGAAGAGGAAATGACGTGCTGAAGGATTTTTTACCCTTTTGATTTTTTTTTTTTTAAAAAAAGAAAACGAGAAAATGAAGAGGAGGAGAAATGTCGTACCGGACTCCTTTTTCTTTTTAAAAAAATGAGAAAAAACGAAAAGAAAATGGAGAAATGACGTGCTGGACGTTTGTTTTTTTTTTTAAAAAAAAAAACGAGAAAGTGAAAAGAAGAAAAAGAAACGATGTGCTGGACCTTTTGTTTTTTTTTTTTAAAAAAAAACGAGAATGGAAAGGAACGTGGGATCTACGATGGTGGATGCTTTGTTGTTTTTTTTTTTTTAAAAAAAAAAGGAAAAAAAAAAGGGAAGAGAAGACAGAAAATGACGTGCTGAGTTTTTTTTTTTGAAAAAAAAAAACGAAAATACGTAAAGCAGAAGGACTAATGCGCTGTTTGAAAAAAAAAAAAACGAAAATATAAAAGCCAGAGAGGACATGCCGCTGCTGTATCTTGGCGCAAAAAAAAAATCAAAAGGAAAACAATAGAGGCAGCGGTGATGGAGTCCGTTTGCTCATTTCTTCTCTCTTTTTTTTTTTTTAAAAAAAGCAATCAGATGGGAGAATGGGTTTCCTAGAAAAAGGAAAGTAGCTGGTTTTGAGATATTTCTCACCGCGTACAATAAGAGGAGAATGTCCCCTTTTTTATAGGTTTTTAAGTTTGAGAAATTGCAATTTGGTATTTTTTCTGATTTTTTTGCACAATTTCCTGTTTTCTCTTTTTTGCAAAAATATATTAAAAATGGATCTTTTAGTAATTTTGTGAGTGGTTGTTGAAAACCACCATGGGGGCCCATGGTTTTGCTTAGCTAGGGAGCCAATGTTTTTTTAGCCTTTCATTTTGCATATTTTGACCTTTTATTTATATCTTGATTATTAAACATTTTCTTTGATTTTTTGATAGGGCCCACATCTATTAATGTTCTTTATTTATTTTAACGGTTTAGATTTTTACTTAAAGAATTAGATTTATCGAATTTACTTAGCACTTGAAAATATTGCAAATCCCCTCTTTCTTTGGTCAAATGGGCTTTGACCATTAAAATTTCCTAAAACAATGATTATTTGTTTAATCCGAACCGTTCATCATGTCAATTCCGCTCCAATTATCTTGAGAAAATATTCTTCACTTTATCTCGAATGTGAATGGTCCTTGATCTGTCATGTGGATTGGTGGCCGTTACCTCCTTAGTGGGCTTGAAGTATTAAAGGCCCGTGAACCCTACACAATGTTGGGCTTGCAAAATATATGGGTTAGAAAAATGAATCCACAAACCCATAAATGTGTATAATAGTAGGCCCATTTTGAAATTCTATTTTATTTTATTATCGTATATATTATTTTTTTCTTTACGTTTTTGTAGGGTGCCAACACCCACCATATCCCAAATAGATGAACCCATGATCTATGTTGCTGTTGTCTTTCCTCAATGGTAGTACGTCACAGCAAGTCGACAGCGAGAGGCACTAGCACTCCAAGAAACCATCTTTTTTGTGACAATATTTTTATGACGATGATATTTATGTCGCAAAAAGTCATAATTAAAATCGATATTTATATAAGGAATTAGTGTGAAAGTTAATGGGTATATTTGAGATTTTTTTGTAAAAAATGATAAAACTTGAAATATAGATACCACACATCTAGATTAACAAGTTTATAAAAAAATAATATTTTTTAATGGAATTTTGTGGTCAACCGAACTTCCTTTACTCTTGCAGTTGCGATGATCATGCCTCTAAACCAAGCATAATCAAAATATACCTTAAAATAGAAATGGAAATTAAAGAGAATATTCTTTGCATTTAGATTGTATTTTAGGCATTGGGTATGCAAGCAAGAGAGAGATGGTGGTGTCTTTCTATTATATATTTTTATTCCGAGGGTTGGTTAAAAGAGAAGAGAGAACCGTTTCTCGCACGGTGGGTAAGAAATTTTTCAGATAGTTACATTCCCTTCAACGGTTCGGATTCACAGGCTTATTATTAGAAAGAAAAAAATAAAAAAAATGCTAGCATGTTTACATTCAGTTTGTGATGATGAGGGACGTGATTTACATGTAACGTGGGCGACATCCCTAGCATGTAACAACTTGTGTGGTAGAATTAGCTATAGCCATATACTTTTTTCTTAGGAAACTTTTCCACTTTCATCAGAAATTAATGTTGAGGTTTCACCAAAAAAGAAAAAATATTCAGGTAAATTATCTAATGATAAATTACAACAGTTTCCTTACAGCCGGGTGAAGCCTTTTTTAAAATTAAACCACCCTATTTTATTAAAGATAAATGCATTAAATACTAATTGTATAATAAAAATAATTTATGGAGTTTTCGTTAAAGATAAAATATATAAAAATTTAGAAATATTATTAAAAATACCAAATTATATAGATAAGCATATGGGTAGATTTCGATGAGGTTGACATGTGTCCATCTTATATTGGTGGGTTCTAAAATAAATAAATGAATTTAAATAAATAGACATAGAAATAAATAAATGAATTTAAATAAATAAATTTGAATTTCATTTTCAATTATTTATTGTTAACTTTATTTATTTTATTTTTATTTTATTCATTTATTTAAATTTATTATTTTCAATAATTTATTTATTAAGAAGTGTAACTAGCGTGCATATCTATTCCTGCCCATTTTAAACAATGACACTTGTCTAGATAACCTATCTAAGATGCACACATATTAACCTTATTATGGTCAAAGAGGCATTATTACATTGCAATGGCAGTGTAATAATTTAACTTGGTATTAACTCCCGATAGATGTGGATAAAATAATATTTTTAACAGAAAAGATACATTAACTAGATGAGGTTTGCATATAACTGATGCACACCAAGTGCTTGTCGTTAAGAGCACTGTGATCACCAGTTTAATTAAAATTAACCGAAACACATTAAAGCTACCACTATACGGGTGATAGTGTAGAATAACGGTGAGTCGGGTCGAATCCACAGAGAGGCGATGTAGTTTTGAATTGTTTTTAAGAGAAAGATAGGGTATAGAGAAGAGAGAGAAAGAAGTCAGAGCAAAAGGAAAGAAATTAGAGGAATAAGAGAGAAGAGAGAGAGACGTAAGAGAGAGAGAAGAAAAAATTAGATAGATGAGAGAGAAGAGAGAGAAAAAGACGTTGGAGAGAAAAGAAATGAAAATAGAAGAAATTGGAGAGAAAAAAGAAGAAAGAGAAAAAGACGTTAGAGAGAGAGATAAGAAAAGAGAAAATAGAAGAAATTAGAGAGAGAAAGAGAGAGGAAAAGAAATTAGAAAGAGAGAAAAGATTAGAAGAGTTGGAGATAAAAGAAAGGGAGACAAGAAGCTAAAAGAAATTAACTAACAACTTAATTAAAATTATTCTAAGAAAGCAATAAAAGCTATGAAATTCAACTATTAAAACAGGAAAGAGAATTATATTAAATTTAATCTAAAAATGACAAAACATAAAATAAAGCAGTAAATCTAATCTAAAAATTAAAACTACAAATTAAAGATTAACAACTATGAAGCACTACAAATCATAAAGCAACAAAATAAAATTTACATCACCCAAATATGAAGAGCAAATCTCCACATAATGAAAATTTTATTGCTTCGCCCCACCTCCTTGCTAGGGGTCCCACAAGATGGGTCCCACCCAAGGGAGAGGATTGCTTGGTTATTGGGCTCCCTTGGGATGAGTGGAAGGCCCCTTTTATAGATGTGTTGAACAACCCTCTCTCCATTTTGGCTGTGAAGTGCCCCTTTTTGCACAGCTGCTCTTGCCCGTTTCTTCTCTCTGTTCGGGACATCGAATTTCTCTTCATCTGCTCGAATCTGCCTTATCTTTCCCTGTCATCTCAGCAAACACCTTCGTTGCAAGTACATTCTCATTGAAGTACTCGGCGTAAGGATGGCCTTTCGGCACTAGCTTGCGGTACTTGAATTCCCTCACCGCCTTCTTGTTATCCTTCCTGCACCGCTCCATTACCAGGTACACCGCCACCGCGTCTTCGTACGCACCCAATCCCACCACCCACCTGAATCATCGAAACCGGCAGCACGCTAGCGAAGTCGCCCGTCTCGCAAGAGCCTTTTTCGTTGTGGTTGAAGCAGCATCCGGACCAACCCCCTATCTGACCAGACCATCCGTCAGGCATGTTCAGGACCATCTCTTCGCCGGAGCTGAGACAGAGGCCACCGTCTCGTGGGGATTGCTGTCCTGCCCCACCGAGGATGCCCGACATACGCTTTGGTTGCAGTTGTTCAAGAACAAAATCAAAGCCCAAAAAGACGCCTCGTTGACCATGAGTTGCAGGCACGATTTAAAAATTTAGAGAAGATGCGAGATTACGCTGTCCAGAGTTGGTCGGCACATGAGAAGTCATCGACCTCCTGAAACGGCTTGTCACGACCAAATCGCTCACCAAAGCTCGATCCTTGCAACACTCTGGGTAATCGC
The DNA here is from genome assembly GCA_030490835.1 of Annona cherimola. NCBI lineage: Eukaryota > Viridiplantae > Streptophyta > Magnoliopsida > Magnoliales > Annonaceae > Annona > Annona cherimola. The sequence continues at coordinate 56,558,674 of CM059971.1, read as the reverse complement.
TAAGAGGAGAAAACTCTGTTTGTCCAAGGTAGAGGAAATCCCAGCATCAAAAGCTACGGAAAGGATGGAGGAAGAGATTCAGTCTATAGGGCAAAAGGAGATCACCGGCGGGCTTCAGAGAGGCAAGATGGGAGCTCCGTGCAGAGGAGAATAAGGCCGAGAAGACGACTTCTGATCGGAAGCTCGAGGGATTCGATGCCGCTATTTGCTGCTTAGATGATTTACGGCTGAAGAATTTTATAGCTGCCTTGTTCGGTTTTCGGTGATGGGTTTCTAAAAATGGTGTAGTTGCTGTCTATCGGAACAGGAGAAGGAAACCGAGCTCCGGTAATGGCTGCTTTGCTTGTGCGACAGGAGAAGATGAGCTGGGACGGTGGGTTGCTGATTTAATGGGTTCATTAGTTGTCATGGTTGCTGGAATGGATTGCCGGAGAAGAGAATGCTGCCGGTTTTCGCTAGTTGGTCGCCGTGCTTTGGTTCGATGGTGAAAGGCTGCCACAATTTGGGGAAGATGGAGCACCAGAATATGGTGCTCCGGCGATGTACAATCTTCTGTACACATGCAAAACACGAATTTAAGTACTAATACTTTCAACATCATATATCATCTTAGTTTTAATTTATTTATCTAAATATGATGGTCTACTTTATTCTCCGTATTTAAAAATATAATTATAGTAATATATTTATGATTTTTCCATTAAATAATTTTATAAATTTTCCAAAATTATATTAATAAGCTAATACACATTTTAACGTTAACATTTTCTAGGGGATTGAGTTATAATTTTATATTTTCAAGAATGGTACAAAATGACCCATTTTATAACAAAATTAAAGATTTTACGAAAAATATAATTTTCATAAAATTTCATTTAAAACATGCATTTAGTTAATGTTTTAATATTTAACGGTGTGAATTTAATAAGAAATTAAATGAAAATTTTTAGACTTATCAATAACCCAGGAGTCATGCATAACCTTTACATGGGTAAATTGTTACTCGACACATGTAATTGTACTTTTTCGACAAACAAACACAGTTTACATGTAACACATGATATGTCTAGGCATGTAATCTCTATGTGGTAGAGTAAATCATAACCACGTATCTTTTCTGTTGGAACAGTATTTACCTATATTTAAGAAATTAATTTCAAATTAAATTACTAGAATACCCTTGCAATGCAATAGTGCATCTTTCGTCATATTAATTAAGTCATGAGCTTTTAAAATAATATTATAAAGATTTAATGGTTTTTAAATATTTTTAAAAACGTATCATATACATAAATTATATTAATTAAAAATATCATCCAAACATATATACTAATATAATTTTTAAATTTTAAAAGAAAAATAGTCTAATAAGGTTGATACTATAGTAAATTAAAATAAGATTGACTTGCCTCCACCTCAGATAGGTGAATCATAAACTACATATCTAGATAAGTGCCCTTGTTTGAGATGAGGGTGTGTAAATATGCAATCTAGTTACATTCCTAAATAAATAGAATAAATTTTGAAATAAATTACTTTAAATAAATAAATCAATATAAAGTAAATACATAAATTAATCAATATAAGATAAATAAATTTATAAATAAAGAATTTTTTCTAAAAATAACATAAAAATAAATATAGATCAATAAATTAAGTTAACAATAAATGATCGGAAATAAATAAATTTATAAATAAACGTTCATTTATTTATCTCTATGGTTATTTATCTTTAATAATTAATAATTTATTTCTTCGAAAATGTTACCAGCGTGTATATCTACACCCTCCCATTTAAACAATGATACTTGCTTTAAACTCCACCAATCAAAGATGGACACATGTTAATCTTATTGAAATCCACCTATCTATATACTTATCTATATAATTGTGTATTTGTATAAGCATTTATAAATATATTTTATCTTAAATAAAAAATCCATTACTTATGTTTTTATTACAAAGTTAATATTTAATATATTTTATTAATCTTAAAAACGAATCACCTAGCACTACTATAATTTTTTCGTTTGATAATTTTCTTTCATATTAACTTGTTGATAGAATTGAGGAGGAAGTTTATAATGAAAAACATATGTGACAATTACATATAACTCAGATGTTATGCCTGTTGATCATATGCTTGCTTTAAGAAAGATTAATTTGATTTTGATAATTAATAAACAATTGAAATATCATTAAAAAGGATCTAACGAATTTGTATAAGTGTGCTCATATGAAAATAAAAATGTGAAATAATTTAAGTTTCAAGAGCTTAAGTTTATATATAGCAAGTTCAACAAAGTGAAGTCTCAGCCTAAGTCGACTTCACTTGCGACGTGGGTGAAGTTCCACGGACAAGTTGACTTAGTCTGCAACTTCGGATAGACAACAACGTGAAGTCTCAACCCAATTCGACTTCACCTGCGACTTCGAAGGTAAAATTTTGGATAGCAGTGGACAACAAGTTCTAACAAAAGCAAAGTCGCAACCCAAATAGTCTTCACTTATTCCAAGTTGGCTCCACTTGGGACTTCACCCTATAGCGGTTGAAAATTCAAATGTTGGGGCATTAAACGCACACCAACCTTCACTCTAACGTCTAGATCTTCTTTTTTCTCTATAAATATCATTGAAGTATGAACGTGAAGAAAAAGAAAAAACATAAGATGAGATTACACCTTTCAATATTCATGATTATTGATATCATTTGAACAAATATTGAAGCTTGGAGTATTACTATTTCAAGTGTGCTTACAAGATCATCCTGTTCACATAACAAGGAGCTTCCGAAGGTGATTGATTATACATTGTAAAGTATAAATTTTCTTTTGTCTATTTTATTTTATGTTGTTGCATTGGATCGGTGTTGGAGACCAAATTCAAGAAGAAGCAAAACAGGGGGTTGGTTTGAGTTTGTCTTACTAATGGGTTTTGCTTGATTGGTTTGCGTTTATCTCACCGACGGATTAGACTTGGTTGATTGGAGTTGGTCTCACCAACAAGCGATTATTGTATATGCCCCCTAGAGCTAGGACCTAGAAGAGAGCGGGTGCTATAGATTGTATTGAATATACAATAGTGGAACCCAAGACACGACGAGTGTGTACTTGGAAGAGTGGAGTAGGGAAGATTGTTCGAACAACTATATATTGTTGTCTCTTATGTGGTTTGATTGCTTACATTTTATATTTTATTTACACACTCTTATTCTATCTCTTAGCACATTTCATCAGAGGGATTAAATTCACAAGGAGTTAAACTTTAAATTTACCAAAAAATTTTCAAGAACCCAATTCACCCCTCCTATATTAGAATTTGCTATAAACTCAGGACCAATAATTCCAAGCCATAAAACTTTTGCGTGGAAGCCTACTACTTAGACACCTATTTGTTGTTCTTTTTAAGGAATCATGCTGCCAACCGGGGTTATCCCAAAAGTCATGGTCCAGCCTAGGGGATATTGGTCGTGACTTTGACTCCTTTTAACTATGGGGAGGGTAGGAGCTTAGTCTCTTATGTAGATAAGGTGAGATCTTGGTCTCCTATGCAGATGAGGTGTAAGCTTGTAGCCTCTTACAAGATTTTTTATTGTCTTCTATGTAGGAATTTTTTTTAGCAGCATTATAATATCAAATGAGATGTAACGCGGCCTCCGGTAACTAATGCTTGATGAAATCCATTGTGTTAAATTAGAAATTTTTTTTTATTTTGTGATTAAATTGTAAATATATAGTTTCTAAATGAAAGTATTAAAAATGGCAACTTAATAATTATCCACGTAAGGTATCGTGGCTAGACATGAAACTCCGTTAGCCGTGTAAACTGCGTCCATATTTCAACAGTGAGTAACGTCAACAGCGGTACCTTTTTAGGGTACAAAGTAACATGTGGCAGTAAAAGCATGCCCAAGAGTGGGCAGCTCATATACCAAAATATTTAAAGTACGTTTTGGAAATGATAAAATTTTTTATATAAAAATTTTAAATTAGGAGAAATGATGATGAAAAGTAAAAAGAATAAAGTTAAAATAGGTAGGTTACTTGTATGTGTAGTTATATAGAAATGATTAAAAGATACTGTAATTATGTAAGAAGATGTGAAAAATGATTAAACATAAGGTAATTTTGGAGAGTGAAAAGTTTGAGATTGAAAAGTTTTAATTTTAATAATTTATTTGTTAAATAAACAAACTCTTACTTAAAATCTATTCATAATGTTAAAATGTAATACTTGAAGTAGAGGTAGAAAGGTGATGGGGTGCGGCTGGCCACACTTGGCCATCAACTATGTCAGGTCGTTTCACTTATTTTCTTAAATTTTTTTTATTTTGTTATAAACATATTCATTTAGGTGATTTAATTTATAATACAAAATTTACCAATTTTTAACATGTTTAGATATTTCTTGATTTTCAAACATGAGGGTAGGGGGTTTGGCTAGCTGTAAAACCTATTTTTTTTGAATTTTTATAAATTTATTAATCTAGTTGCATTTTATTTAGAAATCAAGTTTTTATCATTTTTCGATATGTATAAATTTTTAAAACTTTTGAACACAGGAAAATTGTGGTAATTATAATATATAATGATTATTTTATGGTAAAAGTTTTAGCCGATGTGGCGCGCCCTACCCGAGGTGTCACAACCTGAGCCTTACTCCAAGATTGTTATCATTTGGTAAATGTGAAACAGGATTGTTGCCCTGATAAGGCAGCGGGATTTTTGAATTCATTCTGTTTAGCAAAATTTTTTTCTTCTTTCCATTTCCTTCATCCTTTTTCAAGCAACATATACATGAAGTTAACTATGCATATGATTCTCACGATTCATTTCATAAGCAATTATATACTTGTAACATAATAACTTCTTTACATACATCATGGACATTTATAATCTAATATCTTCAAAATAAACATTAGCATTCGACCATTCTCTAAACATATCAATTCGGATATGATAGCTAACAATTTCTTAACACATTAAAGAATACTAGTCATTCGTCCCTTCAAATTATTAGGTCCTTTCTTTTTTTAAGCTTTCTTAAATCTGTCTACGGTTGGGAAAACAAAACGTGAGTAATAAACTCAGTAAGCAAGCATTTTGCATTTTCATATAAATGCATTTCTCGCCGTTCGGTGGTAGACACTTATTAAGCGATCAACTATCAACAGGAAAAAACCTTTCATGTAAACTTTTATATAAACTTTTCATAAAACCTCTCCTTATAAACCCTTTATGAAAATCTTTCATAAAATCTTTCTTTTTGCATGAGACCATTTGTATGTCCTAAAATGTTTTCATATAAACCTTGAATCATGAGGATAATTGTATGTCCTAAAATATTTCTATATGAACCTTTATTCATGAGGACAATTGTATGTCCTAAAATATTTTCATGTAACCCTCTTTAAATCCTAAATTTTGGGCTTTTCAAAAGCAGCGTATATGCACATAAACATTTTATTTATGTGGGCATTTTCATGTCCTAAGATATTATCATGTAAATATTATTTTTTGCGGACACTGTTATGTCCTGAAATATCTTTAAGTAAACATTATTTTCTGTGGACATCCTAATGTCCTAAATTATTCTTATGTCCCCATTTTGGGGCTTTTAAAATAAAACATATGCATATGTGTCTCCAACCCTCTAGTAGGTGACACTTACGAAGTGATCATCCTTCCATAGGAAAGAAACCATCCATGTGACAGTACTGTTAGCTAGGCGGTCGTCCATGATCCTACTCCCATTTTAGGGAGGGCGCCGCTGGCCTCTGACCTTCCTTTAGTCACTCAGCCACAAGTAGAGGTGGGCCCTGATTTGCAACCATCTTGGTTTGCAACCGCTCCTACCATGAACCTAGTACATGATCCTCATCAACACTTATTTATATTCGCATTGTCATGCTAGCATGAATTCATAAAATCAGCACAGTCATCAGACCGTACTATTTTTAAATCAAGCTTGATATGACATAATCCATTGTAGTCCTCAGACTGAGCCCTTCTCAAATTGAGAACTGGGCATAATCATCTTAAAAATAAAACATTTTCATAAACTGTTTTCAAATCATTATGTTAGGATGACTACCCTTAAAGAATTTTAGAAACATTTTAATAAGTTAATTTTACAAAATATTTGCAGTATTTGAGAAAACAATATTTTTCAAAACTTTGCTTATTTGTTGGTAAACAATTCTAGAATTCACATTATAAAGAAATTTTAAAATATTTCGGTATTCGAGAAAACTAGGCTTTTCTTACAAATATTTTTGTTCCCAATTCTGGGATTTTCACTAACAAAGGATATGCAAATACCTCTGCTTCCATTTTTATCGGTATTTTATGCTTTGTCCACACAACATCTTTATCACTCTTACATAGGGAAGAGTTTGCATAATCTTTTGAACATCATTTAAACTAAACTGTTATCCGATCCATTTATTGAGTTGGCCATCCTTAAACTCTTTTTGTAAACATGAGTACAAAATATTTTCAAAGTATTTTAATTTTCAAAGAGACTTAAAACATTTCAATAGACCATTTCAAAGCATCTAAATAAATGATTTTAAGACATTTAAATAAGCCATTTCAAAAGTCTTATTTATTTACAAATACCATTATATGAAGAATCATACATTTTTTCTTACAAAACTCCCCTTAGGAATAGAATTTCCAAACCTTGTTTTCAAATATCCTTTTTGTAGAAGAGTCGAAACTCTCTCCTCATATAATTTTTTTAAAATAATATTTTTAAGAAACTTCTTAACATGAAACCATCTTGAAACATGTCAATAATAAAGAATAAAATCATACATACAAGAATTGAGCTTGCTTACTCTGTAAGCAATTTTATAATCATAATATAAATACTTGAAACAAAATCAACATTCTTGAAACTTCGCTTGCTTACCTTGTAAGCAAACTTGAAATCATCTTGATAAAGCAAGTTTATATCATTTCAATAATTGCTAATAAAATAATAATTTGGAAATGCTTAATAGAGCATTTTTATAGAGCACTTGTAATCATTTCAACATTTGGGATGAAATTAATATTTTCAAAAGGTTGCTTGCTTACCTGTAACGATCAACTTGTGACTCAGATCTCTTTCTTGTCTTTTCCTAGACAAGTGAAAACGATCATCTTATATACACTTGTATAAAATCATATATTTGCACGCTTTACCTTTTATTAACTCATATACATATTTCACTTAATCCCAACCTTTTTATAGTCGCATTTTATATGTGACTCTTAATATTCAACTTTATTCCATTTTTTCTTGGAGATGAACACTCTGATCTTTTTTAGTCATATATATTCATTTTATTCCATACAATATCTCAATTTAGGGCATTTATTTTCTTCCCCAATCCTTTAAGATACTCATAATCTATGTTTAAGAAAGATTTCTCAAGTTCACATCTACTTTCTAATATTCACATATTTAAGTATTTTAGTGATTGTTTTCTCACTCCTTTCAAAATTCACCCCTAGTAGGTTAAACTCTCACAATCATTTATGATATTTTTTTTATATCCTATTGTAAGTTAAATTCTATTCAAAAATCTGAAATTTAACTTTTATTTTAATTATTCCTTAATCTGTCATTATTTGTTGAAATCAGACACACTAATTTCTCTAATTTTTGATTTATAATCAAATCAAGGAGTCTAAATCTAAAATTTCTATCATACATTAATAACTATATGAATTAACCAAAATAAATAATTTCAGGATAAAATATTAAGTATTCATATTTACTTAGGTAGGTTTACTCTGCTGGAGAGCGGTATCAATTTTGGGACGGATGAAATCACGTTAATTATTAGAAATATTTATACCTTTCATAAATTAATTTTTATTTTTATTGAGTAATATCCAGAATTTCTTCTATATCATATATATGTTTTAGATCAAAATTCCTTGTATAAAAATTATTAAAAATCAATTGGTGAAGCTAATCGTGATAACCGTTCAACCCAATTTAGGTTGATCTTCTCGAATTTTTAATTTATAACTTGCTTAACATTTTAAGCTGAAATTGGGTTCATTCCTTAATCATCATATCGTGAGTTCTCAAAAAACTTTTCATGCTAAAAATCGTTCATTTACTATTTCTTTCATATTTTGGTTTTGTATTTCTTTTCTTCCAAGTTTCGCTCCCATATTTGCATCTAATTTCAATATACATGTAAAACCCCAAATCATTAGTTCTTAATTTTTAAACTCTACATATGTCCTCTGTTTAATCATAAAATTAACTCAAGAACTCAGGGTTTTGCTTCCATTATACCTAGCTTTGGACGTCCATACCTATGTGTATATATATGCTTCATTTCAATCGTTTATGTGCATCATTAGAGAAGTAGTTACTTACTTGGCTTTTGAAGATGAATTTGCTCCACCTTGTTTTAGCTATCCATAAAAAATTTCATCTTAAAGCGATTATTCTAGTGCAAGATATGAGCATTTGAATATGTCTCATGAAATTTGATAAAATTAAATCATTATCATCATACTTTGTTATGATTAACATAATCCATACCATTCATGAGGTAGAGCATGTCAACATGTGACTACCTTTCAAATTTCACGTCAATTCACTTTATATACTTCAACTAATGAATTTTCAACCAATAACCTAATTTATCCCATAATTATCAACAACTTAACATAATTAGTGAAATTAAATAATCATGACAAATCGTCATTTCCTATACCTTGTTTTGCCTTTTTTTGCTCATTAATCCACTCCATTAATCATGTAGGGCATGTTAACTTAATCACTTCCATTTCCTAAAACTTTCAATTTTCTCCCTAAACCAATTCCAACTATATTCGTTAAGCTTAAAATCTTGGGTTTCACAGCCGATTAAATATGACACATGTTCACATGTATGTAGTTTAGATTTCACAAAATATATGAATGGGCCCTAACAAACATTTGCATTATTTTAAAATATTTTGTATGAGTATAAAAGATCATTTCATTTTAGAGGCCAAACCAACTTGAAATATATATATATATATATATAATTATGTGTAAATATGTTAAAAAAACTTAAAATACTTTTAGTTATGTATTAAGATATTATAATAATTTATAGAATCATTTGCTAACAAAATAAAAAATATTTTAGATAGTTTAGATGTTCAGTTCCGAAATTGTAAATTGAACAATTTCATTAGTTTTTTTCACATTTATCAAATAGGGTCCATCATAAAAAAAAATGGGGTCCATGATGTATTCAATTTAGATGAAAATTTTTAGTTAAACAAATGATTCTAAAGGTGTATTTGGAAAGTGATAGAACTTTGGATGAAAAGTTTTTAGGATAAAGTTTTTAAATTTGTAGAAAATGATGGAATATAATAAGAGTAATGATAAATATAGAGAGAATAAAGTTAAAATAGATATGTTAGTTATTTGGATAATTGTATAGAAATAATAAAAAAAGATAGTTGTATAAGAAAATATGAAAAAATAATTAAGAAATGGAGTAACTATGGAGAATGAAAAGTTTTAGTTGGAAAAGTTTTGTTAGTAAACAAACATGCCCTAAATGTAATAAAAAGCGTGAATTTCACGTCATCATCAGGGTGATTTATGTTCGAAGTAGTTCAAATAAGTACCAGTTTCCTAGAAGTAGAACCAATAAATAAATATGCATAAAAATGCAATAATATTAAAAATTGAAATTATAAGACAATAACCAGTTACTGATTCATGTTTTGAATTGGATAGATTCTATGAAATATAAAAATTAATGGGTTTGCATCTAATAAAATCGGACAAATTGGAGTAGCCAATGCCCAACATGATTCTTCTTAAATGAGAGAGACTTTGTCGAAGCATATTTTCTCGTCCAGAAATCATGTACAGGAACCTTTCAAGAGCATGTAGTCCTTATCTCCTGATAAGGTCGATAGGCCAACCCCTAGCCTAAAAATGATGAGACACATACAACATGATGGACAAGACACTTAATGAAGTCTCCTCGAGATGTGAGTGTGCCCTCCATCGAGTTGGTAAAAATTACCTCACATTTAATAAAATTGATAATGTCTTCACAGATCAAGGATGACATAGCCACCATACGATAGTTGTATTAAGCAAGCTCTTGGCTTGACAGACAAAAGACAAACACGTTACCTAAAATGATATCTTCAAGGAATGATTACAAATACATCATCTGACATGAGATTACCACTATATCCACAAATGCATCTGATGTTAATCATGTGAGAAGGGAAGATATTTCAATGGTTTGTTAATCATCAAAATCAAATTAATTTTTCTTAAAGTAAACATATGATCAATAATCTTCTCGAAAAACTTAATCGAAATATCTTATCTTCTCAGATAAATCACAGATATGTCTACATGAATATCGTGATTCTCATCAATAAACACAAAATTCAAGAAATTATACATTCACCTATATAAGAAATGATATATCCATTAATTCCAACATATTCTTCCTCATGTACATGCGCTCTCCCATTGTATATGGAAATACTTGTCTCCTCAAGATATATGCAATAATATTCTCTTCTCTTAAGATATGTCCATACTATTTTCTTGTGGCGCCCCGACCCGAGGTTACACATAGTCCTTACTCCGGGGTCGAAAAGGGTTGGTAAACGTGACTCAAGATTGTTGCCCTAGTTACACGGCAGGATTTTTAATTGGATCTCGTCCAAATTTTTTTTTACTCATCTCGTAACATCATATCAGCATATATAAACACATTTTTGACATCAATTTCACATATATTATACATATCACAATAACTAATTTGTCTACATCATAAGTTCTCTCAACCTAAATATTTCATACATACATACTTTGAAAATTTCATATAATCATTCATATCACCACAAAACCATTCATATCTTCTTTTATTGAAATAATTCACATATTCACGTAAGTACAATCATCCTTATCATATTCATAAAATATGTCTTTAAACATGATCATCTTACATTCGCCCCTCTGGACACATACATAGGACTGCAAATAATATCCGTATATCATTTCTACTTGGCATCCTTTATGAGTCAGCTCTATAGCCTGTCTGATATTTTGAAAACACATGTGAGTAATAATACTCAGTAAACAAGCCTTTTCTTTTCCAAGTAAACATTTTCTTTTCCTTCAAATGCATTTCTTTTTATTGGGTAGGAGACACTTATCAAGTGATCAACTACCAATAGATCAGAAACCTTTTCATCCTTATGCGTATTATGAGAATACAATGCATGCAAGCATATATGACCTTTTTCCAAATGAATCGCTAGCTAGGCGTCCACTACTTGATCCTACTCACATTTCAGGGAGGTTGCCGCCGGCCTGGGCCTGTATAAGCGACTTGGCGATAGTGAGGGGGACATCCGGTCCACTTACTTCCTCAGCTATGGCCTAATCCTCGTGCACCATAATCATTCACATACATATGCCGACATGACATTTATAAATTATAAACATTTTACAAAAGCATTTACCAAGCAATTAGCAATCATTTCATGTAAAGCATTTTAGGAATGACCATCCTTATATATAATTCATAAAACATGTGAGCAAATAATTTGCAATCATTTAGAAACATTTTAGAAAGCATATAACTTGCTTACCTATGTAGTCAACTTGTACCTTTCACTTTTTTCATTTCCTTTTCCCATACAAATGAAAAGGACCATTTTTTCTCATATAAACATAATATCCCATGCTTGCACATTTCTACTATTAACTCTGAATCTATCTTAGGATTTTCTAACCCATGTGTGTTTCATATCAACTTTGACCCATTTCTACTTTTAGTTCAATATTGTCATCACCTTGTTCCAATTCACTTATGTTTACCATTTCTCACTTATCAATTCCATCTTTAACACTTGTTTTCTTTCCTTTAGTCAACTTCTCAAGCCAATTGCTTATGAAGTTCCTAAGTCATTTGATGTCTCCAATTCAAATAAGTCATTTATCTTCCATTTTCCATAAATTCTATTTCATATAATTATCTTCTAACCCCATTTACATATTTGGCTAATACCAACCACTCTTATCCTCATTTGGTTGAACTTGTTTCAAGGTTTAACCATTCCATTTATTTTGACATCATTATTTAAGGGTTAATTTTTCAAATCCTACTTAGGATTTGTAACACTTAGCTAAATCCAACATCTTGGATTTTAGCATTTTATGCTTAGCATATATTTCCTATAATTGACATATTATTCAAAATATTTGCTTAATGGTAAGGGCTTATAATTTGGGTCTATAATTTTTATAATTTTTGTAATTTCCCTCAAACAGCCATATATATTACATTTTACCCTCATTTATATTTTTTAAAATCATATCTTAGGTATTTAATCACTTACTTAGTGATCATAAATTTGTACCTTTTTTGTAAACCTTTTTTACACATTATAATGAAAATAAATTCCATTTAAAATTTCTGGAACTTATTATTAAATTCCAAAACAGCCCTTCTCTTCTTATTTTAACTATGTTCCATCTTCTTATTTATCCATTAATTCCATATACATATAATATAATCAATTATTAATCATTCTTGCTATCCTTAATCCTTTATTACACTCTTACCTAACATATATATGAATTTAGATCATTTCCACTTAGGTTTCATATTTCTTTTTGATTATTTCTCACACTGTCCTCATTTGCTGAAATCAGGCGTACTGATTTCTTTAAATCTTGATTTATAATAAAATCAAGGTATTTAAGTATCAAAATTTCTATCATACATCCATAACTATATGAATTAATTCTCATAAAAATTTCAGCAAGAAATAATAAAATTATATATTTATTTTTGTATTTTCACTGTGCTGGTCAGTGTTGTGAAATTAGGGACATCCCTAATCAAGTTAATTTTAATCCATATTTATGTTATCCAAAAATCATTTTTGACTTTTTTTGAGTGATAATCATGATTTCGTATATATCATATCAAAATTTTAGACTTAAAATCCATCTATGACAATTTTTAAAAATCATTTACTACAGCTGATCCTATCACCCATTTTACCCTGTTTAAGTTAATATTTTCGAATTTTTAATTTGTAACCTGCTTAATATTTTAAGCTGAAAATTTGGTCGTTCCTTAATCATAATATAATGAGGTTGTAAAAAACTTTTTATGGCAAAAATATTTTGTTTACTATCTCGTTCATATTTTTATTTCTAACATCACATAACCTCCGCATTTTGAGTAATAATTCAAGATTAACTTATCATTTGGACGTTGTAAGTTGTTTACATATATACCCAAATCTGATTTTGACGTTACCTACATAGATGATTATATGAATCCTTTAATTTAAATCTGAATTAATTAATCAGCATAAAAACACACAGTTTTGTTTTTAGGTGTAAATGGTAGCTGTCCATGATGATTGATCTTGGGGTGTTAAGGGGACGCTATATTTCATTTTAATCAATCATATTATTTACTAATATTAATTTGTGAAATCCAGGCATAATATAGAGAAGAAAAATAAAGAAATAGCGATAGCCGTAAAATTATGCATCACAAAATTTTTCCGAACCTAGTGTGCAAATTAAATTTCTAAACATGATTCTATGTGGACGTCACAATCAGGTATTAAAAAAAATTTGATTTCCCACACCTATGCAACGTCAAGGGCAGCTGTATACCTGGAAATTGAAAAATCACTTCTCCCCTGCTGTTAGACGTTCAAGGCTACAATCCTCTTTTACTTTGCTGAAATTTTTTCTTCTCCATGCTACGTTCACTAATACTCTTTTCCGGGTACCCTCCATGGCCTTTTATACCCAACCTTAGTCGGTTCACACGTTAACATTATTCTGCCAGCTATTACTTCCCATGCAACGCTGTCAGCATTTCGTCATTTTTTTTAATTTAATATTTGTACAAAACATAGCTACCCACGTATTGCACCGTCCATTTCCTGCTGCCAGCATTTTGTTAAAATTTATATATATATATTCACAGCTATACACGTATACATTACATGCACCGGCATAGCTGTTTATGTTTTTAGAAACGTTTTCCCTTTTTTTTAACAGAAAATTCCATCATTAATTAATTAATTAATTCATAACTGTCTACATACACATCTATATATTATGAAATATTTTCTTATTAATATATATACAATTGCTCACAAAATGTAGTTTTTAGAATTTTGAAAAAAATTTCTATTTTATTTTAATTAACTAATTCATATTTGGATAAAAATCTCTTTTTAAAATTTTGGAGACATTTTTTCCAAAATTTCATTCCTTCATTAAATTGGGCATATTAAAATAGGATTACCCATAAAATTTCACCTCAATTGGAGCAAAGTACATATTTTAATTTAATTAAAATCGTATTTTGGTATAAAATTTTATTGTAAAAACTTGTAGATATGTTTTTCAAAATTTAATCCATTTATTATGTAGGGTATATTAAAATAGGCTTGCTCCAAAAGTTTCATCTCAAACAATCTTATATACATCAAGATATGAATTAATTAAATAATTATATAAAAATAACAAAATATCAACGTCAACTCCTGTACGCATGAATTGCTCTTGGGCACGTTTTTTGATGCACTCAAGTTAGGTAATTTAGTCAACTACTTTTCATAATCTGATCCATCTAGATTAGAGAGCACATAATTTAGTACTTTCTATTAAATTCTTATGTAATTATTGTTGGAAACAATGTTCAAAACAAAACAAATTGACCAAAGCATAAGTTTTGATGATTAAACAAAGACTAATTTGAGTATATAAAGTGTACTAATGAGTTTGCCAAGTGTTTAAGGAAAACAAAGTAGTCAAGTCGATTACCAAGTCGACTTGGACTTCGACTTGGGGTGAAGTCGATACCTAAGTCGACTTCACAAGCGACTTCAAATGGCAAAAGGTGGATAACATTGAAAATAGAAAACAAGCAAGTGAAGTCGCAGGCCAAGTCGACTCCAGGTGCGACTTGGGAGAAGTCGCAGACGAGGTCGACTCCAACTTCAACTTGAGGAGTTCAGACTTGAAGATTGAAGTTTCAAGCTTATTCCAAGGATCCATTTGGACTTTATCAAATCCAAATAAGATGCAAAGTTCATTCTCAAAAAGCAACTGAAGTTTCTTGAAGATCAAAAGCTAAGATTCATATTCAAAGTTCAAATCAAGTCTATCAAGTCCAAAGCTAATCTTCAAGCTTATTCCAAATGAAGCAATACCCAAGTCATGAAGACCAATTTTACAAAGATCAAGCCAATTCAAGAAGATCAAGGTATTTTTGCAAAAGACCACGCCAAGTCGCAACCCAAGTCGACTCCAGGATCGACTTGAGTTGAAGACTGAAGGCCAAGTTGACCCAGACTCGGACTTGGAACCTGAGAAGGTGAAGTCGCACCCGAAGTCGACTTCACCTGCGACTTGGGTCAAGTTGATGACCAAGTCGACCCTGACTGAAACTTGAAGTTGTGACGGTGAAGCGAAGTCGCACCCGAAGTCGACTCCATCTGCGACTTGGGCGAAGTCGCATCCGAAGTCGACTCCACATGCGACTTGGGTCGCAACGGTCGAAATTTATTCGAACGTTGGCGCATTAAATGCGCGCCACCTACCCTCTAAAGTTCGGATTCCCTCCAAAATTATAAATAACATTCATGGTGGACGAGGGAAGAAGCTGAAAATCATTAAGAGTGCATAACTACCATCTACAAGAGCTTTAAAGAGATCAAGCCAACTAAAGAGGAAGAACTTTGCTTCAAACTGCAAGAGCTCAACTACTGATCATACAAAGCCATTTCAACAAGTTCTTCTCTGCGCCAAACTGCTTCTACACATCTGTAAAGTGTAGTTTTCCTATTCTTTCTGTTGTATGTGTTAAACTTGATTTAGTTTGAGGAACTAAAATCAAGTATAAGCAAAGTAGTGTGTGTTTGGAGTGTGACTCATCACCTACTTGTGCTGTGTTTTGTTGATGCCACCTAGAGCTGGAATCTAGAAGAGAGCAGTGACTCTAATTGTATTAAGAGAATACAATAGTGGAACCCAAGTCACAAAGAGTGTGAGCTTGGAAGAGTGGAGTAGGGAGGTTGCCCGAACCACTATAAAAATCCTGTGTGCTTGATTTATACTTCTGCTATTTATATTGCTTTCCATTTCATTTCTCCATTAAGGGGACTGGATTAATCCGGGGATAAGCTTCTGTTTAAGATATAATTTTTAAATACCCAATTCACCCCTCCCCTCTTGGATTTTGCCATCAACTCGGGACCAACAATTATGAGTTATGCATGCTTAGATCTAATGAAAACAGTGAGGATGAATATAATTCCTCAAATTCGAGCCCGTAATTAGCCAAAAATTCTTCATTTATTTTTATTTTTCCATAAGGTCCGTGAATTTAAACAGCCTCACTTAGTATAGTTCAGAATTTTGAAATTTCTTCCCGAAATATTTGTAAAAATTCATTTTCATAGCTAATCTTTGTGGGATCATAAATTACCCTCCATTTTCTTATAAATTCCAATTAAGTCCCCTTTTTGTCTCCACTCTTGTCAAAATTTACCAATCAATCATCTTTTCTAAATTTACAATTTAATCTCACTTTTGTAAAATTGCAATTTGGTCTTTTCGTGATTATTGCTAATCCCACTTCGCTTAATCATTTTTCCACTAATTTTCATTTCCCATATGGGTTACACCTGAGCCCTTCATTTTATGAAATTTTCGATTTTATCCTTAGACGATTTCAAGCTATATTTATTAAGCTTAAAATTCGGGGTTTCACAATCCTCCCCCCCTTATAATAGGTTTCATCCCGAAACCTCCTATACTTTAAACAAGTGGGGGTATTTCCTGTCACCTTTCTCTCAAAGTTCCCTAGTGGCTTCCGTTTTTGTATACTGGTTCCATTGAACTTTGGTATACTCAATCTCCCGATTCCATATATACCTTATGGACGTCAATCCTATCCTAAATCCAATTCCGTAAAATTCCATCACTTAAACTAACTTAATCATCTACTCATCTGGACGTCCAACTTATATTCATTTTTCCATCATTCTTTCATGATTTAAAAATTATTTTTTTATCATACATAATCACACATTTATCATGACTAAAACAGACATTTAAAAATCTATTTTGAACATAATCTTAGCTTTATCATTTTATCACTTCAATTTCATTCATAAAAATCTATTTTGGCATCCATAATTAATCTAACTTCCATCCTTCATAAATCATGATTTTAAGTGCTAACAAAAATCTGTTTGCATTCGCCTATATAATCATCATCTAAGTATCCATAAATCCTTAATTTAACATAGTTTCTAGGTAACTAAAAATTTGTTTAACATGTCCATAAGTTCTCATTCATTGTTTACTCATAAATCATAATAATTTTTTTTTCAACATGATTTTAAGAGAATAAAAATCTGTTTTATTGCTCATATGATTTCAACATCACCTATATCATCAATCATGGTTTATCATGCTCTCAAGGATAATTAAAAATATGTTTCATCATTCATTCATATAATTATCATTTCCTAATCATTTATATCATCCAAATGAACTTCAAAACATCATACATAAGCTGGTTTGGTCTTTCCTACTTATGTACTCAATCCATCATTTCAAATGAGTATATTCGTCATCTAAGAATCATCAAATTTTAGCATAACAATTGGAATCATATAATGCCTTTGGACGTCACTTAATCATGGCATAAATATGCATTAAAAATACAAAATTTGAGTTGGAACAATTACCTGCCTTGGGACATATACAATTTCCTTTTCTTGCTTCCTTTCTTGTTCCTTCCATACTTATATCTTCAAAAATTCCTTTCTCACAGTCTTTATACCATTTATGTCTATTCTAAGCTGTATATATATTGTCATACCACTTACACCCCTCATTTTATTATTGTACTTTTAATCGTATTAATAGAACGGTTAGTAATAATTATCATATAAATATGAACAATTTCATTTCTATAGCGAAGAATACCTTTGCCTCAAATATATTTCATACATATCTTTACCAAGAAAAAAATTTCTTTAACTTCATCTATTTTATTCTCACTACTTAGGTATTTTCTAGTGAAAATACCAATACTAAGACAATCTATAGTATATTCTTTCTATATTATGATGAGGCCTGATCATTTCAGGCCGGACGCACAGCCTGCTCCGTGCGTCCCACCTGAAAACCTTTTTTTTTTTTAAATTTTTTTCATGGGTAAGTAAATCTAGGTGTATTAAATCTATAAACCAAGTTTTACCATTTTTAGATTTTTTAAGTATTTGTTTTGAATTTTTAAACACAGTGACATTTTCATAATTTTTGGATCTCTTTTCCTTTATGAATCATATACCTATCAAAATATCATAGCAATTTCCTATATTTACAACATAATTATGACAAATCATCATATGTTCATATAACCGTAAAAATCAACATATCATAGGTATATCTTATAATTTCAATCTATCCCTTCCATCATTCTTCCTATACCTATTCATCAATCCTTGCAGGATTATATCTTTCTTTCCATATCTATTTATCATTCTTTGCTCTGATATTACTTTTTGTAATATCAAATCTTTTCTTTCCGTGCCTATTTACCAATCCTTGTTCTGATACCACCCTCTGTGGTATTCAACTTTTCCTATCATCATCCTTAATTTTCTTGCTTGTTTACCAAACCTTGCTTTGATATCACCTTTTGTAGCTGGCATTTTCAATTGCTTTAAAACAATTATTAGTATCAATGTCTATCATATCATAACATACTTAGTCATAAATAGAGTTCAAACATATTTCACATGATTATGTATTTCACATATTTCATTCATAATTAGCAAAACATTGTCACACCTTTGTACATAGGTTATCTAAGCCTTATGTACCTGTTTTAGCAATATTTATATATTTACAAAAAGGAAAAGGTATATTGGCAGAAATTTTGTGCCCCCTGGTCCCCTGTTCCCTTTAGTGACATCTTTTCCTTACCCCTAGGAATCTCCTAAGGCTAAAAGGTACTTGGGTGAAATGTGCCCAGCTTGGTCACAGATGTAGCACTTTACTATCTTTGCTTTAGCAGTTCCACAATCCCAAGCTATATAACCCGTTTGGCCACACTTGTAGCATTTTTCCGAAACTTGTAAACATTCGCCAGAGTGGTGCTTGTGGCAGGTCTTGCAAGTGGGGGTGCTCCTTGTCCTGTTACCGGCCCTCTTCTTCCGGGTAGTTGCCCTTCTTTTCTTTCCTTTATTAGCCTTATTTCCCTAGGAGGCTGTAAAGAAAGGTTTCTAAGCTTGCCTAAGCTCTTGAGTCCTCGTTGATTCCATCTCTAATGCCCTAGCCCTCTCGAAGCTAGAGACATAATCCTTTATCAGCAATGGGGTCTGTTGGTTCCACAAGCCTTGTAGCATCCCGGGTGTTGGGTCCCGAATAGATGGCAAAACCCAAGAGGGGAGGGGTGAATTGGGTTCTTAAAAATTTCTTTTGGTAACTTAAAAACTTAACCCCTTGTAGAATTAATCCCCTTTAATGAAGAAACTGAATGGAAAGCAAAGTAATAAAGAGAGCAGAAATAAAAGCAAGTAGACAAGGATTTTATAGTGGTTCGGGCAACCTCCCTACTCCACTCTTCCAAGCTCACACACCTTGTGACTTGGGTTCCACTATTGTATTCTCTCAATACAATTAGAGCCTCTTGCTCTCTTCTAGATTCAAAGCTCTAGGGGGCATCAACAACTAGAGCCACTTGCTCTCTTCTAGATTCTAGCTCTAGGGGGCATCAACAACTAGAGCCACTTGCTCTCTTCTAGATTCTAGCTCTAGGGGGCATCAACAACTAGAGCCACTTGCTCTCTTCTAGATTCTAGCTCTAGGGGGCATCAACAACTAGAGCCACTTGCTCTCTTCTAGATTCTAGCTCTAGGGGGCATCAACAACTAGCACAAGTAGGTGATGAGTCACACTCCAATCACACACTACTTTGCTATCACTTGATCTTAGCTACCCAAGCTAAATCAAGTTCAATACAAACAAATAATCAATGAAAGTAAACTACACTTTACAGGTGTGTAGAAACGATTTAGCGCAGGGAAGAACTTGTAGATGATGGCTTTGAAGTTTCTGAATGTAGCTCTTGCAACTTGAAGCACAATTCTTCCTCTCTTGATTGGCTTGATCACTTTAATGCTCTTGTGGATAGGAGTTATGCTCACTTAATGTTTTCCAACTACTTCCCTCGTCCACCATGAATGCTATTTATAATTTTGGAGGGAATCCGAACGTTAGAAGGTAGGTGGCGCGCATTTAATGCGCCAACGTTCGAATTAATTCCGACCGTTGCGACCCAAGTCGCAGGTGGAGTCGACTTCGGATGCGACTTCGCCCAAGTCGCAGATGGAGTCGACTTCGGGTGCGACTTCGCTTCTCCGTCGCAACTTGAAGTTCCAGTCAGGGTCGACTTGGGTTCTCGACTTGACCCAAGTCGCAGGTGGAGTCGACTTCGGCTTCGACTTCACCTCGTCAGATGGCTTCACGAACTTGGAACTTGGAAATCGTTTTCTTTTGTTTTGCTTAGTCTTTCTTCCTTCAGTCCTTTTGATTCTGGAATGGCTCCTCATACTTATAGATCTTGTGAACCTTGAAGAACTTGACTTTGATTCTTCCTGGATTAGCTTGAACCTTGTGAATCTTCGAAGGAATTGAGTCTTGCTTGGAATTTGAAACACTTGAGTTGATAATGAGCTTGTTTTCTGAAAAATAGCTTCTGCCCGATCGAAGTCGATGTCGGAATCGACTTCGGCTGCGACTTCACCTCAAGTCGCACGTGGAGTCGACTTGGGGTGCGACTTCGGCATTCTGCTGTTTCGAATTCAACTCTGGAAGGTTTCGCCCGACTGAAGTCGATGGTGAGGTCGACTTCGTTTGCGACTTGGCTACCCAAGTCGCAGGTGGAGTCGACTTGGCCTGCGACTTCACTTGCTCTTCTCCCTTTTTCAACTCTGGACAGTTTTGCATATTTGAAGTCGTTCTTGGAGTCGACTTGGGGAACGACTTGGCCTTCCATACTTGTTTTTCTTCAAATGGTTATTCCTTAAACATTTCCGCAAACTTGTTAGTAGCCAAGACTTACTCAAATTGATTTGTTAATCATCAAAACATAGATTTAGCTAGTTTTCCACATATTTCCAACACCGGGAGCCTGGACTGTCCACTGTTGCATAGCCTTTTCTACGGCTATAGCAACCCTTTCTTCTATATTAACCTCTGCTTGAGGTCTAGAACTATCTTCTTGTCTTTGGCTGGTTCTTGAGGACTGTTCCTCTGATTCCGCCCTACTTATTCTCTTACTAGTCTCGCCCCTATTTTGATCGACAATTTCCTCCATCAGGGCCTTTCCTTAGTTTTTCATCTATATATAAATCATCAATAATAAATCAATTGATCAAAATCATAAATTCATGTAACTTAGTTTGATCATTTCCTTCCTTTCTTGCCATTTTACCAACCTTTGCTCTGATACCAAGCTCCGTGGTGCCCTCGACCCGAGGCTCCACATAGTCCTTGTTGGAAACATGTGGAAAATAAGCCAAGTCTATGTTTTGATGATTAACAAATCAATTTGAGTAAATTTTGGTTACTAACATGTTTGTGGAAATGATTAAAGGATATAGAAATGAAGAAAATAAAGCATGACAGGTCAAGTCGATTTCCAAGTCGACTCAGGCATCGACTTAGGCAAAGTCGATCCCTAAGTCGACTCCAGTAGCGACTTCAGCCCATCATTTTCGTCCAGAGTTGAAAACGTAGAACCAAGCTACCGAAGTCACAAACGAAGTCGACTCCGCATGCGACTTGGGTGAAGTCGCAGACCAAGTCGACTCCAACATCGAATTCAAAACGTCATTTCCTTCCAGAGTTGAAATCAAGAATGAGAGCTGCCGAAGTCGCATCCCAAGTCAAATTCGCATGCGACTTGGGTGAAGTCGCAGACCAAGTCGACTCCAGCTTCGACTTCAGTGCGGAAATTGCCGAACGAGTTAACTTAATGACAGATTTGAGTGGAGATGAAGGTCAATTCGACTCAAATACTCAACATGGACCAAATGAGGGTCAAATGAAGATCAAATGAAGATCAAAGCAAGCAGAGCTGCATGAATCCATCATGTTGGATCATAAACACATACTCGGACATCTTCCATGCATTCCAAGACTCAAGTACTCAAGAACTCAAGAAAAGGAATCCAAGATTATCAAGATAAATAATCATACAGTGTTCCAAAGAGAAGTAAATCAAGGGAATAACATTAATATGAAGAAAATCAAGTGATTAAAGTCATCTACGAAGATTTCAAGTTCATCAAGCAAGCACAGGAAGTGAAGTCGCACCTGAAGTCGACTTCACCTACGACTTGGGTCAAGTCGAGGACCAAGTCAACCCAGACTGGAACTTGAAGAAGTTGCGGAGAGCCGAAGTCGACTCCATCTGTGACTTGGGCGAAGTCGCACCCGAAGTCGACTCCACCTGCAACTTGGGTCACAACGGTCAGAAATTTTTCGAACGTTGGCGCATTAAATGCGCCACCTACTTCCAAACATTCGGATTCCCTCACAAATCAGACCAAGTCGACTCCAGCTTCGACTTCAGTGTGAAAATTGCCGAACGAGTTAACTCAATGACAGATTTGAGTGGAGATGAAGGTCAATTCGACTCAAACACTCAGCATGGACCAAATGAGGGTCAAATGAAGATCAAATGAAGATCAAAGCAAGCAGAGTTGAATGAATCCATCATGTTGGATCATGAACACATACTCGGACATCTTCCATGCATTCCAAGACTCAAGTACTCAAGAACTCAAGAAAAGGAATCCAAGATTTTCAAGATAAATAATCATACAGTGTTCCAAAGAGAAGTAAATCAAAGGAATAACATTAATATGAAGAAAATCAAGTGATTAAAGTCATCTACGAAGATTTCAAGTTCATCAAGCAAGCACAGGAAGTGAAGTCGCACCCGAAGTCGACTTCACCTACGACTTGGGTCAAGTCGAGGACCAAGTCAACCCAGACTGGAACTTGAAGAAGTTGCGGAGAGCCGAAGTCGACTCCATCTGTGACTTGGGCGAAGTCGCACCCGAAGTCGACTCCACCTGCAACTTGGGTCACAACGGTCGGAAATTTTTCGAACGTTGGCGCATTAATTGTGCCACCTACTTCCAAACGTTCGGATTCCCTCACAAATCAGACCATGTCGACTCCAGCTTCGACTTCAGTGTGGAAATTGCCGAACGAGTTAACTCAATGACATATTTGAGTGGATATGAAGGTCAATTCGACTCAAGCACTCAACATGGACCAAATGAGGGTCAAATGAAGATCAAAGCAAGTAGAGCTGCATGAATCCATCATGTTGGATCATGACCACATACTCGGACATCTTCCATGCATTCCAAGACTCAAGTACTCAAGAACTCAAGAAAAGGAATCCAAGGTTTTCAAGATAAATAATCATACAGTGTTCCAAAGAGAACTAAATCAAGGAAATAACATTAATATGAAGAAAATCAAGTGATTAAAGTCATCTCCGAAGATTTCAAGTTCATCTAGCAAGCACAGGAAGTGAAGTCGCACCCGAAGTCAACTTCACCTACGACTTGGGTCAAGTCGAGGACCAAGTCAACCTAGACTGGAACTTGAAGAAGTTGCGGAGAGCCGAAGTCACACCCGAAGTCGACTCCATCTACGACTTGGGCGAAGTCGCACCAGAAGTCGACTCCACCTGTAACTTGGGTCACAACGGTTGAAAATTTTTTGAACGTTGGCGCATTAAATGCGCGCCACCTACTTCCAAACGTTCGGATTCCCTCACAAATTATATAAGGCATTCAATATGGACGTGTAGGGTAGCTAAGAATTCATTGAATGAGCATAACTCCCATCTCTAAGAGCATTAAGTGATCAAGCCAACATCTAGAAGAAGAACCTTGCTTCCAAACTGCCAAGAGTTGCTTGTTGAATCATTAAGCCTACGCTATGAGTTCTTCTCTACGCTAAATCTGCCTCTACACAACAGTAACGTGTAGAAACTCTCTTTTACTTTTACTTGTTTTAATGAACTTGATTTAGTTTGGGTAACTAAGATCAAGTGTAAGCAAAGTAGTGTGTGATTGGAGTGGAACTCGTCACCTACTTGTGCTGTGAATTATTGATGCCCC
The DNA here is from genome assembly GCA_030490835.1 of Annona cherimola. NCBI lineage: Eukaryota > Viridiplantae > Streptophyta > Magnoliopsida > Magnoliales > Annonaceae > Annona > Annona cherimola. The sequence continues at coordinate 56,534,411 of CM059971.1, read as the reverse complement.
CTAGAGCTGGAATCTAGAAGAGAGCAGTGACTCTAGTTGTATTTGTGAAATACATAGTGGAACCCAAGTCATAAGAGGTGTGAGCTTGGAAGAGTGGAGTAGGGAAGGTTGCCCGAACCACTATAAAATCTTGCTTGTTGATTTTTATTTCTGCTCTCAGCACTATATTGCTTTCCATTTGATTCTTCATAAAGGAGACTAAATTAATCCGGGGTAAAATTTCTGTTTAAGTTGAAAATTTTAAAATACCCAATTCACCCATCCCCTCTTGGGTAATTACCATTAACTCAGGACTAACAGTCCTTACTCAGGGGTCGAAAAGGGTTGGTAAACGTGACTCAGGATTGTTGCCTTGGTCACACGACGAGATTTTTAATTGAATCTCGTCCAAATTTTTTTTATTTTTACTCTTTTTGTAACATCATATCATCGTATATAAACACATTTTGACATCAATTTCACATATATTATTCATATCACAATAACCGATTTGTCTACATCACAAGTTCTCTCAACCTAAATATTTCATACATACATACTTTGAAAATTCCATATAATCATTCATATCACCATAAAACCATTCATGTATTCTTTTATTGAAATAATTCACATACTCACATAAGTACAATCATCCTTATCATATTCATAAAATATATCTTTAAACATGATCATCTTACATTCGCCCCTCTGGATACATACATAGGATTGCAAATAATATCCGTATATCATTTCTACCTGGCATCCTTTATGAGTCAACTCCATAGCCTGTCTGATATTTTGAAAACACGTGAGAGTAATAATACTCAGTCAGCAAACCTTTTCTTTTCCAAGTAAACATTTTCTTTTCCTTCAAATGCATTTCTTTCTATTGGGTAGGAGACACTTATCAAGTGATCAACTACCAACAGATCAGAAACCTTTTCATCCTTATGCGTATTATGAGAATAAAATGCATTCAAGCATATATGACCTTTTTCCAAATGGATCGCTAGCTAGGCATCCACTACTTGATCCTACTCCCATTTCAGGGAGGTCGCTGTCGGCCTGGGCCTGTATAAGCGACTTAGCGATAGTGAGGGGGACATCCGGTCTGCTTACTACCTCAGCTATGGCCTAATCCTCATGCACCATGATCATTCACATACATATGCCGACGTGACATTTATAAATCATAAACATTTTAAAAAAGCATTTAACAAGCAATTAGCAATCATTTCATGTAAAGAATTTTAGGAATGACCATCCTTAAATATAATTTATAAAACATGTGAGCAAACAATTTGCAATCATTTAGAAACATTTTAGAAAGCTTATAACTTTCTTACCTGCGTAGTCAACTTGTACCTTCCACTTTTTTCTTTCTTTTTCCTATACAAATGAAAAGGACCATTTTTTCTCATATAAACATAATATCTCATGCTTGCACATTTCTACTATTAACTCTGAATCTATCTTAGGGTTTTCTAACCCATGTATGTTTCATATCAACTTTGACCCATTTCTACCTTTAGTTCAATATTGTCATCACCCTGTTCCAATTCACTTATGTTTACCATTTCTCACTTATCAATTCCATCTTTAATACTTGTTTTCTTTCCTTTAGTCAACTTCTCAAGCCAATTGCTTATGAACTTCCTAAGTCATTTGATGTCTCCAATTCAAATAAGTCATTTATCTTCCATTTTCCATAAATTCCATTTCATATAATTATCTTCTAACCCCATTTACATATTTGGCTAATACCAACCACTCTTATCCTCATTTGGTTGAACTTGTTTCAAGGTTTAACCATTCCATTTATTTTGACATCATTATTTAAGGGTTAATTTTCCATATCCTACTTAGGATTTGTAACACTTAGCTAAATCCAACATCTTGGATTTTAGCATTTTATGCTTAGCATATATTTCCTATAATTGACATATTATTCAAGATATTTGCTTAAGGGTAAGGGCTGATAATTTGGGTCTATACTTTTTATAATTTTTGTAATTTCCCTCAAACATCCCTATATATTACATTTTACCCTCATTTATAGTTTTTAAAATCATATCTTAGGTATTTAATCACTTACTTAGTGATCATAAATTTGTACCTTTTTTGTAAATCTTGTTTACATATTATAATGAAAATAAATTCCATTTAAACTTTCTGGAACTTATTATTAAATTCCAAAACAGCCATTCTCTTCTTATTTTTACTATGTTCCATCTTCTTATTTATCCATTAATTCCATATACATATAATATCATCAATTATTAATCATCCTTGCTATCTTTAATCCTTTATTACACTCTCAGATAACATATATATGAATTTCGATCATTTCCACTTAGGTTTCATATTTCTTTTTTATTATTTCTCACACCGTCCTCATTTGCTGAAATCTGGCGTACTGATTTCTTTAAATCTTGATTTATAATCAAATCAAGGTATTTAACTATGAAATTTCTGTCATGCATCCATAACTACATTAATTAACCCTTATAAAAATTTCAGCAAAACATATTAACATTATATATTGATTTTGGCATTTTCACTTTGCTGGACAGTGTTATGAAATTTGGGACAACCCTAATCATGTTAATTTTAATCCATATTTATGTCATCCAAAAATCATTTTTGACTTTTTTTTAGTGATAATCATGATGTCATATATATCAAAATTTTAGACTAAACATCCATCTACAACAAATTTTAAAAATCATTTACTACAGTTGATCCTGTCACCCGTTTTACCCTGTTTAAGTTAATGTTTTCGGATTTTTAATTTGCAACCTGATTAATATTTTAATCTGAAAATTTGGTCATTCCTTAATGATAATATAATGAGCTTGTAAACAAACGTTTATGGCAAAAATCTTTCGTTTACTATCTCGTTCATATTTTTGTTTCTAACATCACATAACCTCCGCATTTTGAGTAATAATTTAAGATTAACTTATCATTTGGACGTTGTAAGTTGTTTACATATATACCCAAATCTGATTTTGACGTTACCTACATATACGATTATATGAATCCTTTAATTTAAAGCTGAATTAATTAATCAGCATAAAAACACACAGTTCTGTTTTTAGGTGTAAATGGTAGCTGTCCATGATGATTGATCTTGGGGTGTTAAGGGGACGCTATATTTCATTTTAATCAATCATATTATTTACTAATATTAATTTGTGAAATCCAAGCATAATATAGAGAAGAAAAATAAAGAAATAGCGATAGCCGTAAAATTATGCATCACAAAATTTTTCCGAACCTAGTGTGCAAATTAAATTTCTAAACATGATTCTATGTGGATGTCACAATCAGGTATTAAAAAAAATTTGATTTCCCACACCTATGCAACGTCAAGGGTAGCTACATACCTGGAAATTGAAAAATCACTTCTCCCCTGCTGTTAGACGTTCAAGGCTACAATCCTCTTTACTTTGCTGAAAATTTTTCTTCTCCATGCTACGTTCACTAATACTCTTTTCCGGGTACCCTCCATGGCCTTTTATACCCAACCTTAATCTGTTCATGCGTTAACATTATTCTGCCAGCTATTACTTCCCATGCAACACTGCCAACATTTCGTCATTTTTTTTATTTAATATTTGTACAAAACATAGCTGCCCACGTATTGCACTGTCCATTTCCTGCTGGCAGCATTTTGTTAAATTATATATATATAGGGATTTGTTCCTGGGCAGTACCGTAATTACGGTGCAGTCCACTGTAAAATGGGCCCCGCACATATTAGATCGTAATGAAACTTTATACAATCATTTATCTATATAAGAATCATACTTTAGACGGTTTAGATGTTAAAAATACTACTTTAAACTTAATATTTACATTAAACTATTTTATTACGTTGATTTTGCACCATTTTAAGATGGGGATCATACACATATTGGATTTAGATGAAAATTGGTACACTAATAAAGTGGATAATTCTAAACACAATGGGTGGAGAGGATTTTCCATTCATGATCACGTGGGGTCCACAGTGCATGGACTGCACGGTGCAGTCGCATGCACTGGATCATTTCCCATATATATATATAGGGATTTGTTCATGTGCAGTCGGACTGCATCGTAGTTCGCTGTAAAATGGCCTCACACATATTAGATCACAATGAAACTTTATACAATCATTTATCCATATAAAAATCATACTTTAGACGGTTTAGATGTTGAAAATACCACTTTAAACTTAATATTTACGTTAAACTATTTTATTACGTTGATTTTGCACCATTTTAAGATGGGGATCACACACATATTGGATTTAAATGAAAATTGGTACGCTAATAAAGTGGACAATTCTAAACACAATGGGTGGGGAGGATTTCCCATTCATGATCACGTGGGGCCCACAGTGCATGGACTGCACGGTGCAGTCGCATGCACTGGATCATTTTCCATATATATATATATATATATATATATATATATTCACAGCTATACACGTATACATTACATGCACCGGCATAGCTGTTTATGTTTTTAGCAACGTTCTCCCTTTTTTTAGCGGAAAATTTCATTATTATTTAATTAATTCATAACTGTCTACATACATACCTATATATTATGAAATTATTTCTTATTAATATATATATAATTGCTCATAAAATGTACTTTTTAGAATTTTGAAAAAAAATTCTATTTTATTTTAATTAACTAATTCATATTTGGATAAAAATCTCTTTTTAAAATTTTGGAGACATGTTTTCCAAAATTTCATTCCTTCATTAAATTGGGCATATTAAAATAGGATTATCCATAAAATTTCACCTCAATTGGAGCAAATTACATATTTTAATTTAATTAAAATCGTATTTTGGTATAAAATTTCATTGTAAAAACTTGTAGACTTATTTTTCAAAATTTAATCCATTCATTATGTAGGGTATATTAAAATAGGCTTGCTCCAAAAGTTTCATCTCAAACAATCTTATATACATCAAGATATGAATTAATTAAATAATTATATAAAAATAACAAAATATCAACGTCACCTCCAGTAGGTGCATGGTTGTGCATGAATTGCTCTTGGGCACGTTTTCTGATGCATTCAAGTTAGGTAATTTAGTCAACTACTTTTCATAATCTGATCCGTCTAGATTAGAGAGCACATAATTTAGTACTTTCTATTAAATTCTTATATAATTCTGAGTTATGCATGCTTAGATCTAATGAAAATAGTGAGGATGAATATAAGCCCTCAAATTAGAATCCCTAATTAGCCAAAAAAATTTCATTTATTTTTATTTTTCCATAAGGTCCGTGAATTTAAACAGTCTCATTTAGTATAGTTCAGAATTTTGAAATTTCTTCCCGAAATATTTGTAAAAATTTATTTTCATAGCTAATCTTTGTGGGATCATAAATTACCCTCCATTTTCTTATAAATTCCAATTAAGTCCCCTTTTTGTCTCCACTCTTGTCAAAATTTACCAATCAATCATCTTTTCTAAATTTACAATTTAATCTCACTTTTGTAAAATTGCAATTTGGTCTTTTCGTGATTATTGCTAATCCCACTTCGCTTAATCAGTTTTCCACTAATTTTCATTTCCCATATGGGTTACACCTGAGCCCTTCATTTTATGAAATTTTCGATTTTATCCTTAGACGATTTCAAGCTATATTTATTAAGCTTAAAATTCAGGGTTTCACATTTTTGCCCCTTTTTATCAATCAACATAATAGGTGAGGCTTAAAGTGAATTAACAGTAGTAGTGAAAATAGGGCATAGCAAGTTCATTTCACGTATTTAAAATCTTGTATGAGATGTTTCCTTTTATTATTCAAATTATATTTTTCTATTTTAACTAATTCATCAAAATCTTATAGTTGAATCATCATTTAATATGCTATATGTTGTGATCAAATCAAATATGCACCTCCCATATTATACTCAAATCAACTAATTATTCTCTCAATGCATCAAATCATTTACTTTGAGTTACAAGCATATGATCTACAATGTAATATAACTTATTTACTAATGCCTTTATATAGAAAGGGCTATGAGGCAACATACCTTTACTTACCTTTGATGTGAGTTATTACTGTTTCTCAACTCCCCATTTCTTTTGTAACTAATGCTTTTTCAACCTCTTGATGACTTTGTATTCATTTGAAATAAAACCTATATCACCAATATGATATCTTTTTTCCTTTTGGTACCCATGTCATGGGTCGATAAATATTAGTACCATAAAATCTAGGCATCATGAAGGCTTAGTTTTACCTTAGAAATATCTTCTTTGCATCTAAATTAATCTAACTCCATTAGAAAATATTTTTCTTGCCTTGCACTGATATATTTTATGTCCAAATTTATTACAATAATGGCAAGCAACTCTAGCAATCGAGAGTGACATGATAGCCCTTTAGTTGCCAAGTAGGCATTTTTATCCATGATTTATCAACAAGTTTCTTAACATCAGAAATTTATCTTCTCCAATTTGATGTACTAGAAACCTTAAACCAATTAGGAGCATTTAATTTGTTCAATTTGACATTAATGGGCTCCACATATCCAAGACGATTGTTATCAACTTGAGTGGTCATTCTAAAAATTTCTACACCTCTTCTTCCGGTTTAGAGAATTTAAAAAATAAATTTTAGTTCTCATTTTTCAATACCTCTATCTCCTTTTTTAAGGCATTTATATCATTTTGTAAGGATGCATTCTTCTCTGCTAACTTTTCATTTGCAGTGATAGTTATATTGAATTACATTTTCTTTTGAGCATATTTGATACTAAGGCTTTTAAATTCATCAAACAGTGAGTCATAGGTTTGTTGTAAATCTTTCAACACATCGCATCTAGAACAAACAGTAGAAGATAAAATGCAATAAGAATCATATGAGCTTACCTCTATATCCATAGATGCATCTGATGTTGGTAGCTTGAACTTTCTAATATCATCATTTTCTTCTTTAGCTTTATGACAAGCTTCCTTTTCATCTTCTACAATGACATACAGCAAACTCTTGCCCAATTTGTTGCATCTTTTTCTTCACTTGATGAAGTGATAGAGTTTCCTTTGTAAGCATTTTTCTAGCCTTTCCCTTTGAAAAACTTTTCTTATTTTGAAATTCTAAGTCATCCAATGTGGTGCATTCAATTTCTATATATCCGACACCCCCACGTTTATAACATTTTGAAAATTCTTTTATTCTATCCTTCATTTTCTTGTGTGAGCTAGAATTTGTATTTCTCTTCATGTTGGAATATGAGCTTGATGTGAATTTACTTGAGCTCTCTTTCAGAATTTTGAATGCAATAGACTTCGTACTTCTGCGAGACATGAGTGACCTAATTAAATCATTTACTTTGAGCATGTTTTAGTCTTTTCCCTTCTCAATGGCTGTGACCTTTTGATTCCATGAGTTTGACAATGCTTTAAGTATTTTCATAACCTGCTCACTTTCAGAAATAAGTTTTTCTAAGCCTTTAAGAGCATTAGTGATTTTAGAAAATCTAGCGTACATTTCTGAAATAGATGTACCATATAACATACGAAAGCTCTCAAAATTACCAACAAGGATGTTCCTTTTAGTTCTCTTTACTTGGGAGGAACTCTCATAAATAGACACCAATTTATCTCATATCTCCTTAGTTGTTGTGCATGAAGAAACTCTATCAAATTCTTTAGCGGTCAACGCACAAAATAAAAAATTCATAACTTTAACATTACTTTGGATGGGCATGGTCTCTTCTTCCGTTCATTGTCTCCTTTTGGTAATATAATGTCATCTTGTATGGCTATCTAAGAATACATACTAAGTGTCATAATCAATTGCTTCATTCTCAACTTTCAATAGATAAAATGATTGTCATCAAATAGAGGTGACCTAAAAAATGATTAACCTTTAGTAAATGTAGGTACAGAAATTAAGTGGATTGCCATAGATATATAAAAGAGATCACCTCAAATAAGATAGAGGCCTACTTTGATACCAGTTGACGGTCTTGAGTTTATGGTAAAGCCCAAGAGGGAAGAGGTGAATTAGGTTCTTAAAATATTCTTTGGTTCTTTAATTGTAACCCCTTTGTTAATTAATCCCCTATGATGAAACGTGCTAGGAGATAGAATAAGAGAGTGTAAATAGAATATATAAAATGCAAGCAATCAAACTATACAAAAGATAACAATATATAGTTTTTTGCGTCACCTCCCCTACTCCACTCTTCCAAGCACACACCCCTTGTGCCTTAGGTTTCACTATTATATATTCAATACAATCTAGAGCACCCGGTTTCTTCTAGATTCTAACTCTAAAGAGCATATACAATATCACTTATTGGTAAGACCAACTACAACTAACCAAGTTTAGTCCATTGGTGAGACAAACTCAAACCAATTAAGTAGAATCTGTTAGTGAGATAAACTCAAACCAACCCCCTTTGTTGCTTCTTCTTAAATTCAATTTTCAACATCGATCCAAGGCAATAACCCAAAATGAAATAGATAAAAGAAAATTTACAATTTACAACATGTAATCAATATGCTTCGAAAGCTTCTTGTTATATGAAGAAGATGATCTTGTAAGCTCACTTGAAGTAGTAGCACTTGAAACTTTAATATTTGTTCAAATGAGATCAAGACACTTGAATATTGGAAGGTGTAAACTCATCTTGTGTTTCCCACTCTCTTCACATTCATACTTCAATGATATTTATAAAGGGGAAGAAGATCTAGACATTAGAGTAGTGATTGACATGCATTTAATGCTCCAATGTCTGAATTTTCAATCGTTATAACTTGAAGTCGCAAGTGGAGTTCACTTGGGATGAGTGAAGTCGACTTGGGATAAGTGAAGTTGACTTCATTGTGACTTCGCTTTGGCTAGAACTTGTTGTCCACTTGCTGTCCACTTTTTTGCCATCGAAGTTATAGGCGAAGTCGACTTAGGCTGAGACTTTGCCCAAGTCGCAAATGAAGTCGTAAATGAAGTCGACTTGGGTTAAGACTTTATTGAAGTCGCTGGTGAAGTCGTAGGTGAAGTCGACTTAGGATGAGAATTCACCTAAGTCGACTTAGGCTGAGACTTTATTTTGCTAAACTTGCTATATATGGGCTTAAGCTGTTGAAACTTAAATATATTTCACATTTTCATCTTCATACATGTAATGGAAAACAAAATATCTAAGCACACTTATATATATTCATTAGATTCTTTTTAATGATATTTCAATAGTTTGTTAATCATAAAATCAAATTAAGCTTTCTTAAAGTAAACATATGATCAACCAAAATTTTGTTTAAAAAATTATTGACCCCCACCATGAAGGGGATAGATATGAGATTCCCAGAGTAATGTAGAGAAGCTAGAACTAATGGAAGAAAAGGGAAACATAGGAGGAGAAAGAGAAGAGAAGAAAGAGAGATCTTTTGGTTATCCTCTCCTCTATCACATCTATTTTCCAATGTCTAACCCTCCATGGGAATAGTCCAACCTACAAATGGTTGACCCTTCCGGGGAAGGGGAATAGTTAGTGAAGTGTGAGGACCAGGTATTTTATTTTATTTTATTTTCATTTTCATTATAACTCTTCTCTGTTTATGAGGTAATTTACGAACATTCTATTAGAAATTTACGATATTAATGGGATGCATAACATATATGGATATGACATCTAGGGTGTGTATAGTGCATATATACCTGTACTATGATCCTAGCTTATTGGGTTTATGGGACATCATTCATGAGCATGTTGGGACATGAGTATGAGTTGTACATCAGCAGATTTCTATAGTTGCGTTGCTTGGTTATGGTAAGATTTATTGGGTATAGATTTAGAGGTGTATGATTGACGCACCATTGTTGAGCACTATGGCAATCTTCCATATCCCAGAGTAAGCATGGGGTTCGACCTGCCCGGTCAGGTCGCGGGGGTGAAGGGGGTAGCGCCCTTATAGGGGTGAAGGGGGCAGCACCCCCGAGAAATTTTTAATTATTAAGTCATATGGGTGGGAAGGAAAATTACAAATTGTGATTGGACACCGGCCCATGCTCCGGCCCGGCCCGACTCGATGGGGGTTAAGTTAGGAGAGCCCGCGCTAGGGCTTCATTTTGAGCCCAGTTGTCTTTCCTTCTTCTTCTCTTTCTGTTTCCTACTCCTTCTTCTTTCTTTTTTTCCTTCTTTTTAGTTCGATCTAGCCCTAGATCTTTCTAAAAAACTTTACCAACTACTTTGAAGATCATCGATTCACATCAAGGAAGCTCAAAACCTCAGAGATTCAAGTCTAAGGTTGCTATTTTTGAGAGAAATCACGATTGAGATAAGTAGATGTCGCCTCTTCTAGATTTAGTGATGAAATCTCATGTTAAACATGATATAAGGTTGGTAGAAATGTGTAGCGTCCAACAACTTCGTGGTTTGGGGCATAGGGTTCATAACAGTTTAGGGTTAGCAGGATTTATGAGAAATCTGCTGTTAATGTGCAATTTTTATGAAATAAAGGACTCGTTAGTAGTTTTTACATCATTAAAATGTGACATTACTTGATTCGGCTAAAATGAGAGTATGAATAGAGGTTTTCCTTTTTGCACCCACCATGTGTTTGGTGAAATGCTTGTGTGACAGTTGGTATATTGAATTTAAAGTAAACCTTGTAATTTTTTTGATGTTATGTGTGTGGTTTGTGACATGTATTCTTGTTTATTATGTATGATGTGTTATTTAAGATGGGTCATTATAAAAGGGTTGTTCGTTGCCCCTGGTTGACATGAAGAGACAGTTGTTCATGACCCTTGATTGACATGAGTAGAGGATTGTTCGTGTTCTTTTCTTTATACGTCGTTATATGCATATGTTCTTGGGAGTTGGTGTTAGACCCATATGTTTTATATTGATCATAACATTCGGATTCAAAATTTTACTTATTTTCATTTTGTGCAACTAATATTTACTTATTGAGTCTATTTAGACTCATATGATTTATTATTTTGTCTTTAGATCACAGGCTAGGTGGGGAGCCTCAAGGTGAGATAAGTGGAGAACCTAATCTTGGAGACTATTAGATTAACATCTCTAATCATAGTTATTTTAGAATTTATGCTCTCTTTTGATATTAGTATATATAGAAAATTACTCAGTCAGATTCAACTTTGACAAACATATTGTATTTAGTATTTTGAACTTGATTACAATCTATGTGGATGCATATATATATATGATCCTTTGAATTGCTTGTTGTGTAAGGATAAATTTTAATGATTTTTCTTCCATGTGAATGTCCTTATTATATGAAGATACAAGTGTATAAATGTAGAGTTGAATGTCACATTTTGGAATGAAATTAAAACGCTTATGAATAATAAGTCTTGTATTCCATACCACCCCTTATATATTATGGAGAGATGTTGCTGAATTTTTCTTAGGTTGTATTGTACCTATTGACTAGTTATTAAGAATATCTAGGCAATGGGGTGTTACAGAAGACTAAGCTAATACACACTGTAACTGTAAATGAAACTCGATAGTAGAATCTTCGACCGTAGGCCTTCATATGATTTTGGTGTTAATCTCGCTAATGGATTTGCATTTTTATGTGAAACCTACCTGCATTGACTTAACTAATTCATTTTTTTATAGTTTAGATCTTGATTTAGTTCAAACTAACTCTTAGCCAATTGAGATTTACCATTTGGCCCCAGTATTAAAAGGAAGAAAAGCTTCTCTACTGTAAGCAAAGTTGCTAGGAATGATCTTCTACAATATGCAAAACTGATACTTCATCAAAGCCCTGGTTCTGCAAGGGACATGTGATCCGGGTAAACTAAATTAGAGTGCCAACGTCCAACATGATTCATCTTGAATGAGAGAACTTTGTCAAAACACATTTGCTTGCCTAGAAATTACATAGATGAACCTTTCTGAAGCCCAAAGGCGTCATTTCTCATCCAAAAATGATGGGATATGTATGGCGAGAGGTGAGACATGTAATGAAGGCATCTTGAGATGTGAGTGCACCCTCTCTTGAGCTAATAAAAATTGCTTTGCCTATAAAAAGTGATGATGTCTTCATAGACCTAAGATGATCCAACCAAGATAGGACAATTGTGCTTATTAAGCTCCTAGCTTGATCAACTAAAGATAGACATCACAGAAAAGGATATCTTCAAAGAATGATTGCAAATATATTATCTAATACAAGGAATATCTTGTTTAAAATGTTGACCTTGTATAAATAATGATCAACTCTCCAACATGAAGGGAGTTCGATTTGAGATCCTTGGAGCAATGAAGAGAGGCTAGATTGAATTGAAAGGAGGACAAAGGAGGAGAAAGAGTGTAGGGCCCAGGCCCATTATGAAAAAGAATAAGCTGTTGCACATGCAGACTACCAAAAGAATTAAAGGAGAGCCACAAACGGAGTGAAGCCCAAATAGCGGTGTAAGAAAAAAAGAAATGGAGAAGAAGTAAGGAGGAAGGAGGGAGAGGGAAGGAAGGAAGGAAGAGGAAGCCCCTTGCTCTGTCCATCCACTGACACCCACACCCACATCACCATTTTCGTTGCTGGCCATGGAAGGTAAGAGGATGTGGCACCCCCAACTAAGCGTCGCATCCTAACTCTTACTCCAAGATCTTATTGATTGGTAAATGTGAATCAGGATTGTTGCCCTAATCACGTGGCGAGTTCTTAATTAGATCTCATTCAAAAAAAATTTCGTTTCAATCCTTTTCTTTCATCATGTCATCTTTTTACATTAGATTTCATTCATATCATAAGTGACGATACATTTGTGAATCGTTACATTTGGTATTTAAAAAATACCATTTAACTCCCCTTTCATCTATATTCCTATTGGTAATCTTATAACCTCGCAGTTGTCATCAACTACGCACATCATTCATAAATTTCCATCTTGTTCTTTTACATCCTTGGTTGTTTCAACCTAATCATATCCATATAACATCATCGACTATTCAACATCCATGCTTGTACATATTCATTCAACCATCAGTTCACATTGAACTTAGAACCTTTAACAAGTTCATATACATCAGCATACATTAAAGCTTTAAATCATACCATCTCATTCATCATGGCTAGCTATTTTAACCCACATGAATTCCATCTCATACCTTTCCTTAATATGCTCAGGTACATGACCTCTTGAGCTTCCCAGTACTCTGTCTAAGGTTTGAGAAAACAAAACGTGAGTGATTACTTAGTAAACAATCATTTTATCTTTTAGGGTAAGACTTTCCTTTAAAACGTTTTATAAACATCCTTTCTTAAAACCATTTGCAAGCCATGTCTAGGCTTGTCAAGGAAAAACATATGTGTTTTATCCTTTTTAGGTAATTTTCTTTGGTCTTGTGTGAACATTTATAATGTTCCAAGACATTTACATAAAACATTCTTTTGCCAATGGACATTTTTACATCCAAAATATTTTTCATCATAAATTCCTTTAGCCATTTTTAACATACACCTTCTCTGGCAATGTACATTTTTATGTCCAAAAATATTTTTCCATATAAACCATTTTGGAAATGGACATTTATATGTCCTAAAATATTTTTCACATAAGCACTTTGGCAATGGACATTCTCATGTCTAGAAACACTTTTCACATAAGCCTTTTTGGCAACGAACGTTTATACGTCATAAAATTTTTTTTCACATAAATCATTTTCATAATCCCCATCTTAGGGCTTGTTTATAACAAATAAGACATATAAAATTTTTTTTATGTAAACCCTCTTTTCTTAATTCCCATTTTGGGGCTTGTTTATAGCAAACAAGACATAAAATACTTAAACCTTTTTCATGAAAGCACTTGCATAAAAACTTTTCATCTTATACTTGATATTTACACTTTTGTATAAAACATCCTGTTTTTAGGGTAAACTTGTTCATAATGGCTCATAAAATCCCAATTTAGGATAACTTTTCGTATAAACACTTTTATGTCTCAATCTTTAGGATCTTCAAAAGCAAAACATATGCAAATGCATTTCTCCCCATCTAGTAATGACACTTACAATCTACCTTTTGAAAGAGAATCCTTAATAACACGTGAGCCGATCGGCTGTTCCTTCATCTTCTCCTATCTCAGGGAGGCCGCCGCTGGCCTCCTACCATCCCTTAGCGACTTGGCCATATTTAGAGTGGACCCCGGTCCATCTCTGACTGTGCTCTACAATTGACCTATTCCTTGTATTGGCCAACCATACATCATCATAGATATTCTTAAGCTAACATGATTTCTTGAATCATCACAGACCGCAGTTCGTGTGGTTTAAAGTATCATAGACCGCAACTCGCGTCCTTTTAAACCATCTTGAAAAAGTGGGATCACAGACCGCAGTCCGTATCCATCTTGAAAAACATCATAGACCGTAGTCTGTGTGTTTTTAAATCATTTTGAAAAAAGAACATCACAAACCACAGTCCATGTCAATTTATAAAGTGAGCACATCCACTTTAACAAGTTATCATTTGAAATATAATTTTAGGATGACCTTCCCTAAATTCTTTTAGAAATGTTTTGAGTAAAATATTTTGATAAGCATTTGGGATGTTTGAAAAAACAGTCTTTTCTAAAACAATAGTTCTTGAAATAAACCTTGAAATTATCATGATAAAGAAACTTCAAAGTTTTTTAGTTTTCATGAATAGACAGCGTATTTTACTATTATTATCTTTGTTCCCATTTCAGGGCCCTTTGTCCACAAAAGTTATGCAATTGCATCATTTCTTATTTATTTATCCTGATATCATATCTCTGTCCACTTCTTCTTATCATTCTCACATAAGGAGGGGCTTGCATAGCTTTTGTATGCTATTTTAGCAACTTGAAATCAAATCATTTTATAAAATTAACTTATTGGGTTGCCCATCCTTAAACACCTTTAGAAACATCCACGTAAATATTTTCGAAGTATTTTCGAAATATTTTCCTCTTTAAGGAAATCAAAACTTTTCTCACATCATTTCAAACCAATGGACCATGTCCCAACCATTGTTTATGTTTAAGTGTCCTAGTATGGAAAACCAATCTTTTTCCATAATTTAAATCTTTTTTTCTTTTTCTTTCATAAACATACTTGATTTTCACAAAATCTCGTAGGAGTAAACTCAAACTCATTTGTAAGTATTTCTTTGTGAAAAAGGGTCTAAAATCCCCTTTTCCTTTATAAAACCTGTTTGAAAATAGCATTATAAAGAACTTGCTTATTTGTAAGCAAATTCTTAAAACCATTAACATAAAACGTGAAATCTTTTGAAAATAGCATCATCAAGAACTTGCTTACTTGTAAGCAAATTCTTAAAACCATCGATATAAATCATCCCTATCCTTGCAACACTTGTAATAAAATAATTATTTTAAAAAGTATTGTTTGCTTCCCATGAAGCAAATATTGAGGCTTTTCATTAAAGCCATCTTTTTCCAAAACTAGTGGCTTTTCATTAAAGCCATCATTTTCAAAACTTGTGTTTGCTCACTTGTGAGAAATTCATAAAACATCAACTTAAACATATTCAATCATGTTAAAATATAAGAGGAAAATAATATTTTGAAAAGTTCGCTTTCTTACCTGAGATAGCTTTAACCTCCTTCTTCCATACTTCTCTTGCCTTTGTCTAGATAAATGAAAATGATATTTCATTTATATGCATCAATTTCAAATGTTTGTGTCCCTTAGGATTTTCTAAATTACATAAATCCATTTGGATTTATGTTAAATTAGCTTAATCCACTTGTCTTTCAAGTTGGGTGTCCATTTTCCAATCCTCTCATTAGTATAGCTTGTGCTTCTATAGCACCCATTCCTTCTAAAATCCACCTCTAATAGGTTAAACCTACATAATCACTTATGATACTTATTTATATCCCATTGTAAGTTAAACTCCATCCCAAAAATCAGGAATTTAACATTTATTTTGATTTATTCCTCAATCTATCCATAATGCTGAAATCAAACACACTGATCTCTCTAATTTTTGAATCATAATCAAATCAAGGAGTTTAAATCTAAAATTTCTATCATACCTTAATACTACATGAATTAACCAAAAAAAATATTTTCAGCACAAAGTAATAAATATTTATATTTATTTTGGTATTTTTACTCTACTGGACATCAATATCAATTTTCAGACAGTTCAAATCACGTTAATTATTAGGTATATTTATATCCTTCAAAAAATAATTTTTATTTTGGTTATTCAATATGTCTTCTATATCATATAAAATTTTTAGCTCAAAATGCCTTGTATAAAAATTATTAAAAATCATTTGGATCAGCTGATCCTGACACCCGTTCAACACTATTCAGCTTGATTTTCTTGAATATTTAATTTGCAACATGTTATCCTTTTAAGCTAAAAATTGGGTCGTTTCTTATTAACCCTATCATGTATTCTTACACAAATTTTCATGCTAAAAATCGTTCACTTACTATTTCGTTCATATTTTTTTTCCGATTTCAGATTCACTACATATAAGTGTAGGTTAGATAGCATGGGCTGATTAATAACTAAATAAAAATTTATAAATAAACCTGTTTAATTAGGAATATTTGAAACTTAGAACATGTTAAGAAAAAACTACATACCTGAATTTTAGGAGATGAACTAACCCCCTAAGAAATCTTCAAGATGCCCTTCTTCCTCTTATCTCTTCTTCTTCTTCTTCTTCTTCTTCTTCTCTCTCTCTCTCTTCATTGGCTTGAAAGACCAGCCATTTTCTTGCTGCCTCTTTTCTCCTTTTATTTTCCTCCTTTCTTGTTACCCAAGAAACCCCCTTGATTTTTCCATTTTTTTATAATTTTAAATGCCAAAAATATGCCCATATGGATGTCCCATGTGCTCCCCATCATATATATAATTTTTGATTTTTGGGGCCCATTTTTACCACCTCATTGGAGGGTAAATTAATGCCCTCTTATCCCTTAATGTGTTAGCCAATTATCGTCCAAGTAAAATACATAATTATCTTATTGTAAAATCATCAAATTTGAGCTAAATCTAACCCATAAAGCTGTCCACTATTCACGTCCCATAAATGGCATCATTTTGTGGCATTTTGTGTCACAAAATCTATCCTCCTTTGATATACATTAAATAACCTATTCACACAGACCATACACATGTGATTTTAGCATTTTAAAAAATCACAAAATCAGGCCATATCAAGCCTTGGACGTCCCTTATTATGCCACCTCCTCAAGCCTCTTAAGGCTACTTAGTTTAGCTATTAAACCATGCATTTATACCATGGATAAACATGAATTTTTCTGAATTTTTGAAAATGCAAAATTCTCCCAAAAATTTCTCCTAATGCCACCTCATCTTATCCCTTAATTGAGTCATTTAAGAGGTTGATTTTTCATTAATTGAATAGATTCCAAATAAACCCTATGATGACACATGTCCACTTGAATTAAATTCATCATATTTAGCATTAATTGAGTTGATTTCAAATGAATCCTACGATGACACGTGTCCCATATACTTTTCAAAAGTCAACTCTTCATTTAATGAGTTGACTTGCGTCACTTGTCGCTTTCAGTTCATTAATGACATATCACTTTTCAAGAACAAAAGTCAACCGCTTTCGTCATTTTGTGGTTAAGAAATTTCTCATGATAATTAGCTTAATTAAATCCATCCATAAGATTTATCATATCATTTTAACCGTTCATGACAAATTTCATTCCAAAATGACCTTTCTAGCATAAGTTATGACCATTTGAAATTGTCTTTTGGATTTGGATGAAAATAAATAATTATCACCCTAATCTCATCATAATTTTCATAATCCATTCCATTCATAATGTTGGGCACATCATCATATGCTTATCTTTTAAATTTCACATCATTCTGCTTCATAGACGTCAAGTTATGAATTTTCTATCATTTATCACCGTAAATTCATAATTATCAACATAATCTCCTTTAGTTAAACCATAATATATGTGGTAATTATCTCCAATATATTCACATTTTCTGTCCCTCATTAGGTCGCTTTAGTCAAATTGACCCACCTTGAGCTATGGTGATTAATTTAATTACCTTTCTTAATCAATAACATCAAAATCAATCAACCAATTGACTCATACATAAACCACATATACATGTCTAATTTACATGTAAGGGTTCTACTTGGGTTTGGGTATCATAGATGAATGATGGTTTTTTTGAGATTTTTGAATTTTATGCTCAAGTCATGCTAAAATCATAAGAGTTTTGTATAAATCCATTAGATAAACATATCTGAAAGTAAAATATGTTGATTTTTGAATTGGGAATTTCGCTACCCATGGATTCAAGAGTAGGAACAATTAGAGTTTTAATTTTTTTTTTTAGCTCCAAATCTTGATGAAAATCATCAGTTTTTTGATAGATTCGTGAATTGGATGATATATGAGGCCTAAATCATGTAAACGGAAGGGTAAAATCAAGCACAGATATGAACACCAAAATTCAGGTGTTGCGGGACCAAATGTTTTTACCCTAAATCATGATATATGCTTACATTAAGATGTGTCAATCATAAATTATTATGTTGAGAAAATCAAAATTTTCAACAACCCATGGAAATTTGGTAGCCCTAAAAATGTGGGTTAAGTATAGGATTTTTATTGTATTCACTAATTATTTATTGATGAATTTTAATTTAGTTGGGATGTTAAATACTCAATAGAAAGGTAAGATGATGTTGTAACTGTTGGAAATATGTGGAAAACAAGTTAAATCTATGTTTTGATGACTAACAAATCAATTTGAGTAAGTCTTGGCTACTAACATGTTTGTGGAAATGTTTAAGGCATATACACTTGAAGAAAATAAAGCATGGAAGACCAAGTCGTAGTCCAAGTCGACCCCAAGATCGACTTCAAAAAGCCCAAACTGTCCAGAGTTGAAAATGGGAGAAGAACAAGTGAAGTCGCAGGCCAAGTCGACTCCAGGTGCGACTTAGGAAACCAAGTCGCAGACGAAGTCAACTCCAGCATCGACTTCAAGCATCCAGAGTTGAAAAAGTGGAAACGGACATGACGAAGTCGCAGGCGAAGTCGACTCCAGGTGCGACTTGGGCGAAGTCGCAGACGAGGTCGACTCCAACTTCGACTTGAGGAGTTCAGACTTGAAGATTGAAGTTTCAAGCTTATTCCAAGGATCCATTTGGACTTTATCAAATCCAAATAAGATTCAAAGTTCAAATCAAGTCTATCAAGTCCAAAGCTAATCTTCAAGCTTATTCCAAATGAAGCAATACCCAAGTCATGAAGACCAATTTTACAAAAACAATCCAAGTTCAAGCAAGATGCATAAACTCAATCATTCAAATCAAAGAACTTGCTCATGAATGCAAGAATCAAGACTCATGGATTCAATGCTTGCAAGAGCCAAAAGAAACAAGCTAAAGTGAAGACAATGACTCAAAGAAGAACTCAATCAGGGAAGAACAACAAGGCATGAAGAAAACAAAAGCATCCCAAAGAGTTCAAGTTCAAGATAACTTAGGAGGTGAAGTCGCATACCGAAGTCGACTCCACCTGCGACTTGGATCAAGTTGATGCCCAAGACGACCCTGACTGAAACTTGAAGTTGCGACGGAGAAGCGAAGTCGTACCCGAAGTCGACTCCATCTGCGACTTTGGCGAAGTCGCATCCGAAGTCGACTCCACATGCGACTTGGGTCGCAACGGTCGGAATTTATTCGAACGTTGGCGCATTAAATGCGCGCCACCTACCTTCTAACGTTCGGATTCCCTCCAAAATTATAAATAGCATTCATGGTGGACGAGGGAAGTAGCTGAGAATCATTAAGTGTGCATAACTACTATACTCAAGAGCTCTAAAGAGATCAAGCCATTCAAAGAGGAAGAATTTCACTTCAAGTTGCAAGAGCTATATTTTAGAATCTTCAAAGTCATTACTACAAGTTCTTCTCTGCGCCAAACTGCTTCTACACAACTGTAAAGTGTAGTTTTCCTATTGTTTCATTTGTTTGTGTTGAACTTGATTTAGTTTGAGGAACTAAGATCAAGTGTAAGCAGAGTAGTGTGTGATTGGAGTGTAACTCATCACCTACTTGTGCTGTAATTTGTTGATGCCCCCTAGAGCTGGAATCTAGAAGAGAGCAAGAGACTCTGGTTGTATATGCCCCCTAGAGCTAGAATCTAGAAGAGAGCAGTGGCTCTAATTGTATTGGTAGAATACAATAGTGGAACCCAAGTCACAAGGTGTGTGAGCTTGGAAGAGTGGAGTAGGGAGGCTGCCCGAACCACTATAAAAATCCCTGTCTACTTGTTTTTATTTCTGATCTCTATATTGCTTTGCTTTCCATTGTGTTTCTTCATTCAAGGGGATTGAACTTACAAGGGGTTAAGTTTTTTAAGTTACCAAAGAAATTTTTTAAGAACCCAATTCACCCCTCCCCTCTTGGGTTTTGCCATTAATTCGGGACCAACAAGTGGTATCAAAGCAGGTCTTTGAGTTTTTACCAAAGAGATCTATTATCATGGCATCCCAATCTACTTCCGTTCCCGCATTTGCTGAAGGCCAATCTTTTACAAGGCCACCATTGTTTGATGGGAACAACTTTGGTTATTGGAAGCTTCGTATGAAGCAACTCATCATGGCTACAGATATGGACTCTTGGATTGCTATCCAAGATGGTGTAACATTGCCAATTGATGAAAGAGCTTCCAAGTGGACCGAAGAGGAAGTAAGAACTGTAAAGAGCAATGCCAAAGCTATGAACTCACTATTTTGTGCTCTTACAGCTTCCGAATATGATAGAGTATCATCTTGTCAAACCGCTAAAGAAATATGGGATACTCTAACATCTATTTATGAAGGAACTTCTCAAGTCCAAGGGACTAGAAGAAATATTCTGATAGGAGAGTTGGAAAGCTTTAGAATGCTAGATACAGAAAATATTTCTGAAATGTTTGCTAGATTCTCCAAGATTACTAATGCTTTGAAAGGTCTTGGAAAGGCTATCTCTGAATCTGAACAGGTCATGAAGATCTTAAGAGCTCTACCAGATTCATGGACTCCAAAGATTACAGCAATAGAAGAAGCAAAAGACCTCAACACTTTAAAGCTAGAAGACCTCATTAGCTCATTAATGTCACATGAGCTAATTAAGAGAAGAAATGAAGACAATCATAAAGGGAAGAAAACCATTGCACTAAAGGCCACCCACAACTCAGAAGAATCTACCTCCTCATCTCAAAACGGCAATGAAGACATAGCACTTCTCACTCGCAAATTCCGAAAACTTGTGAGAAAAGAAAGGAACTTCAGAGACTACAAAGAAAGACCACGAAGAGAGAAAAAGAACGAGCCAACCAAGTGCTATAGATGCGGGGGCATAGGACATATGCAAACTCAATGTCCTACACCGGAAGAAAAACCAAAGGATTATCAAGAGAGGAGAGAAGGACATGAAAGAAGAAAGTATCAAAAGCCTAAGGGAAGAGGCATGTATGTCAATGAAGAGACTTCATCAACAAGCAGCTCTTCAACCGACGGCAACGATGCAGCAAACTGCGCAAGAATATGCTGCATGACACGGATCGAACAAGAAGAAGACTTGTTATGCCTAAACACAACTAAAGTTTTGGAAGAACAATCCACCTCAACAAAATGCACAAGCAATGAAGAGGTAACTTCCAAACCTTGCTATTCTCAATCAAGTTATTCTTCTTTTCATGAATGCCTCAAATGTGCTGAATTAGAAGAACTACAACTTGCATATGATTCATTATATGAGGAAATCAAAAAGCTAGGAAACAAGTTGACATTAAAGAGACAACAATGCAATTCTATTATTATTGTAAATGGAAAACTAGCTGAAAGATCAACAAAACTGAAAGAGGAAAATGAATCATTGCTGAAAGGGGTAGAAAAATTGAAGAAGGAGAACGAATCCTTGAATGAATCATTAGCAAAGTTCTCTAATCCAGGAGAAAATGTGAAGATGTTTCTGAACATGACTGCTCAAACAAATAAAAGAGGCCTTGGATATTATACTTTTGAGCAAAAAGAAAGTGGCAAATCAAATGTGCCAATACTTGGAAAATATCAAACCAAAACTGCACCTATATACAAGCCACAAAGAAAAAATGTTATGTGGACTAGAAGGCCAACATTTGAACCAATGCATACTTGGAGGTCTACTCCAAGATTACCTATGGCCTGCAATTTCTGCAATAAAATGGGTCATAAAGCTTACAAGTGTAACTTTAAGAAATTATATGACCACGGTGCAAAATTAGTTTGGGTTCCAAGGAACACAAGATTTGGGCTTTCTAAGTTAGAACAACAAAGGTTGAATAATATTACTAACCCAAATGGACCCATAAAATGGGTACCAAAGAGATGAGATTTACCTTTTTATTTTTCAGATTTATTTCAAGGCAAAGGCAAACAATGTATGGTTCATGAACAGCGGTTGTTCAAGGCATATGACCGGAGAAAGAAGTCTATTTCACAAACTTAAGCCTTGCAACGATGGAACAGTTGCCTTTGGTAATAATGAAAAAGGTAAAATTAAAGGTAAAGGAAAAATACATAGTAGTTCAAATGCATGCATAGAAGATGTTTTGTTTGTTGAAGGACTCAAGCACAATCTAATGAGTATTAGTCAATTATGTGATAAAGGATACAAGGTTGTGTTTGAATCATCTATATGTAATGTATTTGATGGAGAACATATCATGTTTAGTGGAAAAAGATATGGAAATGTGTATTTGGTTTCACTTGATGAACTAGATGGTCAATGTCTAATGGTCATTGATAATGATCCATGGGTTTGGCATAAAAGACTTGGACATGTGAACATGTCAAACATAAAGACCCTATGGAAGAAGAGTCTGGTAGAAGGCTTGCCAAAGTTGAAATATGACAAAGACAAAATTTGCAAGGCATGTCAATTATCTAAACAACCAAAGATGTCTTTTTCTACCAAAAAGGAGATTTCCACCACAAGGCCACTTGAATTGCTACACATGGATCTATATGGACCATCCGACATTTTAACCATTGGTGGAAAGAAATATGTATTTGTTATTATAGATGACTTTTCAAGATTCACATGGATAATTCTCTTAGCTAGCAAAGATGAAGCCTTCTCTATGTTTTCAACTTTTGTAAACTTGGTGGAAAATGAAAAACAAAGTACTATTATGTCTATAAGAAGTGACCATGGTGGTGAATTTGAGAACAAACGATTCATAGAATTATGTAATGAAAAAGGAATTCATCACACATTTTCTGCACCAAGGACTCCACAACAAAATGGAGTAGTTGAAAGGAAAAACAGAACTATACAAGAGATGGCTAGAACAATGCTAAATGAGAGCAAATTATCCAAGAAGTTTTGGGGTGAAGCTGTGAGCACAGCTTGTCATGTTTTAAATCGAGTTACCATCAGAGCTATCTTGAAAAAGACCCCATATGAGCTATGGAAGGGAAGAAAACCAAATATCTCTTATTTTCATGCCTTTGGATGCACATGTTATGTGTTGAACAATAGAAAAACCAACTTGGGAAAACTTGATGCTAAAAGTGATGAGTCAATATTCCTTGGGTACTCATCAAATAACAAAGCATATAGAGTATTCAATAAACGAAACCAAGTTGTAGAAGAATCCATACATGTTGTTTTTGATGAAACTAACCCATGCTTGAAAAGAAGAGATAATTTAAGTGATGCAGAAGATATAGCAAATAATTTTGAAAAACTGCATGTGGAAAAGCAAGAAGATTCCATGGAGGAAAGGGTAAGTGAAGGTAAAAATTCCTACAAATCTCCAACAGATTTGAAATTCAAACATGCCCATCCAATTGAACAAATTATAGGGAATGTGTATGAAGGTGTAAAAACTAGAAGGTCAAAGCAAAATGTTTGTGGACAATATGCCTTTGTATCCAAAATTGAACCTTCTAATATTGATCAAGCTCTTGATGATGAAAACTGGATTATAGCAATGCAAGAAGAGCTAAATCAATTTGAAAGAAATCAAGTTTGGCACCTTGTTCCTAGACCAAACGATTGTATTGTTATTGGCACCAAATGGGTCTTCAGGAACAAATTAGATGAAAGTGGACTTGTAGTGAGAAACAAAGCTAGACTTGTGGCAAAAGGATACTCCCAAGAAGAAGGAATAGATTTTGAGGAATCCTATGCTCCGGTTGCTAGATTAGAGGCAATTCGCATCTTACTAGCTTTTGCATCTCACGTGAACTTTAAATTGTTTCAAATGGATGTCAAAAGTGCATTTCTGAATGGTTATATAAATGAAGAGGTGTATGTAGAACAACCACCTGGATTTGAAGAAAAAGATCAATCTAAATATGTATACAAGCTAACCAAAGCATTATATGGACTAAAACAAGCTCCAAGAGCTTGGTATGATAGACTGAGCAAGTTTCTGACTAATCGTGACTTTCAAAAAGGAAAGGTAGACACCACTTTGTTTATCAAGTATAAAGAAAAGGATATATTGATCATTCAGATTTATGTAGATGATATTATTTTTGGTGCTACTAATGAAACTCTTTGCCAAGAATTTTCTAAGCTTATGCAGAAAGAGTTTGAGATGAGCATGATGGGAGAGCTAAACTTCTTCCTTGGACTGCAAATCAAGCAACTAAATGAAGGCATTTTCATCAACCAGTCCAAATATATCAAAGAAATGTTGAAGAAGTTTGGCATGGAGAATAGCAAAGGAGCAAACACCCCTATGAGCTCAACGATCAAAATGGACAAAGATGAGAAAGGAAAAGTAGTTGATTTAAAACTATATAGAAGCATGATAGGTTCATTATTGTATTTAACTGCTTCTAGGCCTGATATATTGTTTAGTGTATGTATGTGCTCTAGATTTCAATCATGTCCAAAAGAATCACACTTGGTAGCTGTCAAAAGAATTTTCAGATACCTAGTTGACACTACCAATATAGGACTTTGGTATCCAAAGGGCTCTAATTTTGATTTAATCGGCTACTCGGATGCGGATTTTGCCGGTTACAAAGTAGATAGAAAAAGCACAAGTGGAACATGTCAGTTTCTTGGAAGCATGATAGTTTCATGGTTTTCAAGAAAACAAACTAGTGTTGCTCTATCTACGGCGGAAGCCGAATATATTGCCTCCGGGAGCTGTTGTGCCCAATTACTTTGGATGAAACAGCAACTTAGGGACTATGACATGGATTTTAAAGATATACCTATTAAATGTGACAATACCAGTGCCATATGTCTAACCAAGAATCCATTCTTGCATTCTAGGACCAAAAATATAGACCTCAGACATCATTTTATTAGAGAACATGTAGAAAATCATGACATATGTTTGGTATATGTAAGAACAGAGGATCAAGTTGCAGACATATTCACAAAACCCCTAGCCAAAGAAGCATTCTATAAAATAAGAAATGACATGGGAATGATTGAGTTAGGCTAGCATAAACTTAGGGGGAGCACCTATTTAGGGGGAGCAATCCCACCTATCTCTTTCTTTACCCTCTAATCTTTTTGATTTATTGACAAAAAGGGGGAGAAAAATAGAATTTGAGGAAGAAAAGAGTAGATAAGTTTGGGGAGAAGAATACCATATGTTTGAAAGATTGCATGAGCATATGTTGAATGATTGCATGAGCAAGTTATTAAGTTATTGAAAGGTATACACTCAAATCGGTTTTGTCAATCATCAAAAAGGGGGAGATTGTTGGAAATATGTGGAAAACAAGTTAAATCTATGTTTTGATGATTAACAAATCAATTTGAGTAAGTCTTGGCTACTAACATGTTTGTGGAAATGTTTAAGGCATATACACTTGAAGAAAATAAAGCATGGAAGACCAAGTCGTAGTCCAAGTCGACCCCAAGATCGACTTCAAAAAGCCCAAACTGTCCAGAGTTGAAAATGGGAGAAGAACAAGTGAAGTCGCAGGCCAAGTCGACTCCAGGTGCGACTTAGGAAACCAAGTCGCAGACGAAGTCGACTCCAGCATCGACTTCAAGCATCCAGAGTTGAAAAAGTGGAAACGAACATGACGAAGTCGCAGGCGAAGTCGACTCCAGGTGCGACTTGGGCGAAGTCGCAGACGAGGTCGACTCCAACTTCGACTTGAGGAGTTCAGACTTGAAGATTGAAGTTTCAAGCTTATTCCAAGGATCCATTTGGACTTTATCAAATCCAAATAAGATTCAAAGTTCAAATCAAGTCTATCAAGTCCAAAGCTAATCTTCAAGCTTATTCCAAATGAAGCAATACCCAAGTCATGAAGACCAATTTTACAAAAACAATCCAAGTTCAAGCAAGATGCATAAACTCAATCATTCAAATCAAAGAACTTGCTCATGAATGCAAGAATCAAGACTCATGGATTCAATGCTTGCAAAACAGGGAGCCAAAAGAAACAAGCTAAAGTGAAGACAATGACTCAAAGAAGAACTCAATCAGGGAAGAACAACAAGGCATGAAGAAAACAAAAGCATCCCAAAGAGTTCAAGTTCAAGATAACTTAGGAGGTGAAGTCGCATACCGAAGTCGACTCCACCTGCGACTTGGATCAAGTTGATGCCCAAGACGACCCTGACTGAAACTTGAAGTTGCGACGGAGAAGCGAAGTCGCACCCGAAGTCGACTCCATCTGCGACTTAGGCGAAGTCGCATCCGAAGTCGACTCCACATGCGACTTGGGTCGCAACGGTCGGAATTTATTCGAACGTTGGCGCATTAAATGCGCGCCACCTACCTTCTAACGTTCGGATTCCCTCCAAAATTATAAATAGCATTCATGGTGGACGAGGGAAGTAGCTGAGAATCATTAAGTGTGCATAACTACTATACTCAAGAGCTCTAAAGAGATCAAGCCATTCAAAGAGGAAGAATTTCACTTCAAGTTGCAAGAGCTATATTTTAGAATCTTCAAAGTCATTACTACAAGTTCTTCTCTGCGCCAAACTGCTTCTACACAACTGTAAAGTGTAGTTTTCCTATTGTTTCATTTGTTTGTGTTGAACTTGATTTAGTTTGAGGAACTAAGATCAAGTGTAAGCAGAGTAGTGTGTGATTGGAGTGTAACTCATCACCTACTTGTGCTGTAATTTGTTGATGCCCCCTAGAGCTGGAATCTAGAAGAGAGCAAGAGACTCTGGTTGTATATGCCCCCTAGAGCTAGAATCTAGAAGAGAGCAGTGGCTCTAATTGTATTGGTAGAATACAATAGTGGAACCCAAGTCACAAGGTGTGTGAGCTTGGAAGAGTGGAGTAGGGAGGCTGCCCGAACCACTATAAAAATCCCTGTCTACTTGTTTTTATTTCTGATCTCTATATTGCTTTGCTTTCCATTGTGTTTCTTCATTCAAGGGGATTGAACTTACAAGGGGTTAAGTTTTTTAAGTTACCAAAGAAATTTTTTAAGAACCCAATTCACCCTTCCCCTCTTGGGTTTTACCATTAATTCGGGACCAACAGTAACAACATATGGGTGAGATATGCATGTTTGATTTTATGCCAAGTCTTAAATTAGTTTCTTACTGTAATGCAAGAATGCTTTACATGAATTTTAAATTTGTCTTAAAATATACTAAAGTCAAACATTTATAGGGGTAGTGAATTTAAGCTGAATAAATGCTCTTGAAAGATTTATTCAACTGTTGATATAGGGTAGATAGAAATATAACTAGAATGAAGGTCTAAATGGAAATTTTTTTATTAAAGAATCTTGAGGATGCTTTTTGAATAATGAAGATTGAAAAATAGCCTTTGAATTAAGAAATTTCAAACCCGTAGAAATAAAGGGAAAAAAAAAGATGAAGAGAAAAGGAAAAAAAGAGGAAGAAAATGGCAAGGGCATGTGATTAGGACATGATTAGACGTAAATTTAAGATGCATTGGGATTTAATTGAATACTTAGTTTTATATTTGTTAATTATGTTGAAAAAAGGAAAGCAAAAGTGGAAGAGGCGGCTTAAGGCTATGAGGTGAGCAAGCTTTTTAAGAGTTTATTTCCATATAATGTTATGGTAAGAAATTTTGTTATTGTTTCTTTTATTTCAAGATAGGATATATATTAACAAATGGTCATGTTATCCTCTTATGTATGTTAATTAGCAAATAGGTATAAACTGAGTTATTTTATATAAATATTTTTAAAATTTTACACTTATCATAAATATATTTGGGAATGACCATTACCCTACTTTAAATACAATATATATGTGTATCTTTAAACATGTTTTCCAACTTGATTTCTATGTATAAACCCTATGATCATGGCATGTCAAAAAAACTCCTTACATGACATAAATGCATACGATACACTTATGAACGGAACTCATGAATAGAAAATAAATGTAAGACTTTGTCAATGTTGTAATTGGACAAGTAGTTCATCCTTGCTATCACCTAGCTAGTGTGTCTAGTGTATGGGTGGATAATTACTTAATAAGTTTTATCTATGAAATAAAGAATATGTCACTGAATGATGCATGTGTGTGATTGCATTTCATCATCATGTATGCATAACATTTCCATGAAGAATTTATGATTTTTTCCTTCTAACAATGCTTGCTGACTGAGTTTTTCGAACTCATCATTTTTTATTAATCAATTGCAGAATATCATGATATCAAAAGCTATGGAGCTTTCATTGAGAAGAAGAGCAGTGAAGAGGAGATTGTGTAAGCTCTTGTTTGTGTTTGAAAATTGTGTAATTATTGAGAGTCTACAAGTGTAGGATTTTTTATTTTGAATATTAGAAATGTGTTTTCTTGATACTATTAGAAATTGTATTGATATATCTTGTGTATGGTGTGGATATTGTCCGTAGTGTGAAATGACGTGAGGATGTTGTGATTTATGTAGTGATGAAATAATTGTACTTATGAAAGGGATAACAAATGATATAAATTTTAATATATTGGATTGTAAGACACGTGTATGTATATTTGTAATATCCTGTTTACAGATGAGATGCTGCCAAAATTTTTTAGGTATTTATTAAAAAAATTTAGACTTTTTTTAGATGATTTATAGGCTCATGACTATCAAATTGAGATGTTATAGGTCACGGTGCTACAAAAGTGGTATTAAAGCAAGAGTAGTGAAATTGTAAAATTTTAGAATCTATGTACTTTAGATCATGATTTTATTACTAAATTTAATGTTATAATATGATGTGAGAAATATAATGTCACCTTTCTTACTCTCTATTTCTCGATTTTTATAAATAGATTGAATGGTGGGTCAAGGCCCAGAGCCAATCTTTACAATGATAATGCTAGTGGAAATGGAGGCCGCAAAAAGGCACCGACTGCAGGATGGAAGAATAAGGGCTGATTCCATGGGCAGGTGGAATTAGAGTTACATAACCAATTAAGTCCTCTACAGTAGAACTCAATGCACAAAGGGTGTGTGCTTGGAAGAGTGACATGGAGTTGCCTTAATAGCTATAAATATTGAGTCTCTTTATGTGTATGTGATTATTTGCTTCATCTCTTGCTCAACACTTGCTCTCTAATTTCTATTGCACTTCATTCGTGGGGAATGAATTTAAAAAGAGGTTGGTATTTGACTTAATGAAAATTTTAATAATCTAATTCAGTTATTCTCTCTTGGGTTAAGCCGATTAAACGAGATTAACATTAACAACCTGCTCGACACTACATCATAGGCACATTGGGAACATAGATAATTGTAATCATATATATATATATAAAATTATAGCAATGGAAACCAATCCTCAAGCTTTCATTTTGAAGCCTCTATTCTTGGTAATCAAAGCTTAAAAATCTATAAACTAGTTCATGCTTGATTAAACAAGCAGATAAGCGACCTACATCTTTTTGGTCAATAATGGAATTCATTTTTCATATTCATAAAGATAGGGTACACAACTCACATGGATATAGTAAGTCTCGTGTGGGCTGATTTAATGGTAGTCTTTGTATTTTTCCTTTCACTTGTAGTAAGGGGAAGAAATGTACTCTAGGGGGAACTACTAATTGAATTATACCAATTGTTCAATAGATCTTTTTGCAAAAATAAAAAATAATTTTAATTTCAAAAATTCTACTAGAAACCGTTAATATATGAATAATATTTTTTCAATTGAATAAAGATTTCAACTATTTGTTTCCCATCTTTGTATTATCAAACTAAAATACATACAATAGAAAATAAAAATAATTTGCAATTGAAATTCCCCTAAATATTCTATTGCTATAAACTGACTTGTACTAGAATTAAGGATATTAACTACAAGGAGGAGCTACTAATTTCCTTTTTATTTGTTCCCCCTACTATTCAAAGAAAAGGAAAGTAGTTATGCTATATGCAAATACGTATTTTCTATTGGAAAGGACACAAACGGTGTCTTCCAAAGAAAAGAGGTACTACGCAAAATATAAGAAAATCTTACTATTGGGTTAATCTACTGCAGTTACTTTTTTAGATTCCTAGAATTTTTTTTTACTTTATCAACTTATTTTAAATCATGGTTTGAGCATAAAAAATTGGTGAGATGTACTAATACTTTCACAAATTTGAAGAAGTGACATCCAAGGAACCCCTTGGACCATCCATTAATCATTGAATCAATTACTTCTTTGGAATGCTAAAAAAATTGGCTAGTTATTTTTTTCCATTTATGTAATTTATGCTATACCATTCTCTACCCATTGATTCTTTTGATGGGTCACAAGATCCATATAGAAAAAATTAGAAACCTAGTAATTAGAAGAGTTGACCTCAATTTCTTTAAATCTATGGAAATGAATATATCAAAGAAATAGAATTTGAGTATTATCTGCATCTAAACAGATCATATGTAAAGCTATAAATTAATTCATATTAAGCAGACGTCTTTATAGAATTAATATAAAAAAAACGTTTATATAATTCTTTCTAGCATACTATCTTGCATCATATGGTGTTGATTCCGCCACACATTTTATTTAAGATTTGGGATTACAATCCCTTTCATTTCTTCAATCATTGATAAGAAAACACTAAACAAATAAGTCAAACTTCATTCAAATTAATCATTTTGTTTTACTATTTTTACATAGCTGATAAGCAAAAAAGCCGTAGGAACTAAAATGAATGATGCGGTAGTAATACATGCAAGAATATTGACTTCCACAATCTCATCATTTTTTTGGTTTACAAGAAATACTAAATCTTTCATATAAGGATTCCATAGAGGAAGTGCATTTTAATGATATTGAATGGTAATAAAATCATGAACAAAAATATCTAACCTATTAAATAGAATTTATTGTTGATAATTGAATAGCATATAGGAAGTCTTTTATCCATGCTTAATCTAGAAAGGGATTCCTAGTTGAATCGAAAATCCCA
Source organism: Annona cherimola (assembly GCA_030490835.1). Taxonomy (NCBI): domain Eukaryota; kingdom Viridiplantae; phylum Streptophyta; class Magnoliopsida; order Magnoliales; family Annonaceae; genus Annona; species Annona cherimola. Next base: position 56,503,057 of record CM059971.1, on the reverse strand, counting down.
TGGAATTTCTCATTTCTACTCTTTTTTTAATTACTTACCATTGTTCTTATACAATCATCTCATGAGGTATTCAGTGACTAACCTTGCTTTGGCCATAGACCCAAATAGTAGATAAATTCGAAATGAAACAAAAAAGAGATGAATTAAGTTCTAAGTGAAATTTTTGTGATGATCAAATCTTCTTGACAAAAAGAGAATTGCAATAAAGATTCATACCATACAAAAATATCTAAAGTTCAATAAATTCACTATTTTATTTATTAATTTTGTTTTTTGTATGGTGCAAGTAAAAAATGAATAAAAAATATTATTGCCACTTCTCCTTAAAAAGAAAGGGAGCAAATCTTTGTTTGATAATTTCAAAGGGCTTTGCTTTTATTGAACTATTACCCGAGGGGAGATTCATTTGATTGATATATGGATCAAATTGAAATATATTCAATAAATTTCATCGAATCGTTCATCACACAATTCGACTCATGTATTCAATCGAGTTCTTATAAGAATTTTTTTGATTTCTTTTACATATTGATGCCTTCCCAAATTTATGATTTCACCATCACTTTTTGAATCAATCAAAATTCTATCATTTTTGAATTTCCTATTTTAGTGAGGCATACCTCAGCTAAATGATAAGAAAATCAATAAATGAAAAATGAAGAAGTGAAATGGATTATCATGTATAGTAGCTTCTCGACGACTTCTCTCGTGTTCTAGGAATGAGCGCTTTTATTGTAGAATGTAGTCTTTTTTTGAAATAATTACTAGTTTAAAATATCATTTAATATTAAAAATAATAATTACTTTTGTAATGTTGGAATGATATTAACTCCTATTTATTCATTATCTATTTCACATAAGATATTACATGGATACAAGCTGTCTCATGCTCCAAATTCTTTCTTTTTTTGAATTTTGAATCATAAGAACTTCCTATGTCAAGATATGGATTGAACAATAAGTATTCATTTTTGAGTGTTCTACGAGTCGCGCTCAATCTATTAGTTATGAAATAACATTAATTCTATGCGTGTTATCGATATCTCTTCATGTGAACATGAACTTTTATCTCTTCTTTTCTTTCTAGAAAATGTATTGAATGTACTGAATAAATATCTTTCTTTTTCATTTATTATTTAGGTCAATGAATTAAACAAGATAGTTATATGAGTAAAAGTCACAATTGGAAACCTTGAATATATATGAAGATGTCTTTATTTAGCGTTAGCCATCAGATAAGACAATAAAATATATCCAAGGCAGAAATTCTTATTATATTTGGCTACAAATAGTTACATGCAGTGAAATAATAACTACTTAGAGACAAATATTTTACAACAAAGCTGTTTCCTTCTACTATAAGCTTCCAGGGAGATATTAGAAAGGAAATAGGTTGAAAAAAAAGTGAGTCTCTTTTCAAAAACACAAGGGTCAAAATAGTAGCATGGTCCAATTGAAACACATAGGCAATGATAGAAAGGCTTTGCAGTACTTCTCTTCCCCTCTGCACATGTGATATCTAGAACATTTTGATATCAATAAATGTAATTTAGGTATTTAAGAGTTATTAACGTGTGCTTTGAAATGGAAGAATGAGATTAGGGCAAATGACCAAGCGAGGTTGCTAAGTTAATCACCTTTGCCCAATGTGGATTAATGGGCACAAAAAGGACAAAAAGAAGTATAAAAATGATGATATGGCATGGTTAAATATTCCACTAATTATAATTAAGTTGATAATTATGGGATTGTTTTAGTTATTACTTGAAAAATTTATAACTTGACGCCCATAAGGCGGATTGACATGAAATTTAAAAAGCAAGCAATATTGACATGCACTACCTCATGAATGGTATGGATTATGTTAATCATTATTGATTTATGTTGAATATGATTTAGTTTCATCAAATTCGATATGATATTTGCAAATGCTCATATCTTGCATTAGGAAGGTCATTTTAAGATGAAATTTTTTATGAACGGTTAAAACAAGATGTTCTATCATATAGATGGATTTGATTAAGCTAAATATCATAGAAAAATGCTTAATCATTTAGGGATTAAAACCGTTTAACTTTTGCTTATGAAAAGTGACATGCCACTAATTAAACACAAGTGATAATTAACACATTTCAATGTAGGATTAGTTGAGCACGATTAAAGTCAACAAAATAAATGAAAAGTTGACTTTTGAAAAGAAAATGAGACATGTCTCAAACAAAGATTTGCTAAGAGAAATGAAAGGTGTTAAACTTGATTTTTACAACCTCCACTCAACGTGTAGCAAGGCTAGTGATTGAGTAGATTTTTTATTTATAAAAATGCATGAAATTAGCATGAAAGAGGGGCTGAAAAAGGAACGTTCCCAACAAGTTTACTTGGGCAGCAAGTTAATGGATAAATTATTTATTTAAAACCCAAATATGAGGTGACATGATAGGATCAAGTTCAAGTCTTATAAAAGGGCAAATGGGGGGCTATTTTAGGATGTTTTGGGGCATTAGCGCAAGCTGGAAAAAAATTCTAGCAAGGTGCTGTCCCAAGCAAGGAGGAAAAAGAGGAAGAAAAGAAGAAAAGAGGAGAAAAAGGAAGGGAAGAAAGGAGAAAACCAACTTGAGCAAGGACCAAGCAACTCTAGCTCATCAAGTAAGTGTTTGAACCAAGTTTTGGTTTGATAATTGTCAAGTTTTCTAAGTCAAGTAATGGTTCATAAATTTGAATCATTTTGAATAATTATTGATGATTCATGAAGCCCTTGATAGGGTTATTAAAGGTTAAAGGAGTTGAGAGATTCAATTCAAGCATCAAGGAGATAATATGCATGACCTAGAGTTTTTTTCAATAAGTGCACCATGATGAAATTTTAATTTATTTCAGATTTAAGTTGTCGTTTTGAGCTTATGTTATGAAAGGATTATGTGAATAATTTACATATTTAATATATGTTAAACCAAACATGTTTGATGATTCTTAGAAGGGTGAAACATGGAGTTGAAAACTTTATGCAAAATTCTACTCATTTAAGATGGAAATGATGCATGACTTGAACAACAAGTTATAAGGAAAATCATATGGATAAAATACCCTAAATATGGAGCACTAAGGGACGTCCAAAATGATGAAAACAAAATTATAAAAATCTGTTTATATGGTCTTGATGATGTGAACATCCAAGGTGAAGAAAAGATGGAGGAAAGTTGCTATCTTGGAAAAGTTAATTGGGGAATTTTGATTCCATGATTATACCTGCATTATGTGCAAAATAAGTGTCTAACTTAGGCAAAAATGGAAGGCAAAGTGTTGTTTTATAAAATTCGATTAACACATAATATATGTGTGACTAAGAGAGTGCGCATGAAGGATATGGATGACAAGAATGGGAAATGACCAAATATGATTAGCTAAGGTGCAAAAATGAAAGAAAAACATGGAAAAAATGAGAAAATATAAGGCTTTTTTGAGAAAATTATAAAATCTCAAAAATTTGAGATTTGAACTAGTAGTCTTAACTCATAAATAGATGCCTTGAATGAACACTAATGTGAAAATGCAAAAGTATGGACATTAAATGACAAGTGGGAGATGTTGAATCTCCATATGTTGGGTTAACCTTAAAGGTTATAAATGAGCTTGAAAATTTACCCTAAATAAGGATATCAAAATGAAGCGATTTGTCAAAATGGGAAGAATGGTCATAATTGAGTCACATGTCACACCGATGTGTGAATTGGAAGATTAACATCCAACTTGAAAGACAAGTGGGTTAAGTTAGTTGATGTAAATTCATGAGGTTCATGTAGGTTGGAAAACCCTAAGAGATGCAAGCATTTAAAATTATATATATATAAACGAAATGTCATTTTCATTTATCTAGGCAAAGGCAAAGAAAAATATGGAAGAAGGGGATTGAAGCTATCATAGGTAAGCAAGTAAGACTTTTGAAAATGATATTTTATTCTCAAATGCTAAAATGTTTTAGAATTGTTTCACTTGAATGTTTCTAAAGTTATTTAAGGGTGGCCATCCATTCATCTTTTTATTTCATAAATGATTTGATTACTGCTTTTATTGAAATGATTGATTAAATTCTTCTCTATTTAGAAATGGCATGCCAGCATGAATTTAAATGATATTTCATTGAAACGATGTTCAAAAGGATGGTGCAAATAATTCTTTACATGAGAATGACATGTTGCCATGTGAAGGAGGTATATAATGCCGGGGTGAATGAGAGTAATGCATCGAATAGAAGTCAGGTAGGCGAGTCAAGGTAGAAGCAGGACACAAGGTCTTCCCTTGACGTTGCCAAGTTGAAAGGTCCGACATCATGGATGGAAATGATCATGTCATGAAAAGATATTCACCTGGCTAGCATACCCTCACGCGAAGGATTATGTTATGAATGGAAAGAATGCATTTGCACATCCAATGTTTATGAAATGCCCAAAAGTTGAGATTAAAAATTTTACATGAATGGTTTATATGAATGATTTATATAAAAGGTTTACATGAAATCTTTATATGAAAAGGTTTCTGTTCTGTTGGTAGTTGATCATTTGATAAGTGTCTCCTACCGAATGGAGAGAAATGCATTTAAATAAAAATAAAAAATGATTGCTTATTGAGTTTCAACTCATGTTTTATTTTCCTAACCTTAGACATGTGCAGGGAAGGCCAAGTGATGGAAAAGATCAGGTTGATTTGCATGTGAATATTTTATGGGATATCTTGTATAGATATGATATAACTGAGGTGGGAAAAGGTAAATTATATGTGCTTGATGCTATGAATGGATGGAAAGATTGTATTGAACCTGAAATAGTCGGTTTATGTATATATTGAATGAAAATGTCATGATCAAGTCGATAGAACCGTCGATGAAAATGAGTAAGTGATATGGTGTAAATGATAAGTGTGATTGATTTCAAATGTATGAATGTTTATGTTGAAATAAAGAAAAGAAAAAAAACTAGATAAGATCTAATTTAAGAACTTGCCACGTGATCAGGGTAACAATCCTAATTCACATTACCAATCAATAAAGATCTTGGAGTAAGGCTTTGTGTGATGCCTTGGGTTGGGGGCGCCACAGCACGTGATGATGACCAGGACCATCCACTTCATTTTTATATTGCAACAACTTCTAGGATGCACATTATAGTAAGAATCATATTCTAAAATGCTTGTAGTGTAGTGGGACTTAAATTTACAATAGTCCAGTCGTGTATGTACACAAGTAATAACCCAAATAAGGTTTGATAAAATACAAAAATTTTGATTTTGGTAACCAAATGCTTTTGCTTAGAAGTTAAAGTTTGATTATTTTGGTTGTCAATAATATGTGGTATATATAATATAACAATCAACAAGAAGAAATTTAGCTAAGGTCATCTTGTGACATGGGAGCATTCATCTCTCATATTAGGAGCTTTAGTCTTCTCTTAGATATTGTAAGAAAAGTTATAAGGATTTGTAAGGATTGATTTGTAGAGAAAATGTGTAAGGGTTTTGATAGCTTTGATTTGTAATAATTAAATGGAGAAAATGAAATAGCGTAAAGTATGTTTCCATAATGGAACAATAAAAAAGAAGAAATTTAGTTTCCAATAACTATAGATTTTTGTCTTATTAGAATCTTATTATAAGTACGAAAAAAATTTTGTTAGTAAAAGTATAACCATAAGGACTTTTTTTCTTGCCTATAAAAAATATCATCATAAGTAAGAAAACTTTTCTTGTTTGTAAAAAAAATTAGTTCCTAAGAAAGGTTGCAAAAATATATTTTCTTATCTTGTACTAGTTAGTCATGAACCGCCAACTATCATGTACAAAAGAAGTATACAATTCTCACTTTCTTGTTCTTCGTTACATTCGGAGTATTCTTATGATCTTATCATCCATCCACATGCAGTTGCTTCCCATGGAGATTACAATGCATACATTCATACAAGTACAACCCACCCCCCTCTCTCTCTCTCTCTCCAAGATTTGCACAATGCCTATTAGTTTTGTTTTATATCTTCAGGTATCAAGTAAGAAAAAAAAACAATAAAATAGAGGGACCTAAATAAGAATACCAAGTAGAAAGACGTGCCACCATCTTTCTCTTTGGTGGCAAAAAAAGGAATGTTGATCATTTACGACCGGTCGTCACCAGGCCTTGTTTTCTACCACCTGTCTCCACCATTCGATTGTGTGAGAGCGCCCATAGCCGTTGGATGCAGCTTCGAAAATGGAGCTTGACAAAGCATTCAAAGCTGCTGAAAATTTTCAAATGAGCCCCTGTCAGTCATGTTTCTAATTTTTTCTCTCCTCTCTTCTCACGCCACCCCCTCTGGTTGTCGTCCTCGTGAGCGGCTCTTCTCACACCTCCCTCCTCTCATCACTCACTTCGCCATGCTTTACCTCGTCTCCGGCGATAACTTTCGCCTTCTATAGATTCTACCCTCCTCTTGCACCTCTTATTTCCAACCCTTGCTCACGCCGATTGATTCCTATTGCAGCAGAAATTATTTTCAAGCTGCGGTGATGAAGACTGCAGTTGAAGGTGTTTCCTTCAATGACATTGCAATTTCTCTGGAGGGTTTGGTAATTTGTAGAGTAATTCATGAGAAGAATCCAAAACTTCCTTTCAGGATGTCTAAAAAATAAAATCCCGTTTGGGCACCTCAACTACCAGGTGCATGTGTTGGTTCCTTTGATCTGCTCTTACTCAACTGCATTCTAACTCAATCAGGGATTGAAATTTTTTTTTATCTTATCTAGTGTTTTCCAATAATAATTTTTCTATTTTGGCCTCTATTTTCAATACCAATGTAGAAGTTATAGCTTCTGTCAATAAGAAATCAACAATGGGGAATGTTGTGTTCATGTTCCAGAGCAGCATATCAATGGAGAAGTTGTGGTCCAGCCACAAGTTCCAAGCTTGGACAACACATTTCAGGCTTTCGATTACATAACCATCCTGCTCACATGCCGAAGAGAACTGCTTACAATGTTTCTGGCAGTTGTCGGCTAATTAGCGCAGGGTTCTTCCTATAAATATCATTTTTAATCCATTAGTTTCAGTCACTAAGCTAAGAAAATTCAAAAAAGAAGGCCTTCCTCACTGCCCATTTGTCGAATGATGTTAATCAATTTGCCATCAGCCAGAATTCTAACATAGGAAGAGGCAGCGGCTTTAAGCACTGAGCGTCCACTGCAACATTGCAGAAGGGAGAGAGAAAATGGGAGAGGAGAGGCAGAGCTGAGAAAGGGGACGAAAGTGCTAGATCTAGAGCAGGAGACAGAGAGAAGTGGGTACCAGGAAAAGAGAGTGAGGTATAGTCGACGAGGGAGCTACATATAATTTTTCTAGGGAGCCTGGGGTAAATTTTATCTGCATTGATTGCAGCATGAGGGTTTGATTTTGCTCTCTTTAATCGTATGGCTATGAATAGACCTGCTCGATCCAATGGTTGGAAGGCGTGGTCGAAAATAAGAGCAGTTTCCGACCGGTCGCAAATGATCAATTCTCGCAAAAAAGAACACATTATCCTTTTCCCCTCCCTAGTCCAAGGCCATTTCATTCCTTTTCTGGCACTAGCTGCCTATCTTCTGAGCGAAAATTATGATTTTGGCAACCAAATTCTTTTTTAGAAGGTTAAAATTTGATTAATTTGGTTATCAATAATTTGTGGTATATATAATAGCGGCATGATTGTAGATGACATCTACTTTTGTTAAAATGACCACAATACCTCTATGTTTAGAAATATAGAATAAATATATATAAATTTTTAAAATTGGTAAAACTTGATTTATAAATAATATACATCTAAATTGATCATCTTATAAAAAAGTTTCAAAAAATTTTAAAAAAGGAGTTTTTAGATCAGTCTGAGTTGACCCTATCTCGGACCTGTCAGAGAAGATCGACCCTCTATATAATACAACGATCAACAAAAAGAAATTTTGTCCATGTCACCCCCATGATGTGAAAGCATTAATTTTCTGTATGAGAGCAATAGGTCTCTCATATTAGGAACTTTAGTCTTCTCTTAGATATTGTATGGAAATTTATAAAGATTGATTTGCAAAAAAAGTTTGGAAGGGTTCTCATGGGCTTTATTTGTAATATTAAATGGAGAAAAAATAAGATGTTATAAAGTATATTTCTGAAATGGAACAATAAAAAAAGGAGAATTTTTTTTATTGGTACTTATACATCGTATTAACTAATATTACAATCAGACACATTTACAACCCTCGCATTATAAAGAAAATTTTTCTATAAACCCCCACACTAGGGAGGAAATTTATAATACCCCTAACCCAGGAGAATTTAAGTTAAGAAAGATAAAACTCTCACAGAGTAGTTGCGTATTTCAAACCCGGGTGGCGTCGATTTCTGCCAATGCTTGCAACCAATTGCACTGCATCAATTGGTAAAAAGAAGAAACTTTGTTTCCAATAACTATAGATTTTTATCTTGTTAGAATCTTATTATAAGTAAGAAAATTTTCTTTGACAGTGAAGCATTATTATAGATACAAAATTTTTTTCCTACAAAAAACATCATCATAAGTAAGAAAATTTTCTTTACAAATTTTTCTTGATAGTAAAAAATTTTTAATTGGAGCTTGATTATATATATCATGATATATTTCAGGCTAAAATAAAATATACATTTATTTTTATAATTAGTTACGTTTTTTATTCTTCATAAACATGTTTTTCTAATTGTATTCAATTTACATACAAAGTTTTGCCATTTTACAATACTTTACATATTTACTTTTGATTTTTGAAAATCAAGTTTTTAAAGGGTTAAAATGACTTAAATCCCCTAAAGTTGATAATTTTTTAAAAATAAAAAAATAAATATATAAAACTATTGTAAAAGAAAAAACTTGATATATAAATTAAGGAGCAAGATTATATACACTATGTTATATTTTCAGCTAAAATACATCATTTATTTTATTTTATTTTACTTTTATTTATTTTTCACAAATATGTTTTCCTAATTATATTTAATCTAGATATCAAGTTTTACCATTTTATAATAATTTTAGATTTTATTTTTATTTTTAAAAATTATTCAATTTTTGGGGCATTTAAGTCATTTTTCATCCCTTAAAACTAGATTTTTAAAAAAGCAAAAATAAATATGTAAAAGTATTATAAAATAGCAAAACATTGTGTATAGAATAAATACACTTATAAAAATATATTTATAAAAAAATAAAAATATATAATTAATTATAAAAATAAATATATGTTGTATTTTGGCCTAAACTATATGATGATGTATATATTCAGACTTCGTAGAGTAAATATAATTAGGAAAATATATTTATGAAGAAAAAATCAAATAAAATAAATTAATATTATATTTTAGTTAAAAATATCTCATGGCATATATAATTATGTTCCGTTTTAGTTGCTACTAAAGATTGTGAAAATATATATTCTTGTCTGTTACTAGTCAGTCACCAAACGCCATCTAGCATGTACAAAAGAAGTATAAAATTCTCACATTCTTGTTCTTCAATACATTTAGGGTCTGTTTGGCAACGAGCAAAACTCACCCCTTTTTATAAAACTTTTCACGCGAGGGTCTTAAATGCAAAAACACATCAATTCAATAAGTCAACCCGACAGATGCTGAACAACCCGTACATTTCGCCCGTCCACATGAGTGGCGTTGAAGAGGCTTGGGTTCGGCTTGCCTGCTCGTCAAATCGTGTGTCCGCTGTATCAGCAATGCTTGCACTTCAGCTGACCATCCGTACGTTGAATGGATTAATGCAGTTAGCCGGCATTGATGTTTGACGTTTTTTGGTAGAAAAAAAATGTCAAAAACTTTTCATCCATGCCAAACAGACCCTTAGAGTATATCATCCTTATGTATGCAATTGCTTCCCAAGGAGATTATAATAAATATATATACATACATACATACAATTACAATCCCCTTGTTGATATAATAAATGAATAAATACATACATACAAGTACTTTTTTGATTGTTTATCTCCCCCATTGATATTTAAGAGCTTGTGGTCTCCATCTAGAAAAAATTATAAGAATTGTCTAAGGACTTTGAATATAATAAGAGTTGAGATATAATATAAATATATACCAATAAAAAAAGTACAATCCAATTCTCTCTCTCAACGGTCTGGCCAATGTCTAGTAGTTTAGTTTAGTTTTTTTATTGGTATTCATACACACTATAACATCTAATAATAAAATTAAGTGTATTCAACCCTTATATAATGGAAAAAAAAATTCTATAAATACCTTACATTAGGAAAAATATGTAAAAATACCTTCACTCAAGAGAAATTAAATAAAACACCCCACACCTTATAGGACTCGAAACTTGAACTTGTAGCTTTTGTGCCACTGATCTTCCCAGTAGTTTTGTTTTATATCTTCAGCCGTGAGCCGATAAAATACGATAGAGGGACCTAAAATAAAATATTAAGTAGAAAGTCGCACCGTCTCTCCGACGGCAGAAAAAGACCACCCATCCTTTTTCCCTCCTCCGGTCATTTTATCGGCTAGGAACTAAAATGGAAGGAGATTGAACCAGCACTACCATGGCGTGGTTCACACGCGCTCATACCAGCATTCGGCGTGAATTTCGAGGCAGGGGACGAGAGCAGCAATTGGCGTGAAATGCTCCAGGCCAAAGTACTGTCACCGCCCCATTCTGCTTCCAAGTAAAATCGAATATCCACTTATCCAGTAGAAAGGCGCACCACCTTCTCTCTCTCATGGCAGAAAAAGACCACATTATCCTTTTCCCCTCCTCCTTGGCCCAAGGCCATTTCATTCCCTTCCTAGCACTAGCTGCCCATCTTCAGAGCAAAAACGCCTACCACATCACCTTCGTAAGCACCCCTCTTAATATCAAACGCATCGCCTCCGCCCTCCCTCCAATTCCAAACAACGCTACTCCAATTACGTTCGCTTCCCTCCCCTTCAGCGGCGCGGACCATGGCCTTCCTCCCGACACCGAATCCATCGACACTCTCCCATACCATCTCTCCCTCCGCCTCCTCCACGGCTCCCAATACCTCCGACCTGCCTTCCAAACCCTCGTCTCCCAAATCACAACTCAACACGCTCGCCCTCCTCTCGCCATCATCTCAGACATATTCCTTGGCTGGACCGCTCGCGTCGCCCGCGACCTCGGCATCTTCCACGCTACTTTCGTTGTCAGCGGCGCTTTTGGAACGGTCGTCTACTTCTCCCTCTGGCTGAATCTCCCCCACCAAAACGCCCATTCCGATGATTTCCCTCTTCCTGATTTTCCCGCCTCCATCCATCGCTCCCAGCTCCCCGAACATCTCCAACTCGCCGACGGCTCAGATGCTTGCTCCAAGTTGCACCAGCAACTGCTTCCTCTCTGCTTCGACACCGATGGCTTCTTGTTCAACACAAATATCCTAGGCCCAGAGCAGAAGGGTATGGATTATTTCACAAGCAAGGCCAGAAAACCAGGCTGGGTAATTGGTCCCTTGGTCAATGTCAAGACAGCAAGAAAAGAACCCGGTGTTTCGGAGGAGAGATGCATCAGGTGGTTGGATCTCCAGAACCACCGCTCTGTTTTGTATGTGTCTTTTGGCTCCCAGCATGCCATCTCTGCTCCCCTGATGATGGACCTGGCGATGGGTTTGGAAGCCAGTGGGAGGCCATTCATTCGGGTGATTAGTGTTAGAATTAACCCCCATTAAAGGTGTCCTAATTAAATAAGGAGTCTTTGGATTTAAAGATAGCCCTGCGTATCTTAGATACGTACGCAATCCGAGTCCATGTGGAACTGTACTTCTACGAAGAGTTATGTTGGGAAGGGCTCTATATATAGAGAAGTCTGGGTCCCTCTCTCACACGGGCATATCACAAGTGGTTCTCATTTGCCGCTAGTATCACAGGGATAAGTGCTGAGAGAGAAGACCTCGTACTCTACTCGGTCTACAGGTGGAATCTACACACACACGGATTCAGGTACGCTTCCGCATTACATGATTTCCAACATGTGGGATCAGAGCACACGTTTCGATTTTGGGTATAATAGATTTCACCCATTATTTCTGTTGTTACGGATTAATTACTTGATTATTTTTTTTATTAAGATCATGTCATATCACTGTCGTTGTATATTTTGGATCATGTCATATGGCACCTATATATATATATTTATATATATACAATGGTGGATTTTTTCCTTGAAATATTCATTATTGAATTAGAATATTCATTATTGATATTGGTTCTATTAATCTGTGTTAATCTAAAATAATAACAATACATGGATTTTGAACCCTACCATTCATCGGACCTATCACTGTCACTAATCAAATAAAAAAATAAAAAAATAAAAAAATAAAAAAAATTCTTCTGCTGCCACCACCCCAGGCTGCTGTGCCGGAAACGGGTGGTTGGACTGCTGCCAGAATGGTCGTTGCCAAGAAGAAGAACGCACGCCTGAAATGGGCGTCGAGCTTCTCATCTCAGAAACCGCTGCCAGTGACGCTGCCTGTAGCCGCTGAGAACATCGCCGACCGCCGCAAGGTTGCCGCTGGAAACATCGTCGCCCATTGTTGGCACTGCCGGAAACGGAGGAGACGACGACGTGGTTGCGTCTGTTTGTTTTTCTGGTGGCGGCGTCCGCCGCCGACGCTGTTGCAAGAAGCCATGTCGTGTCGGAGATGTTGGAAATATGTAGAAAACTAGCTAAATCTATGTTTTGATGATTAACAAATTAATTTGAGTAAGTCTTGGCTACTAACAAGTTTGTGGAAATGTTTAAGGAATAATCATTTGAAGAAAATCAAGTATAGAAGCCAAGTCGTATCCCAAGTCGACTCCAGCATCGACTTCAAGCGTCCAGAGTTGAAAAAGTGGAAACGGACATGACGAAGTCGCAGGCGAAGTCGACTCCAGGTGCGACTTGGGTAGCCAAGTCGCAAACGAAGTCGACCTCGATATCGACCTCAGATGACAAAAACTGTCCAGAGTCGAAGCTCAGAACACGAAGTGCCGAAGTCGCACCCCAAGTCGACTCCACGTGCGACTTGAGGTGAAGTCGCAGCCGAAGTCGACTCCGACATCGACTTCGATCGGGCAGAGACGATTTTTCAGAAGATAAGCTGGAATGCATATTCAAGATGAAATCAAGTCATGAGTCCAATGCGAAGCAAGGAGCTTGAATCAATCATGCAAGGGTCAAGCTCTTCAAGATTCACAAGATCCAAATGTTCAAGATTCAAGGATTTAAGGTTTGCAAATCTTGGAGCTAATGAAAGCAAGACACCATGATCCAAAGAGTAACAAAAATTGCAAAGGAATTAAAAGGCTTGAGAAAGACTAAGCAAAACAAAAGTTTCCAAGTTCCAAGTTCATGAAGCCAACTGTCGAGGTGAAGTCGAACCCGAAGTCGACTCCACCTGCGACTTGGGTCAAGTCGAGAACCCAAGTCGACCCTGACTAGAACTTGAAGTTGCGACGGAGAAGCGAAGTCGCACCCGAAGTCGACTCCATCTGCGACTTGGGTGAAGTCGCATCCGAAGTCGACTCCACATGCGACTTGGGTCGCAACGGTCGGAATTTATTCGAACGTTGGCGCATTAAATGAGCGCCACCTACCTTCTAACGTTCGGATTCCCTCCAAAATTATAAATAGCATTCATGGTGGACGAGGGAAGTAGCTGAGAAACATTAAGTGTGCTTAACTACCATCTTCAAGAGCTTTAAAGAGATCAAGTAAATCAAAGAGGAAGAACTTTGCTTCAAATTGCAAGAGCTATATTTCAGAATCTCCAAAACCATTACAACAAGTTCTTCTCTGCGCCAAATCTGCTACTACACAACTGTAAAGTGTAATTTTCTTACTGTTTCATTTGTTTGTGTTGAACTTGATTTAGTTTGAGGAACTAAGATCAAGTGTAAGCAAAGTAGTGTGTGATTGGAGTGTGACTCATCACCTACTTGTGCTGTGATTTGTTGATGCCCCCTAGAGCTGGAATCTAGAAGAGAGCAGTGGCTCTAATTGTATTGAGAGAATACAATAGTGGAACCCAAGTCACAAGGAGTGTGAGCTTGGAAGAGTGGAGTAGAGAGGTTGCCCGAACCACTATAAAAATCTTGTGTGTTTGATTTATTTATCTGCTCTCTACATTATATTGCTTTCCATTTCGATTCTTCATTAAGGGGACTGGATTAATTCGGGGTTAAGTTTCTGTTTAAGTTATAAATTTTTTAAATACCCAATTCACCCCTCCCCTCTTGGGTTTTGCCATTAACTCGGGACCAACAGGAGAAGCCTGAGCCGAGGAAGACGCTGCTGCAGGTGGCGAGCGACGGGCGGTGGCGATCTGCTGTTGCGATGCAGGCGGTGGCGGTGACGGCGGGCTGGACAGGATAGCGGCGCTGGAGGGGAACTGGGGCAGCAGGGCGATGGCGGCAGGGGTGGCTGGCGGGCAACTAGGTTTTCCGACTTTGGGGCTTTGGGAAGAAGAAGGAAGGAGTTTTGCATAAAACCCCCTGGACAGAAATTTACAGAATAAACCCTTGGCCATAAATTTACAGAAAACCTCTTTACTTTTATCTATTTTCCTCTGCGCATGGGCTTGGGCATTATCAAGCTTGCCCACTAGGCCCAGATATTGGCCCATTTCAGCAAGCCCATTTCGGTCCATTGCACCTGGGCGGGCCAACTTCTCAAGCTTAACCTTACAGGCCCATGCGGGCAACCTGTTAACTATCCAGGCCCAAACCCAACAGCCCAATAAATGACACGTGGCATGCTTATGACCGTCCAACTATAAATTAACATAATTTTTTATCCTCTTATCCAAATTAGACGATCCAATAGTAGTTTTCTATGTTTTTGAACATTTTGGATCTAATGGAAGGGTCTGATTGAACTAAATAGGTCAATAAATATAAGTTTTTGAATCTTTATGCAAATACATGCAAATACATGCAAATTATGAATTATACGTGCAATTAATTCATGTGATTAGTTTATGAATGTCTAGTAAGCAATTTATTTATGATTTATTGCTTTCTATTTAATTTTAAGCAATTCATATTAATAATTTTGACTATGTATTTCTAGTTGCCCCAAAGGGTCTAAAATACATTTTCAAAATTTTTAAATAATGGAGAGAATATATTATTTTTTATTTTTTTTTCAAAACAAAAATTGCAATTAATTGTTATTATGCAATTTATGTTTAATAAATATTGTTCATCTTTATGTCTTTTGTTGCCCTGAAGGGTCTAAGATGTTTAGTTAATCAAACTTATTAAAAGAGAGAATAACATGATTTTTTCTCTCATCATAGAAATTGCATTATTAAAGAATATTATATTATAGTTCTGCCCGAAGGTGGCTATAATTTAATATTTTATCAATAATTAACTAGAACTGCATAAACGCGGGAAATTTTCTGGTGGGGATTTCTTGACTTTGTGTATTCATAATTAATTATTGAATATTGTTATTTATCATAGCATTATTGAATATAATCATGCATTATTGTTTGTGTGATTAATTTTGAAAATTAGCTGTGATTAATTATTGTTAATGAAATTGTTACATAAAAATTTATCTAAATCATAATGGTGACGTGAGCTTAATCTTTTCTGTTATAGCTATGGCTCCTGTTCCTCAATCTCATCTGTCTAATATCTCGACACTCAATGGATCAAATTATTCTGATTGACATGAGCAATTACTTATTACCTTAGGATGTTTGGATCTAGATTTAGCCCTTCGTGTTGCAAAACCTAAAGACTTAACGCCTGAAAGTACTGATAGTCAAAAGATTCAATTTGATAAATGAGAGTGTTCTAACAGGTTGTCTCTTATGATTATAAAGAGTACAATAGAAAGGAACATCATGGGCTCTATTTCTGACCCTGAAAATGAAAGTACCAAAACTTATCTTGACTCAATTAAGAAAAAATTTAGTGGGTTAGATAAAGCATTGACTGGAATGCTCACTAACAAATTGACTTTAATGAAATATGATGACATTTGTGGAGTGCGAAAGCACATAATGGAAATGTCAAATATAGCTGGGAAACTTAATGAACTGGGGATGAAAATCTTTGACTCTTTCCTAGTCATATTTGTCTTAAACTCTCTTCCATCTCAGTTTTCACAATTCAAAATCACCTATAACACACAAAAGGAGAAATGGACTTTAAATGAATTAATATCCATGTGTGTACAAGAAGAAGAAAGATTACAGCAGGATGGATCAATGACTATCAATTTCACATCGACGCCTAAGCAGTACAAGTCAAAGAAAGAAAAAAGGAAGAATAAATTTCCATTAAAGAAAGGCTTAGAGGAAGGACCGAAAAAGTCCGCTAAAAAGTGTCATTTCTATAAACAGAAAGGACATTTTAAGAAAGATTGTCTCAAGTGAAAGAATTGGTTCGAAAAGAAAGGTAAAAATGATGTACATGTTTGCCTTAAAATCAATTTCATAAATGTATCATCTAATTTATGGTGTATTGACTCTGGTGCTGCTATCCATGTTTCAAACTCTTTACGGGCATTCCATTCAACCCGCAACCCAAAACTGCATGAGTTATCAATCTTAATGGGCAATGACCAAGTCTAAAGTCAAAGCAGTAGGAAATTGTAGGCTTCGCCTTGATACGTGACATTTTTTAAAATTGCATGATGTTTTCTATGTTCCGTCAATTTCTAGAAATCTAATTTCTTTGCCAAAACTTGATGTAATGGGTTATTCTTTCAGTTTTGCAAATTCAAAGTTTTCTTTATTTAAAGATTCTATTTTAGTTGGAATTGGAACATTGTTTAATAGTTTATATCAAATAAGTGCAGATTGCTCATTTATTAATTGTTCATCTACCTTAAATGTATGTGCTAGTACTAAACGTGGTATGATTGATGAAAATTCCTCCATGTTGTGGCATAAAAGGTTGGATCACATATTGAAAGAAATGATGCTAAGATTAGTAAAAGATGGGGTATTACCTAATCTAGATTTTACCGATTTTGGCATATGCATCGATTGTATTAAAGGAAAACAAACCAAAACCCAGAAAAAGAGTACCATAAGAAGCAACGGACTTTTAGAATTGATCTACACCGATATTTGTGGTCCATTCTCATCATGTATTTGAGGTGAAAAATACTTTATCACGTTTATTGATGATTTTTCACATTATGGTTATATTTTTCTATTGTATGAAAAGTCTGATTCTTTAAACACTTTTAAAATATTCAAAGAGTTAGTAAAAAAGAAATTGGATAGGAAAATTAAAGTTGTGAGATCTGATAGGGGTGGTGAATATTATGGTAAACACGGTCAATTAGGTCGAATTCTTGGTACATTTGCTAAATTTCTAGAAGAGAATGGTATTGAACCTCAATATACGATGCTTGGAACTCCCCAACAAAATAGTGTTGCTGAAAGGAGAAATCGTACTCTCATGGATATGGTGAGAAGTATGATTAGTAACTCATCCTTACCCTTATTCTTGTGGAGTGAAGCCTTGAAAACTGCTATGTATATCCTCAATAGAGTTCCCAGTAAAGCTGTTCCTAAAACTCCATTTGAGTTATGGTCAGGTAGGAAACCCAGTTTGAGGCATATGCATATTTAGGATTGTCAAGCAGAAGCAAGGATACTCAACCCATAGGAAAAGAAATTGGACCCAAGGACTATTAGTTGTTTCTTTATTGGGTATCCAGAATGGTCTAAAGGGTATAGATTTTACAGTCCGCCTCATAATACTAGGATCATTGAGAACGGAACAGCTCGGTTCATTGAGAATGACAAAAATAGTGGGAGCACAACTCCACGAAATGTGGAATTTGAGGAGATCAGAGATCTTTTCTCTGGTTCATCACTAATAGATGCAAGAACTGAGATTGTTGATCATAATATGACAAATCAACAACCAGAAATTGCTGTGCAACCCACGGAAGAGACTAATAATGAATTGATCTTAATTCCAAATGACATTCATCAAGACAATAATGTAGAACATATTAATGAGCCAAGAAGGTCTAATAGAATAAGGAGACCTGCTATTTCAGATGACTACATTATATATTTGGAAGAATGTATTGACGATCCTTGTATTAAAAATGATCCATTGACATTCAAAGAATGCTATGAAAGATGAAATGGAATCCATGTTTCAAAATAAAGTTTAGGAACTTGTTACGTTGCCTAAAGGGAGTAAACCTGTTGGTTGTAAATGGATATTCAAAACCAAACGAGACCCTAAGGGTAATGTAGAAAGGTATAAGACCAGACTTGTTACTAAAGGATTCACTCAAATAGAAGACATTGATTATAAGGAGACATTTTCACCAGTCTCTAGAAAAGACTTATTCAGAATCATTATGGCATTAGTGGCTTACTTTGACTTAGAGTTACACTAAATGGATGTAAAGACGGCATTCCTGAATGGGGATTTAGAAGAGGAGGTGTACATGATGCAGCCTGAAGGATTTGAAATGGAAGGAAAGGAGACATTAGTATACAAATTAAAGAAATCTATATATAGACTTAAACAAGCTTCCCGATAGTGGTATTTAAAGTTCAACAAAGTTATCACTTCCTTTGGATTTACAGAAAACATCATTGACCAATGTATATATCTAAAGTTGAGTGGGAGCAAGTTTATATTTTTGATTCTATATGTAGATGATATTTTGCTTGCTACTAATGATTTAGGTCTTTTACATAACACTAAAAGTTTCATTTCTGAACATTTTGATATGAAATATATATGTAAGGCATCATGTGTTATAGGAATTGAGGTCCATCGAAATAGGCCTAAAAGACTTTTAGGGTTATCACAGGCCCGTATATCAATAAAATTTTAGAAAGATTCCAAATGTTCAACTGCTCATCTTGTAAAGTGCCAATCTTTAAGGATAAAAAAAATGGTCTGCATCAGTGTCCATAGAATAATGTATGCTCAAGTTTGCACACGTCCTGACATCAGTTATGCAATGAGATTACTTAGAAGATATCAAAACAATCCAGGAATGGAACATTGGAAAGCAGTAAAGAAAGTGATGCGATATCTCCAAGGAACTAAAGATTATGAGCTCACGTATGCAAAAACTGATCAATTAGAAGTGATCGGTTACACAGATTCAGATTATGCTGGTTGTACAGATAGCGGAAGATCCACATTAGACAATGTTTTCTTATTAGCTGGTGGAGCAGTTTTATGGAAGAGTGAGATACAAAATCGTATAGTTAACTCTACCATGGAAGCTGAATTTGTTGGCTGTCATGAAGCATCCTCTGTGGCGCCCCGAACCGGGGTGCCTAGAAGTCTTACTCCATGATCTTGTCGATTGGTAAATGTGACTCATGATTGTTGCCCTGATCACGCGGCGGGTTCTTAATTGGATCTCGTCCAATTTTTTTTCTTTTTCTTTTCATCACATAAGCATACACTTTATTCATATTAGACTCATCCATATTATCAAAAACCATTCATATCTTTTTTTATTGAAATAATTCACATAAGTACAATCATGTTTGTAATATCCATAAAATATGTCTTCAACATGATTATTATACATTTGTCCCTTTGGACGCATACATAGAACTGCAATTAAATTTGCAGGTCATTTCTACCTGGCATCCTTTATGAATCAGCTCTATAGCCTGTTTGTCATTTTGAAAACACATATGAGTAATAATACTCAGTAAACAAGCATTTTTCTTTGGCAAGTTAACATTTTCCTTGCATTCAAATGCATTTCTTTCCATTTAATAGGAGACACTTACCAAGTGATCAACTACCAATGGAATAGAAATCTTTTCGTAAAAATCTTTTTATAAACATTGGACGTGCAAATGCTTCCTTTCCATTCCTTATATAGACCTTCGTGTATGGGTACGTTAGTCCAGGAAACATCTCACATAGCATGGTCAAATACTCCGGCTCTTTCTTCGACTTGGCCTCGTCAAGGGGGACCTTGTGTCCTTTGCCTTGATTAGCCTACATGGTCTCCTACATGCATGACTTTTGATTTTTCCGCCATTATATACCACTTACACCAGGTGATTTGTCATTCTCATGTAGAGAATTATTTACACCATCCCTTTTTGAAATATTGTTTCGATAAAACATCATGTAAACCTTTTCATACTTATGCATTTCATAAAAATGCAATGCATTCATTCACATATGACTTTCCTTTGCCTCCACCCTCTTGGGAGGACGCTGCCGGCACACAGCCCTTGCGACTCAGCAATAGTGAAGTGGGATCCCCGATCCGCTTACTACCTCCACCAAAGCCTCTTCCTTGTGCACCATGTTCATACATACATATGCCGGCATAACATGAATCATAAACTTCATAAAAATCATTTGAGAAGCAAACAAACATTTATCATTTCAAACATTATAGGAGTGACAATCCTTAAACACATTTCATAATCATATTTGCAATCATTTGCAATATTTGAAAATCAATTTCAAAATAGAACTTGCTTACCTCCTCAGTCTGTGTCCTCCACCTTTTATTTTCCTTTTCCTATACAAGAAAAAATGATATTTTACCTGTATCATTTTATGTCTTAGTTTACTTCCCATGCATGCTTTATAATCATTAATTACCTTATTTCTATAGAGGTTAATCTTATAAATATACTTGGTCATTACCTCCTTATATGAATTTTTATCCATAAATCCTTTAAAAATACCATCCATATATTCTCATAAATATATAAAAATAAATCTCAATTTTTTTCCAAAATCTCGCTGTTAACTGTTCATAATTACTGTAGTAGATTACTGTAGCAAATCACTGTTCACCTGAGGTTAGTGTTCACAGCGACGTGGGTTACTGTTCATGGGTTCCAAAAATTGATATTTTTTCAAAAAGTAAAAAATACCATGACATAGCTTATTCTTAGTATATCATGGAAAATTTCATACATTTTGAATTTATCATCATTTACTTAACTAAATAAATTATTTTCTCCATATACTAAAAATCAACATAAATTCACTTAAGCATAATCCTTAATTCCAAAAATCATGAAGTTAATATATCATCATTCCAACATCATATTCATTCATCCCAAATAATCGTTTATCAATTTGGGAGTATTATTTACACATATCATATGTTATCCTTCCGAATGCTCTATCTTTGCTCCAAATTTTTGATATTTTTGCATAATTCCAATTAAATATTATAACTATACTTATTTTCTCATGCTTAGGTATTATCTAAGCATGGTTTTACCCTAGTTAGCATCCAAAAGAAATTTGGAAAGAAATCACTTATCCGACGTGGAGTCCCTCTTTTTCTCACACTTTTTCTCTCTAACTTTCTCCTCAAGGCTAAAATGTGGTGGGGGTGAAAAATGCTCAAATGGAGCTGGAAGAATGATGCCTTGGACGTCCACCCCTTGGCCCTATTTATAAGGCTTGATTTTTTAAGAATTTGAAATTTACCCCCTTGCTTGATGTATTAAATTATAAAATGATATTTTTTCTAAATTTGAAAAATTCATTGAGCCAAGAGCAACCCACCCTACACCAGCTCCAGGCCCCCTATAGCAGCTCTATTTCCATGATTTTTTTGATTTTTAAAATTATTTAATTTAGGCTAATTAAATCTTAGCCATTGATCTCGGATGAGGATGAATTTAAACCATTAATTTTTGGTCAAATATCCACCCACCCCCCTACCATGCCCCTGCAATAGCTGCTGTTCATTTATCATTTTTATTAATTTATTAATTATTTAATTTAATAAAAAGTCAAAAGTAGCATTAATGAAAAATTAAGCTACTTTTTGATCTCCTTTTGATGTTTCATCTTGACCCTTAATTTATGATTTTCATCACATCTTAAACCATTCATCATGTCCATCATGAATTTTTAACTATCCATAAAAAATTTATCTAAATCTAACGCCCAAATTGCAAATTATGAATTTTTCTTTATTTTTCCACTAAAATCCAAAATTGGATTAAAATATAAAAAAGAAATACTATTTTGTCTTTTAGTGATTAAATCTCTTTTTTGTCTTTTTGTGATTAGGTTAATCCAAGTGATTAACTCTTAATCACCTCGGTTACTATTCACATACACTATGCACGTGGTTTAATTCCACAATTACATTTCTTAACCTCTAATACACATGTTTTCATACTCATGATTATATATTTTATTAAAACATTACCTAGGGTTTACAACCCTAGGGTTTTGTACACGTGTCTTAGATTGGGGTTTCACATCCTCACATGCACTGTGGTTGAGGAAATTTATCTCGGAGCTTAAAATTATGGACTCTATCTCTAGGCCTCTAAGAATCAGTTGTGACAATTTATCAGCGATTAGCTTCTCCAATTATAGAAGAATTACTGGCGCTAACAAGCGTATTGATGCTAAGTTTATGTCAGTACAAGAAAGGATTAATGATCATCTAATATCGATTAGTTTTGTTGGTACCACTGACATGATTACTGATCCCATGACTAAGGCTCTAGCACCTAAGGTTTTCTCTGAACATATAAGAAATATGGGTATTGTTACATGAGACAATTATTGATGTAATCGATACATTTTGAGATCTCATATTGGATGATTATTTTCTTTTGTTTCATTATGGTATTTTGTTAATAATTATATGTGATTGGAAACAAAAGATTTTATCTATTTGATATTAATGTGGGACATTATTAATCACATAATTGTAAATCTACCATAAAGAACTTAGTTAAGCAAGTTTGTTAATATCGTGGTGCATAGAAGGAAGTATGTTACATATTGCATATAACCGCCATGATCCATATTGACAAATTTTTCTTAACTTAAGTATTAAAGTTGGATTACATATGTAATGACTGGGCATATTTTTCAAATGAGTGCACTTGTCCGGTAATTTTTCAAATGTTAAATCCAAAGATTGTATTTTAAGTATAATTTTTCTTTTCTTTCTTATTTTTTATTTTTAATTAGGCCAAGTGGGAGAATGTTAGAATTAACCCCCATTAAAGGTGTCCTAATTAAATAAGGAGTCTTTGATTTAAAGATAGCCCTGCGTATCTTAGATACGTACGCAATCCGAGTCCAGGTGGAACTGTACTTCTACTAAGAGTTATGTTGGGAAGGGCTCTATATATAGAGAAGTCTGGGTCCCTCTCTCACACGGGCATATCACAAGTGGTTCTCATCTACCGCTAGTATCACAGGGAGAAGTGCTGAGGGAAAAGATCTCGTACTCTACTCGGTCTACAGGTGGAATCTACACACACATGGATTCAGGTATGCTTCCGCATCACATGATTTCCAACAATTAGGCCTCCATTGGAGTTCGATGTCAATGGAGAATTCAGAGAAGAATGGTTTCCATCTGGGTTCGAAGAGAGGATTACGGAGCGGAAACAAGGGATGTTGGTGTGGAGATGGGCGCCCTAGGTGGAGATTCTATCGCACCCATCGACTAGTGCATTTCTCAGCCACTGTGGCTGGAATTCAACGATAGAGGGATTGACAAGAGGCATTCCGTTGATCGAACTGCCGCTTTCAGGAGAGCAGTTTTACAATGTGATGATGCTGGTTGAGTTGGGGGTGTGTGTGGAGGTCACAAGGGGGAACACTACAAAGATGGAGAAAGGGAGATTGGAACACGTGATAGACATGGTAATGAGAGGGATGGGCGAAGGAGAGGAGATGAGAAAGAAGGTATTGAAGGTGAAGGAGATGATCGAGGAAGCTGTAAGAGAGGATGAAATGTCCATTGGCTCTTCAGTGAGGGGCTTGGATGATTTTTTGATGACCGCCCGCCTGTCGACAAAGGTAAATGCCGGCAGGGCACCTGATGTTGATTTCAACGGCCGAATTGTTCTTTAGTATTTGATCAGTAAATGGAATTTTCATATAAGTGTGTTGTACACATCAAATTTTACTTTTAGTTGTTGATGTATGAGAGCTGTTTCCGGGTGATAAACCTGTGAAAATGTGGTGAAATGTTGCCTGTATACATGGTAGTGACATACCACATGACATGCGCTAGCCCCAAAAATATGCTCATTCAAAAGTATTGTATTCAGTTTGGAAAAACAAATTAAAGAGCTTCTGTTCATTGCATTGTAATTATCCGTAGTTCGTTGATATGTACATAAATTTTATTGAAATAAGTTAACAAAAGATACCTTTCATTTTGCAACTTGAATCAATATCCTAGGTTAACAATTCAGGTCAATTTTGAAAATTTTGGTTTTTCAAATATTTATTCAACATAAATGCTTTCTAGTCATAATCCCAATTTCCATCTCTTGTCCTATCTCTTGTCCTGCTTAATTCAAGAGTGCAAGGCGGCGATTGTAAAGGCTACATGTATAAGATCCTAACAATTATATCAATCTAAAATTATTGTTATGCTAATCTTTTTATAGATTGATTAAGCAAAGCATTATGCAATGCCATCCTTAAATTAGGTGAATCTTCAATTTTTTTATTATTGCCCGACTATGCTAATCTTTTTTATAAATTGATAACGTAGAGCATGACCTAACCCTAGCCTTAATGGTGTCTTTCTTTCGATTTTTGCTTTTTTTATCTCTCTAAATTTGCCTATTTACTTTTAGATCATGAGTTTTATATATGAGAAATGATCCTATTAGCCTCGACAAACCAAATGTCCTACTTAGCCTACCTCGGAAAATTCATTTATAATAATTTTTTAATTTTTTCTTCGTACACTAATTTATGTAAGTGTATTTAACATATAAATCAAGTTTTACCATTTTTGGATATGTGTATATATTTTTTTGATATTTTAAAACTTCTATGTGTATATATGTATTCAAAATACCTCTATCTTTAAAAATCTCAAAAAAATATGTACATATATCCAAAAATGATAAAACTTAGTTTATATATTAAATACACATAAATAAACAAGTGTATGAAGAAAAAAATTATTATATATGAGTTTTTTGAGGTGAGCCAAGTAAGATGTTTGCTTAGCCCAGGCTAACAGGATCACTCGTCTTTATATATTTACTTTTTAAACCTCGTAATTTTACTTTTTTGCTTTTTAAACCTCAAAGTTTTTCCTGTGGATAACTCATATGACTTTCGTCATCTTCAATTAAAAGAGAAAAATACCTTTCCATGTGGAAGTGGATGTGGGCCCACATGAGTCGATTAATTAGTTGAGTCAACTCATCATATAGAAAAGATGTGGTCTATGTGAGTTGACTCATCATACGAATAGAATGTAGCCTACATGAGTTGAATCATCTGTGAAATCAACTCATCATATGGGCAATAAAGTAAATGTGGGCTTACATGGCTTTTTGAGTTGACTCATCATATGGTTAGGGAAGTGGATGCGAGCCTACATAAGTCGACTTACCAATTAAGTTGACTTCATCGTATGGAAAAGGAAGGACATTTTCATCTTTTCAATTGAAGATAACAGATGTTACATGAGTTTATTCTTGGTACAGGGTTTAAAAAGCAAAAGAGGCAAATTTACGTAGTTTAAAAAGCAAATATAAAACTCTTCAGGTTTAAAATACAAATACACAAACTGAGAAGGACTAACATGCAAAAAATTCAATCTTTCTTTTCCTCATTTATTATTATTATTATTATTATTATTATTATTATTAACTAAATGAGACCTGTTTGGTCTCTCTTCCTCGTCTTTTATTATTATTATTAGTCAAATGAGACCTCTTTAAGTACCTATTCTTTATTATATTTTTTAGGAAAGTTTACAAATAGACCCACATGGTTTTACCATAATTATTGTTGCATCAATATAGTTTCAAAAATTACAAATAACTATCACATAGTTTGCATATATTTTCAAATATATCCATGTTGTCATGACTCTTTCACGACAATATGCTGCATGTGTATATTTGCAATTATATTTAAACAATAAGCGGACATTATGCAATTATAAAATTATATGGATATATTTTGAATAAGATTAGAAATTACTTAAATAATTCTAAAATTATTAATTTTAATATTTAGAAAGAATATATATACAAATATCTAAAATTTATAAAAAGTATAATTTACAAATATAGCTCCATATTTTTTGTGTCGTACATTTGAATGACCGGACAACTAATGGGGAACAAATTCAGGGGAAGAATAAATGAGGTAAGAGTTTCTATCCAAATTCGAACCATGGACCTCCCACCCTACACACCCTTATACACATTCACATTAACCACTTAGTCATACAAATGATGACTAACTCCTTATATCGATCATATAACATATGCACTCACTTAGTTTTAAAATTTGTAGATTAGTCTACAATTTGTATATATTTACAAATATTCCCATATCGTTACGACTTCATCATGTTTCAATCATAGTATGGGTATATATTGCAAATATATGAAAACTACGTGGAGGTTATTTACAATTTTTGAAACTTGTGGATATATTTATAAATTATCATTTTTATTCTTACTACTAGTTGAATTTTTAACCAAGTGGAATGTGTTCAGACCACCTAATTTTCACTCTAAATTACTGTGATTTTTTAAGTGCTTACTTTATTAGAAATTTTCAAAAATAAAAATATATGATATATGATACATAGGGCATGCTTGGCAAATGGGAAAAAAGAAAAAAGAATTCTCTACTTTACTTTACTATGCACTTCTCTATATAACTACCGTACTTTATAATCATTTTTTCACATCTTTTCATATAATTACCTTATTTATTTCAACTTTCTTTTCTCTAATCGTACTCATTAACCTATCATATTCCATCATTACCCTATATATTTTCAAAAAAAAAAAATTTACTAAAAATTTCCCCTTGATTTTCCCTCTTCCCAAATACATCCATAATATCGTAAATATATAAAAGAATATTATAGTTAGGTGGTAGTAATGGATATCGCTAAATCTTAGATTTCCTTAAAATCTTAAGTCGCGACCCAAGTCGACCATGGTTAATTGAAGTCGATTTCACTGAGGTTGAATTTGGGCTTCTTAAATCGACCTAGCTTGTTAGCCAAACCTTATTTATTTCTTAAATTCTTTCTAAATTCAATGTATTTCTCACCCTTAATCTAAATCTCAATGCACACATTTAATATTAACCTAAACATATTGTTCACACAATGCATCATGTAGTTTCCTATGCAAAACAATCATAATCATCCACTTTGGCTAATACTATTCTTTAATTTTTAGGGTCTATCATACTCATTTATTTTCTTATTTTATAAAATGATTCTATTAGGAGTGGTTTAATGAATATATCTGCAATTTGAGTTTTAGTGTTCATGTGTTTTAAACAAATATAATAATTATTGATATTTGTCTAATAAAATGATATCTAATATCTATGTGCTTAGTTATTGAATGCAAAACTAAATTTTCAGTTAAACAAATTGCACTTACGTTATCACACCTAATTAGAATATCATTGTAATTTAAAGTGTAGTCCACTAATTATTGTTTCATCCATAAAATTTGAGTAGAACAACTTACAATTGCTATGTATTAGCTTTTGTGGTGAAAAGAACAATACTAATTTATTTTTATAAAAGCCAAGAAACTAATAAATTTTCAAGAAATCGAAATATTCCACGAATGCTCTTCCTATCCACCTTATATCCTATGAGGTCTATGTTTGAATAACTTCTTAAGTCAAATGTAGAATCTTTAGAATACCATAAACCTAGGTTTTGTGTGTCAACTAGGCACTTGAATATTCTTTTTACCGCGAGCAAGCGTAACCCCTTAGGATTTGATTACAATCTAGAGCATACACATACACTAAATAAAATATCTAGTCTACAAGCAATCAAATAAAGTAAAAACAAAATCATACTTCTATAAGGCGTTGATCAATAGGTTTACCCTTTTCATCTTTGTCTATTTTGATGGAGGTGTCTATTAGCATTGTTGCTCCTTTGCATCCTTTCAAGTTAAACTTTGTAAGTATTTCTTTAATGTACTTAGATTGACATTTGTATATGTAATCTTTGAGTCATTTAATTTGCAATTCAAGGAAAAAAATTAAGTTAAACCATCATGCTCATTTAAAAATCTTCCTATATTAATTTAGAAAGATTTTTGAAAAGTGTCTCATTAGTAGCATTAAATATAATACCATCTATACATATTTGTAAAATCAAAATGCTTTTATTTTCATTTTTAATAAACAAAGTAATATCTACCTTTTCTCTTTTGAATCCATGATCAATGAAGAATCTTATAAGACTTTCATCCCAAGCTCTTGGTACTTGTTTTAGTCCATACAATCCTTTGATTAATTTATAAATATGATTTATTTGATCCATTTTCTTCAAAGCCAAGTAGTTGCTCAACATAGACTTCTTCTTTAAGATAACCATTTTAAAACAAAATTTTGATATCTATTTAAAATAATTTAAAACTTATATGAGATGCAAAATAAAGTAAAATTCTTATAGCTTCAAGTCTAACTATTGTGGCATGCGACTCTTCAAAATTTGTTCATTCTTCTTGTGAATACCTCTTTGCTACTAGTCTTACTTTGTTTATAACCATTAGTCCACTTTTCAAGTTTATTACTAGAGACCCATTTAGTTCTAGTCGCTAAATGCTTTTTTGGTCTAAGAGTAAGCTTTTATACCTTAATTTTTTCTAATTGATTTAGCTCTTATTGCATAACCATGATCCAATTTTCATCTTCCAAAGCTTGACTAATTATATTTTGCTCAATATTTGAAGCAAAGCCACAGTGTCTATATACATTTTGTCTAGAACCTCTTGTACTCACACCATTATATATGCTTTCAATTACTTGTTTAACTTGATAATCTTACCTGAATTTTAAATTGATAAGGGTTTTATAGGAAACATTAACTTCACTTATCTCTTGTGGTTACTCGGTTTGATCTTGATATTGCTTAAGTTCTTCTCCTCCTTTATCTTTCACTTGTATCTTTTTTTCGTCATTTGATAAATTTTTTGCATCATTTTACCTCATCTTTTATCTTTCTTATTATTGCCAAATGTAATAGTGCCTCCATTGCATGGCTTCAGTACATTAAAGAGAGTTTTGTTCTCGATCATATGTCTTAAGCGGTCACTATCAATAAACCATATGTTATTTGGCATTACTTTAAGACACACATGTAAAATAATTCAAGATTTACTTATTCTTTTGGTACCTATCTTTTGGGTCTAATTATGTTAGTATATGAGTTTAATGCAGCTCTACCATTCCTAGGTGGTACACAAGCTAGGTTTTTTAGCATCTAGATCAATTCGATTTCTTTTTCATGCAATTTCGTGGTTCTATAATAAAGACTTTGTGACCAAACTTGTTGCAAAAATTGCATGCATTATGAATTCTTTGTGGAACACACCAAGTGTTCGATAGTTACCAAGTGAGTCTTCTTACCCAAACAGCTTTTATTTGTTTTTTTTGGTCTTTGATTGCTGTTGATTTGGTTTAAGAATTAATCCATTTTGGTGCTTTAGTATTATTGTATTTACATGGCTCAAACCTTGAGTATCTAAGTCCCTTTTATTAGTTTGAGTCATTATTTTAAGGAACATTTAGATATTTTCGCCTAGGTTTGAAAATCTTACTAATGAATCATTTAGAATGTGATTCTTTTTCTTCAATTGGTCTAATTCAATTGTTATTCCCTTTACTTCTTCCACTAGGAATTTGACTCTTTCAACATATTTACTATTCACAATTATAGTTACATCAAATTATTTTTTTTCCCTTTTGTATTTGATACCAAGATTTTTTTATCTCATCACAGAATGCATCATATGCTTGTTGTAATTTCTCTTACCCTGCACATTTATCACATTCATTCGATGATGAAGAAATTAAATGGGAAATGGAATGATAAAGTTTAGAGAATTCTCTTCATCACTCATTTGAGTGTTATCAATTGCATTGTTATTTGTAATCTCACTGCAAGTGCACAGGTTGTAGATTGTAGTACATAAAATATCGATCCATAGGGAATTCGGGACTATAAATTTTGCTTTTAAACACTTTCATATCGAATATAAAGAGATCGAAGTGAATAAAATGGAATAGAAAGTAGCAAAGTGGAAAGAGAAAATAAACTTTGAAACTAGAACGAGTATTAGAAAACAATGATGTAAGTACCTTAGGTCTAGAGTTTCACATGCATCTTCTATTATGGATAGTGGTATAATTATTTAATCTGGATATCGTTTGTTAAAGAAAAACAAACCTTAATTTATCTTTGCACCTTCTCTTGAAACCTACAAGGTGTACTCTAATTTTTTAATCATATATTCTTATGAGATTAAGTTGATTAGAATCTATTAAGTTTTGTGGCTTGTTCATGGAATTCTTCAAGATTATCATGTCTATTCTCATGATTTTAGATTTCCACATTTAATATCTTCATTATTGTATATTAGATTTCTACCTCTCAGTTTCATCACTTAATATATAGAATTATATCATAGTAAAGGCCCATGAGCAAAGCAAGCATTAAAATTTAAGATATTAAATTAATAACAATATCCATCCTAAATAAATTAAAACCACACACTCTGCTACATTGTACACATGCTATATTCGAAATCCTAGATTTAAGACTTAGCCTAGCATGTTTAAGTCCAAAATAAAATTAAAACGCAAATTCATCTAAAACAAGATAATTAAAATTCAAAAAGAAAAAGAAAAAGAAAAGCTTATTGGTTGAAAATCTTATTGATGTATTGGCCGTTCCACGCAACTCGCCGTTTCGCGTGTCTTCCCCCTTATCTCCACCCTGCTGCTCCTCTCTTTTTTCTGCTGTGTAATTCCCCCTTTCATCTGTCCGGCACCTCCTTTTATAAGCTAGATTTTTTTGCATCAAAACAAGGAATACGCAGATTACTTCTCTGCTGAGTTGCTACGGACTCTTTCTTGCGCGATTCAGATTGCGTGCTGTATGAGTGGGCGGTGGCGGCTTGGACTGTTAGGATTGATCTTTGATAGGCAGTGGATTAATTCAACATATCTGGACGGTCAGCTTGCTTCTTGAACAGTGTGGATTTGCTTGGTTTAGCTGGGCGGCGCTGATTGAAATAGGCATCAATTTCTGGATGTTGCATCATGGATGATCATCTAATGATTTTTTTCAGATGATTTAAACGGTCTAGATGCTTTGGAAGCTACTTAACGGTGCTAATCTATTGGATAATTGACGGCTTGGACACCATGGGACCCACTAGTTGGACAGCTAAAATTCAGATGGCTTGCTTGATATTAAAAAAAATGGTGCTTATTTCTAGAAAACTTGGATCAGCTGATCAGGACGGTTGGGATTTTCTCCAAACTAAATCAAAATTTTCACGACTATAAAGGTTGGAATGCTTGGACGGTGTGCTGAAAAATCTGAATGTGTTCTTGTGGGGCCCACTTGTTGCAATCTGTTTGCCTGTATAAAACAAATATTTTAATTTATTAGTTAATCAAATTATTAGACAAGTGATTAATATGTTAACATTATTTGAAGCCCAATTCTTACGACAATTATTTTTAATATCGAACACATTTGATTTTATAGCAACAAATAAAAAATATAATATCAATGCAAAAGATTACAAAAATCATTTAATTCTCTTAAAATTAATATTTAATACTTGTTTGTTGCAAAAACATATTTTAAATCAAGTTTCATATTATACTCAACTAATTATCCACCAAATTAGTATAAAATGTCCACAAAATATATTATTAATACACAATTATCAATTGCTACCCTTTATGTCTTTTACTTTTTCGATTATTGTGAGATAATTATGGATATTATTTTCTTCAATTTGTGCTATATAATAAATTCTTACACAATTTGTTGTATCTTTGTCTTCACTTGATGAACTACTTGAGGATGAGGGTGACTATTTATTCACATACATTTCTTTAGCTCTTTACTTGGAAATTTTTCTTAAATTACTTCTTTCTCTTTTATTTTGCTTCTCCTTTGATTTCTGTTCATCGGATGTAAGACATTAGGCTTGCATGTGATCAACTCCTCCACATTAAAAGATTCTTGTGGTTGTCTTGATAGACTTTTGGGAAGTTAATGTTCTTCACTTTCCTCATAAAATTTCTAAATTTTCTTATGATGAAGGTTAGTTTTTCATCATTGACTTGAGAGACGATTGAGGAGTTATCAGAGCTTTGGTTGATTTTTTCAACATCATCGCTTTCTTTCCTCTATTGTGCTCCTCGTTCTTTTTCTTGATTAGTTCATGAGATTTGAATGAACTAATCAAGTCTTTCAACTGAAATATTTTTAAATCTTTGGCCTCTTCTATGATAGTAATTTTGGGAGTCGAGGGCTCGGTAAATCTTTCAAAATTTTCATGGTCTACTTAGATTTAAAAATATATTGCCAAGACCTTTGAGTGCATTAGTTAAATTAAAAAATCTAGCAAGCGTTTTAAAAATAAATTCTTTTTCAACCATTCTAAAGCTTTCTAGTTCTCCCATCAAGATATTTCTCCTAGTTCCCTACAATTGAAAATTTTTCTCATATGTGGAGGTTAAGATATCTCATATTTCTTTAGCTATAGTGCAGGATGATACTCTATCATATTTAGCAACCATAACAGCATAGAATAACGAGTTCATAGCTGCAATATTGCTCTTGACTATTTTTACCTAATCTTCTATCCATTCAAAAGCCTTGTCCCTTTTAAGCATGGCGACACGGTTTATATGGCTATCTAGAGATTCATCTATATAGTCATAATCAATTATTCATTCCTAACTTTCAATATGCAAGGTTATTATCATTAAATATTGGTGGCGTAGTAAATGATTGTCCCTCTGCAAAAGCAAGAGTTGTTGAATTAAGATCCGTACTTACATAATACTATAACATGGCAACCCAGAAAAGTGATTCTAAGTCGTATATTTAATGCAAATTTCAAGATTAATCACACATTTATGACATAATCAATTATTATAATTAATAAATTTTAATAAAATAATTCTAAATCCACTTCCACCAGTCATGTTCACATCATTATATCTAAAGCATGAAAGGAAAAATAAAAAATTATATGTCCATTATCGACACATGCCTTTAACTAATAAAAAATTTAATGTCTCTTGAAAATTTGTCGAGCCATCCAATCTTTAGTGTTCCACTTAATTTGGTCCCCTTGTAAAATAATAGATTAGTTCCAACATGACTAGTAAGTAGAAAATAATTTGCAAATTGATAATGGCCCAATTTAAAACTTAATTAAATGATAAATAATAATTTAATTTAATAATTTTAAAAATAAAGCTTTAAATACAAAATCAAATCCTTCTGTTGAGTCCAAAAGCATCCAAAAGGTAGAAATTGACTATTTGAATATATAAATCAGAGTTATAATGACTAAATTATAATAAATGAAACGAAAGGCTAATAAGATGCGACATCATCATTAACTCTATTTGGGCTATCTTCTTGCATGTGTTGCTCCTGACTTTGGCCTGCCCAAGCGCGAACTCAGACAAAAAAGTATAGATATCGCAGTGCAATTTATCTTCAATAAATGTTTTTGCAATTACTATAATAAACAGCCCTTCCTTGCAAAATTTCTGAAGTGGATTTGTTTGCAAAAAGTCCAAAACACCAGGAAGGTCAAAGTTGGCACGCAAATCGGTGATGAAAGTAAAAAATTCCCAGCCCATTTACTCCTTCAACCTACCAAAACATTTCCGTTTAAAATAATTATATATATATATATATAAAAATATTTATATATCAATGCTACGTTCGATGGAATCTGGATTATTCTGACATAGTCATTAAATGGGTCCAAAGCAACAAACGAATGGTTGCTGATAATGTTATGAGTCAAATTTGAAGCATCTTACGCATGCTTCTCTAAATTCGTTCTAGAACATGAATTCTATTCAGAACCAAATTCTTGTGCTTATAATACCGTCCCTGTATATTTCATAAAATTAAAAAAATCATAGCCCCCACACATATGTATTAACCTATATATTTACATACATATGTGGATAAAACTATATAACTAATAATATTCGGTATAATTGTACCAAAACTCAGAAAAACAATTATTAGCAAAAATTCCATTCATACAACTTTATATTCCTATAATCCATAGGCATATAAGATTATTTATGCTAAGTACAAAACCCAAATATATTATACATTAAAAAAATCTCTATACAATTAATTGTATTAATAAATAAGCTCAACCAAAATATATATTGAAACCTAGAATCAACTCCCAAATAAAAGTCTACTTGTCTTTATAGGAAGAACAAAAATAGTAATATTATTTTTTCTCCTTTTGCAACTCTAGCTCTCGAACTTTTCCTACGGATGTTCAATATCTAGATCCATCAACTTCCCATATACCATTTATAAAGACTTCTATAGATTCTCCTAAAATTTTAAGAAAGGGAGAGAAGCGATAAAATCCTCTCACCTAGCTTAAATTTGAATTCAAACCATATTATCTCAAGGAATCCTCATCTTATCTTATCTAGTGGGACCTACATGCTGAGGAGGCAAAAGTGCAAAAATCAATATTTATTATTTTCTTATGGAAACCTACTAGAACTATAGACCTTTAAGACCCTTGAATTTTTTGTATGCCAATCAAGCTACATGGGTTGTTAGAATACCATCTAAAAATAAAAAATTAAATCCACAACGAATATAAATAATACTTAAACAGGACCCATTATTAATCATCCGGCCCAGTTGGTCAAAGGGTTAGACTCTGCCACGTAATTTACGTGGACTTTGACTGGTCAATCCTTAAAATTTTAAGGTATTTATATATACAAACGTGATCACTTCAAAAATAGTTTTAAGCGTGCTTTGATGTCACTTGTTGGTCCTGTCAGCTTGGTTTGAACTAAGAGGGGAACAGTGAATTATGTTTATAAAAAAAATTTTAGTCTAAGTATCCACCCTTTATGTGAAAGCCGCAATCCTAGGATTACACATGTAAACTTAGAGTTGTAAACTCTAAATTTTTGTACTGATTTTTATGATAAATAAAATTCATGAAATATGTTATATTTGCAAATGCGTGTATTAGAGGTTAAAATAATGCAATTGAGAATTTAACTCATGTGAATAGTGCACGTGAATACTAAACGTGAATAGTAATCGAAGATTACGGCACGTGATTAAAAGTTAATCACTTGGATTAACCTAATCACAAAAAGACGAAATAAGAATTTAATCACTACAAGACAAAATAGCATTACTTTTTATTATTTTAATATAAATTTGGATTTTAGTGAAAAAATAGAAAAAAATTCATAATTTGCAATCCGGGCGTCGAAATTCGATGAAATTTTTTATTGGTGGTTAAAAATTCATTATGAACATGATGAATGGGTTAAAATGTGATGAAAATCATAAATCAAAGGTCAAGATGAAGCGTCAAATGAAGATTGAAAAGTAGCTTAATTTTTAATTAATTTCACTTTTGACTTTTTAATAAAATAAATAATAAAAAAATAGAAAAATTAAATGAAAAGTAGCAAGTGGCAGGGACGTGCAGGGGGCAGTTGGGGCATTGACCAAATTCAATGGTCCATGATCAACCTCATCTTAAAGCAACGGTTAGGATTTATTTAGCCTAAATTAATTAATTTTAAAAAGTTTAAAAATAAATAAAAATAGGGCTGCATAGGGTGGGCTGGAGCAGGCCTAGGGTGGCTACACAAAGCTCCATGCATTTTTAAAATTTAAAAAAAATATATTTTTATAATTAAATACCTCAAGCTAAGGGGGTAAAATCTAATTTTGTGAAAAATTAAAAAGTATAAATAGGGCACGGGGGGGGGGGGGGGGACGTCCAAGGCATCAAAATCCCAGCTCCATTTGAGAATTTTCAGCTCCCAAAACCCTCCCACACGTTCAAGGAAGAAGAGGAGGAAGTTAGAGAGAAAAAGTGGGATATCTCCACTTCGGGTAAGCAATTTCATTTTAATTTTTTTTTGGATTTTAAGTAAGGTAAAATCATGCTTAGATAATTTCTAAGCATGAGAAAATAAGTATAGTAATAATGCTTAATCGGAATTATGCCAAAACATCAAAAATTTGGAGCAAAGATGGAGCATTCGGAAAATAGCATATGATATGAGAAAATAATGCTCCAAAATTGATAAATGATTATTTGGGATGTATGATTATGATAAATATGATGTTGAAATGATGATATATTAATTTCATGATTTTTGGAATTAAGGATTATGCTTAAGTGAATTTATGTTGATTTTTAGTATATGGAGAAAATGATTTATTTAGCCAAGTAAATGATGATAAATTCAAAATGTAGAAAATTTTTCATGATATACTAAGCATAAGCTATGTCATGGTATTTTTTATTTTTTGAAAAATGTCAATTTTTGGAACTCATGAACAGTAACCGCGTCTCCATGAACAATAACCTCGGATGAATAGTGATTTGCTACAGTATCCGCTACAATAAATTGCTACAGTGATTTGCTACAGTAAACAACGTGATTTTTGAGAAAATTTGAGATTAATATTTAAATCTAATGATGGAATTTTTAAGGATTTATGGATAAAAATCCACATAAGGAAATAATGACCAAGTATTTTTAAGGTTAACCTCTATAAGAAATTATGGTGGAAAATAAGGTCATAAATGAATATAACATATGTATGATAAAATATGTATATCCTTTTCACTTGTATAGGAAAAGGAAAGAAAATGATAAAGGATTTAGATTGAAGCAAAGCAAAGGTAAGCAAGCAAACTTTTTGAAAATGATTTTATATGTTTTATATTGCAACCTTGAAATATGTCGGAATTGCTTTATTATAAGCAAATCCATATGGAAGTAAGGAGAAATGTTGAGATATGTGAGAATTGCTTTATCATAAGCAAATCCTTATGAAAATGAGGAGAAAGGTGGAAATGGTTGCATTATAATGGAAAAGAAAAATTTTTAATTTTCAAATAATATTTGGTTTTATCAAATGAATTTAAAAATAATTTATTAAAATTTTTTGAAATGGATTTAAGGAAGGCCAACCGATAATCGATTTAAATGAAGATTTTTAAGGTAATAACCAAAGGATCATACAAGCTGATGCGTACCAAGTGCTTGTCGTTAAGAGCACTGTGATCACCAGTTTAATTTAAATTAACCGAAACACATTAAAGCTACCACTATACGAGTGATAGTGTAGAATAATGGTGAGTCGGGTCGAATCCACAGAGAGGCTATATATTTTGAATTATTTTAAGCAAAAATAAAAGAGAAAAGTAAAAGAGGGTGCAAAGAAGAAAAAGAAAGAAATTAGGGAGAAAGGAGAAGAAATTAGAGAGAGAAGAAAGAAGAGAGAGAAAGCATATAAATAAGAGAGAGAAAGAGACAGAGAAAGGAAAGAAGAAATTGCAAATAATTAAATCTAAACTAGGACAGTAATTAAAAGACTACAGAAATTAATCTACGAAAGCAGAAATGAAAATTGCATTAAATGTAATCTAAGAATTACAATGCATAAAGCGATAAATCTATGCTAAATATTACAAATCTAAAATTAACAACTACAAAGCATTAAAGAAAAACTATAATTAACAGAAATTTACTTACCCCAATTCTTGCTTGAAAACCACTCTTTTTGATGAGCAATACAAGCTCTTAAATTTTTCCCACTTGGCAAGGGTCCCACCTCAATGGGTCCCACTTCAAGTGATGGGAGAGAGAGTTGTATCTTTCAAGGCAAGGGGGACCCTCATTTTATAGTTGAGGGAGGGGCCCTCCCTCCTTTGGAAAAATCAATGTGGGATTCTCCTTTCCAATATACTCGTTGTGTTGCCTCCAAAGTCACCACTGCTGCTGGTTCCAGCGGAGAGAATGAGCGGGCATCGGGCGTTGAATTTCCATGGCCGCCGAAATGGAGGAATTGAAAGGGGACGATGCCTGCAGCTAGGCGGTTTGCTGTTGGTGTTGCCGTAGCTGAAGAAGAGGGCTGCTGCTGAAGTGGGATTTTCTAGTTGGGGCTGAAAGAGGGAAAATTGACGGCTTGAGATTTGTGAAGATGGCTGGCAGAAATTGAGTTTGGGCGAGTTGGAACAGAGGTACGGCAGCTTGTGGTTTTGGGATGGAAGTTGGGTTTTGGTTGCTGCCGATGGGGAAGATGGATGGTTCGTCCGTTGTTGAAGACCGGGCTGTTGAATCGTGGCTGGATTGCTTGGTTTCGGACAACCGAAAATTCTGAATTTTCCATGGCTGGTAATTTCAGATGGTGCTGCATTCCTGTTCGTCAGATTTTTCTGCCGTGACTGGGTTTGCAAGCACGGACGGATTTTCTGCGGCTGCCGGTTTTGAGTTGCTGGATTCCAGAATCCATGCTGCCAGAGAAAAGGTTGGCTGAAACGGTCGGTCTCGCTGCTGCTCCGTGAAGCCATGGCTGGAATTGGGGAAGATAATTATGGAATCGATTTTGAGGGTAGCAGACGGAATTGCTACTGCCTTTTGATCTCGGTAGGGCGCTGATTTGGGATGGTAATGGCAGCCGGTTCTTCCGGTTTGATCGCTAATCAGTTGGTTGGAGCTTGGTTGCG
Organism: Annona cherimola; assembly: GCA_030490835.1. Classification (NCBI taxonomy): domain Eukaryota; kingdom Viridiplantae; phylum Streptophyta; class Magnoliopsida; order Magnoliales; family Annonaceae; genus Annona; species Annona cherimola. The sequence goes on along the minus strand of CM059971.1, from coordinate 56,464,459 downwards.
ATGAATCAATGAGACGGGAAGAACTGCTGGTTGCTAATCAAAACTCGATTGGTACTGCCTCCATTGCCGGAATCCATGGCTGGATCATGGCCGAAATTTCTAGATGTGCTGCTGATTTTGTCCGGCCAGATGGTTGTCGATCTGCTATTGCTTGGATTGGTGCTGAAATCGTGAATGGAAGATGGAGAAGGCGATGGGTACGGTGCTGCTGTTGGTTTGGGGAAGATGGAGCACCAGAAATGGTGCTCCCGCGGTGTACGGTCGCGCGTACTCATGCAGCAAGCAAAAACGGATTTAAATATTTAATTTTTGTCAAAAATGATTTTTAATAAGCTTGCAGAGATTTTTAATTTACTTTTCTTTTTAGCCCTTTTTGAATTTATTTATTATTTTTATTTTTTATCTTAAAATGTTTTGACAATTTGTTTTATAACCATATTTTAAATTATATTTATAACTGTATGTATGATTTTTTTCTAATTAGGTGATTTTATAATTTTTACCCATATTTCAATGTGAGCCTATTTAATTCTTTTTAGCATGTCTAATTATTTTTATAATTTTATATTTTCCAAAATATTGCAAAATGACCCGTTTTATAGCAAAATTAAAGATTCTATCAAAAATATGATTTTCATAAAATTTCGCTTAAAACATGCATTTAATTATCATTTTAATATTTAACAACGTGAATTTAATATAAAATTAAAGGAAAAATTTTAGACTTATCACAAGCTTACCTTCATATAGAAGTAACTCATGTGTTATGTGGACAAAGAATATGATATCATATAAAAAAATGAATTATGCAGTGGTATACCCTTTGTTCATGAAAAACCCAAAAATGGGAAGAAAAGCGTTTGCAAAATCTTTTGTCTTTAGATATTAAAATGTTTTCGAAATTATTTTACCGCTCGAAATTTATTTAAATATATTTTAGCAGAATTTTGAAATTACTATTTCTCAAATATTTTAAATGATTTAGAAATGCGTTATTTAAATGCTTTCAAAATTATTTAAGGTTGGTCATCCTTACAAAATATTTTTATTAACTTGTTAACTTGGGTTGTGCCAAGTTTTCAAGTTAGAAAAGGGAATACAGGCCGAGGTCTGTACTATTTTGAAACGACATGCTAGCATCAAGTTTTGAAAAGGAAAAGTCACAGACTAGGGTCTGTGGAGTTTTATAAAAAGCATGCTAGCATATGAATATGGAGAAAGGAATGTGCACATGAGTTATGTACTAGGTTTACTGTAGAGGATATGCAGACCAGACGCGGTTGCAAGATGGGCCCCCTCTACATAGGCCAAGTCGCTTCAAAAGGCGAAATGTCGGCGGCGCCCTCCCTGAAATGAGAGAAGAACATGGATAACTGCCTGGCTCACGAGTTATCAATAGAGATGGTTTCTCTCATAAGAAGGAAAGGGTGATCACTTGGTAAGTGTCACCTACCAGACGGATAGAAACCTTATACATGATGTGTATGCTTGTTTTAAAAAAGTTTTTATGAAAAATGTTTTAAGGACATGAGAATGTCCTTGTAGAAAGAAAATTTTATGAAAAACATTTTTATGTTCATGAAAAAGAGGTTTACATGTTAAATTTGCAAGCATATGTTTTATGAAAGGTTTTATGCAAAGGTTTCCACTGGTTGATAGTAGATCATTTGATAAGTGTCTACCATTGAACGGGAGAAATGCATTTAAATGAAAAAAAAATACTTGCTTACTGAGTTTCGACTCACGTTTTACTTTTCAAACCATAGACAGGTACAGCACAGGACTTCATAAGAAGAAAAGGAAAAAGAAGGTATGAAGAAAATTTTATGATATGCTAATCTGTATATGATATGACATGAACATATGATAAGGAGTTTTCAAATTATGTATGTATGAAATGATCAGGTTAAAATAACTTGTATTGTACAAAAATAAGTATGAATGTTATCAATGATAATTGAGATTTGATGATGAGTATTTGTCTTTATGTGATGAAAGAAAAGAAAAAAAAAATTGGACGAGATCGAATTAAGTAACCGCCGCGTGATCAGGGCAACAATCTTGATTCACACTTACCAATCGACAAGATCCCGGAGTAAGGACAAATGTGATGCCTCAGTTTGGGACGCCACACTTTATAATTTAATTCTCCTTAAATGACATGTATTAAATGAAGTGAGAACTAAAATGATGTAAAGCAAAGGCACGAGAAGATACAAAGATTTTTATAGTGGTTCGAGTAGCTCTCTACTTCACTCTTCCAAGCACACATCTCTAATATGTTAGGTTCTACTATAGATTTAGATTACAATATAGAGCATTAGTTCTCTTCTAAATTTCAGCTCTAGGGGGCTTTACATATTGCACATAAACTGTTGGTGAGCATCACTCCAACCAATCGTCTATTTGCGTTAAACAGTGGCCTTAGTATCCAATACCAAATCAATAACTACAATCAAGAATTAATAAAAGAAAAACTATAAAGAGATTTGTGAAGAACTTTGTTGCACATCAAATTTTTTAAATGTAGCAAAAGCTGCATTCGATGAAGCTTAGTTCAATGCACTTGAGCGCTTGTCTTGAGTTGTCGAATATATAAGCTTTTAATGCTTTAAGAGGACAAGGTGAAGGTGTAGTAAATTCTCTAGCTAACCTTCAAACTATTCATGTTGGTTTGAAATATGACCATTTAGAGATAAGTGACACGTATTTAATGTACCAATATTCAAATTTTTCTTAATCGTTATAATTGAAGTTGCTAGTGAGGTCAACTTGGCATGTGAATTCACCCAAGTCATAGCTAAGGTTGACTTAGTTATCGACTTCGAATTGATTTGTCATTCTTGCAAGGTTTTCTTTCTTATGTGCTTTTCAAGTTGTAGAAGGAGTCGACTTCAAATATAACTTTACCCAATTTGCAGTAGAGGTTGAATTAGCTATCTACTTCAAATTGATTTTTTTCTTCCAGTAAGGTATTTTTTCTTACTTGTCTTTTAAGTTATAGGTAGAGTTGACTTTAGGTGTGATTTTACCCAAATCACAGTTGAGGTTGACTTTATGCACGACTTCACATGTACTTGGTTTCTCCCTTTTGCTTCTGTCTCTGAAGGCCTTTTTGAAGTCATTTCTGGAGTCAACTTGGATAGTGACTTCCCCGAGTTCCATAGTGAAGTTGACTTAGGGTGCCACCTCACTCCATGTGAATTCTTCTTTTTAGCACTACCTTCAAAACCCTATTTGAAGTCATTCTTGGAGTTGATTAAGTTTATGACTTCATTTAAGTCACATAGTGAAGTCGACTTGGTGTGCGACTTTAGTTGCTGCACTTTTATATTTTGAATTTTAAATTTTTATCTTATACAAACTTAACCAAAACCTTGCTAGGTGCTTTGTTTCATTTCTATTGAGTTGTTAATCATTAAAATTATCATTAACTTACAATTTGCTACAATAGAGTTCACACTTGAGAAATCTGATGGCGAAAAGGAGCTTATAAGAAAAGTTATTAAAAGCATTAGGCCACTTAGATATGGCTAATGCAAACATTGCCTCATTAATCATTGTAGCAATATGTCCACAAATATCTACAAAAAATATCATGCTATCAATGCTCTTATTGACAAGATATGCTTGGATATGTCAATTAAAAACTAAATTCGGAGAAACTTAAGCAAATGCAATTAATAGGAATGCTTCAAATCATTAAAGCTTTATTCTGATCTTTGATGTTAAGAATTTGTGGTGGAAATTCCGTGATAAATTAGTAACCTCAAAAAACATAATTACATCACTACTTTGAATCAAGTGATGCTCTTTTTCAATAACCTTTTGGATGGACTGCATCAAAACTGACAAGCATTGGGTGCATCAACATGTACATGTGCCACTAAAAATAGCTCAAGGAAAAACAACAATAGTAGAAGATAAGCTAGAAGTAATTGCATGCACATTTTGTCAAAATCAACTAACCATTATAGCCCCCAGATAAAAATTGGTTTACAAATTAATGGGCCAATTCCAAAATATTTTCCTTTAGCAAAGTTAAACCTCCTTCATCCCAAGAAATTATTTTTTAGACCTTTTTTAACCTTTAAGTTTGAGTAAGCTACTCTTAGAAGCACTAGCTGAATTCCCCTTGAATAATGACTTTGAACCAACTTGTTGTGAAGAAATGAAGAACCGTTATGCGATTAGGCTATAAAGCATCATAAACTAAACATGAAAATGACATCACTCACTAGATTTACACAAGAAAATGTTTAACTAAATTAAGAGTGGCGACTCAAAATAAAGAGTTCCCCAGAAGTCATATAAGGTCAAGAAATCTAGAAAATGCATGAGGGGTTGCTTCTAGAAAAATATGCATCCCACATTCAATTTCATTTTTTGGGACATGCTGGAAAAGTGTCGGGTAAGGTCACACATTAGCTTATTCAAACACCAAATATGGAGAACATGTCAACAGAAGTGACATGGGTGGTGAATAATGTTGCAGTAGGGGAAAGTGAAATGGAGGTTGTTGGCAGTTGTGACAATTATTGCAATGGCAGTGTTTGTTGATAACATGCATTTGATCTTGCTGCCAAATGGGAAGAAGATACGGTAATTAAAGAGGATAGGCAACGACAATTCCACTCTATTTAGGGAAGATAATCGATGGATAGGGGCACACCTACATGTAGTTGAGTGGGAGAGAGAAAGAGAGAGGAAAGAGGGGAAAAGGAAGAGAGGGTTGTCAGCAACAGAATGCTACTAACAAGAGGCAGTAAAGAAGACAACCAGTTAGGGGGCACTCCAATGTAAGAGGGTACGTGTTGCGCAAGAGAGATGAGGAGCGTTATGTATGATTTGGAGAAGGAGAGTAGAGTGTTTTTTTTTCTTCGGTCCACACTGCCTCTCTTGTCACTACTTGTAGGGACTATTTTGCAAAAGTCCCTTTTAGGTTGATCCAACAGCTGTTGTTCCACCTATGCCATCCGACGAACGCTCGCTCATTGTGCTAGAGTGTACAAAGTCATTCCGCCTTTGGTTTGGACACATGGAATCACACTCCATACTTAATGAGGAGTGATTCTATTAGCCCGGGCTAAGTAAATGACCCACTTAGCCCACCTCAAAAAACTTATTTACAATAATTTTTTTTTACTTTTTTTTTCATGTACTTGTTTATCTAAGTGTATTTAACATATAGACCAAGTTTTACCATTTTTGAATATGTTTATCTATTTTTTTGAGATTTTCAAACATCTATGTGTATATATGCATTTAAAATACCCTTATTTTCAAAAATCTAAAAAAAATATATGCTCATTTCCAAAAATGGTAAAACTTGGTCTATATGTTAAATACACTTAGATAAACAAGTGTATAAAGAAAAAAATATAAAAAAGTTGTTTTAAATAGGTTTTTTGAGGTGGGCTAAGTGGGCCATTTACTTAGCCCGGGCTAATAGAATCACTCCTCATACTTAATAAGGTTGCAACTTAGTACCAGGCTAGTCTAAACCCACTCGACCCAACCCGATTTCAAAACTGAATTTGAATTTTATTTTTTGAATTTTTTCAATTAGGCCGGATTCCCAAAATCAATACCGGTACTAAAATTCAACTCAGTCCAAACTCGATATTCCCTCTAATTTATTAAAATAATTATATTATTTATGCATTAAGTATTTTAACTTTTATAATAAATGTTCTTTCATGTAATCATAACCTAATTAAACTATAAAATATTTATTTTAAAACCTAAATGTCATTTACATTTGTCTGTAAAAGTTGGATCTATTATATTTACATAACTTTATTTGTAAATAATTACAAATATATCAACTCTTTAAAATTATTACATATATACCAATTAATTATGAGATATATGTCTCACTTTTATTAAATTTTATATTGTGATTTCATGTAATCTCATTTATTTTTTTTTACTTCGATTGTTAATGGTAAATTTATTACATTCATTATACTTAGAATTATCTTTTAATTAGAAGACCAATTCTTCAAACCAAAGATATCATAGGTCATAAAATATATTCATGCATAAATTATAAATAAATAAGTTATCATAATCAAAAAATAGTTTTAGAATTAGTTGGTGCAATTGCAATAATGTTCAAAAAATTCATTATCTTTATTGTTAAATTTCAACTTGTATTGGTTTGAAAGTAATCCGAATTTCAACCTAAAACCAATGTCAATTGGGTCAGAAAACCCAATCAGAACCTGGATTTCCAATATTAGGGTTAAGGTTTGAGTTCATTTAAACCTGGTATGCATAGGGTTTGGATTCACCTAAACCCGGTACAACTCGACCCGAGTTACACTCTTAGTACTTAACGAGTATGAATAGAATTTTTTTGAACTTCATGAAGATATTTTGAAATATTTGAAATTGACCCTAGATGAAATATATATCATTTAATAGTTTTATTTAAAAAAATTTAAAATAAAAGATATGTTTTTTTTGACCTAAACAGATTATTTTCCTCTCAAAATACACCGATTCTATTGGTTGGCTATTTCCAGATATAACCTATTCACCGATTCTATTTTTTGGCTATTTCCAGATTTAAATATTCTATTCTAGTATAAATCATTAACTATCTCATCTTCTTATGGAGGTAATCCACTTCACCAAGGAACACATGCAACACCCCCCCCCCCCCCCCCCCCCCCCCCCCCAATATCTCCTCCCAGAAAGCAAGATTAATATAAAGAATTTGAAATTGACCCTAGATGAAATATATATCATTTAATAGTTTTATTTAAAAAATTAAAAAATAAAAGATATGTTTTTTTGACCTAAACAGATTATTTTCCTCTCAAAATACACCGATTCTATTGGTTGGCTATTTCCAGATATAACCTATTCACCGATTCTATTTTTTGGCTATTTCCAGATATAAATATTCTATTCTAGTATAAAGCATTAGCTATCTCATCTTCTTCTGGAGGTAATCCACTTCACCAAGGAACACATGCACCCCCCCATATCTCCTCCCAGAAAACAAGATTAATATATCATCTACAGGCATCACCATTCGCCAAGGAACATCTCTCTCTCTCTCCAATGGGAGCAAAAGAACACATAATCCTCTTCCCCTCCTTAGCCCAAGGCCATTTCCATCCCTTTTTGGCACTAGCTGCGAATCTTCAGCGCAAAAACGCCTATCACATCACCTTCGTAAGCACCCCTCTCAACATCCAACGCATCACCTCCGCCCTCCCTCCAAATCCAAACACTACTACCACTTCAATTACATTCACTTCCCTCCCTTTCAACAGCGTAGACCATGGCCTCCCTCCCAACTCCGAATCCACTGACACTCTCCCCTACCATCTCTCCCTCCGCCTCCTCCACGCCGCCCAATCACTCCAACCCGCTTTCGAAAACCTCATCTGCCAAATCACAACCCAACATTCTCGCCCTCCTCTCGCCATCATCTCCGGCATCTTCCACAGCTGGACCACCCACATCGCTCACAAGCTCGGCATATTCCACTCTGTTTTCGTTGTCAGCGGCGCTTTCGGAACTGCCGTCTCCTTCTCGCTCTGGCTCAACCTCCCCCACCAGAGCACCCATGCTGATGAGTTCCCTCTACCCGATTTTCCTGCCTCCATCCACCGCTCCCAGCTCCCGAAACATCTCCAACTCGCCGACGGTTCAGATGCATGCTCCAAGTTGCACCAGAAACTGCTTCCTCTCTGCTTCAAAACCGATGGCTTCTTGTTCAACACAAATATTCTAGGCCTAGAACAGATAGGTATGGAATATTTCACAAGCAAGGCCAACAAACCAGGCTGGGCAATTGGGCCCGTGGTCAATGTCAACACAGCAAGGAAAGAAGCCGGCGTTTCTGAGGAGATATGCATCAGGTGGTTGGATCTCCAGCCACCCAGCTCCGTTTTGTACGTGTCATTCGGCTCCCAGCATTCCCTCTCTGCTTCTCTGATGATGCAGCTGGCGATGGCTTTAGAAGCGAGTGGCAGGCCATTCATTTGGGTGATTAGGCCTCCGCTGGAGTGGGATGTTCACGAAGAATTCCGAGCAGAATGGTTGCCTTCTGGATTTGAAGAGAGGATTAGAGAGAGGAAACAGGGGATGCTGGTGTGGAGATGGGCCCCCCAGGTGGAGATTCTATCGCACCCGTCGACGGGCGCCTTTCTTAGTCACTGCGGATGGAATTCAACGATAGAGGGGTTAAGCAGAGGCGTGCCGTTGATCGGTTGGCCGCTGGCGTCGGAGCAGTTCTACAACGTGATGATGCTGGTGGAGTTGGGGGTGTGCGTTGAGTTATGGAGGGGGAACACTGCAATGATTGAGAAAGGGAGATTGGAACAAGTTATAGAGGTGGCAATGGGAGATGGGAGCGATGAGGGAAAGGAGATGAAGAAGAAGGTGTTGCAAGTGAAGCAAATGATGGAGGAAGCTGTTAAAGAGGATGAAATGTCCATCGGCTCTTCTGTGAGAAGCTTGAATGATTTTCTCATGGCTGCCTTCATGTCCCGGTCACTGAAGGCACATGCTGCTACAGCCGGCCCATTTTAGGCAGGCATAAATCTTTTTTCTAATATTTTTTTTATAAAACTATGTATTTACTTTAGGCTAATTTGCATATACACCCACATAGTTTGACGCTAACTGTAGATATACCCACGTAGTTTCACGAAATGCATATTACCCCAAATAGTTTTACCAAAATTGTATATTACCCCCACGCTATTAACTACCGTTAATATCTGCCGTTATATTTTCAAAAATAACGAAAATGCTTTCATCCATAGTTTCATGAATTGTATATCACTCCACATAATTTTACTAAAATTGCATATTACTGCCCGAAGATTAGGGCATTTTCGTCATTTTTGAAAATATAACGGCAGATATTAACGGTAGTTGACGGCATGGGGGTAATACGCAATTTTGGTGAAACTATGTGGGGGTGACATGCATTTCGTGAAACTACGTAGGGTATATTTGCAATATCGGTGAAATTATGTAGGTATATATGCAAATTACCTTTTAATTTATAAAAGAAACGAATCTCTTGCACCCGGGTGCAAATATCCATTTTCTTAATATTTTTTTGAAATTTTTATAAGATTATGAATCTAAAAGTATTTAATATGTACATAAATTTTTACTAATTTTAGATATTTTGGATTTTTATTTTTTATTTTTTAAAATCATTGGCATTTTCAGTAATTTTAAAATACTAAAATGGTAAAATTGTACAATGGCACTTTTTTTATGGGTATGTACAATGGCACTTATATCTATATGTAATCCGCATCTTATATTTAAAATATTTTTCTTGCAAACATTACCTTAACTAGTCATATACTTGTGCAACATTTTACAGGTAGATTATCTATATATTCTTCAAATACTAATACTAAAACCAAGTACGTAAAGGCATAGGCGTATATAGCTAGTTGCACTAAGTCATGCACACGACGATCTCAACCGTAAGGTGTAGTATTAGGCAACAAGCTGTATTGATTAGCATGTTAAATAATGCTTCGAAGCATACTAACTATTTTAGCAACGAATAGTTAGTTTAGGCTGATTATATGAGATGCACGGCACGTTGTACATGCATCTTTATATTTATTTTTAATTCTTTTCCATAAACAGGTTTTATGAGGAATATTTAACTCATACCAAGTTTTACCATTTTATAATATTTTTGTATATTTGTTTTTTATTTTCAAAAATTGGCTTTTTAATGGGTGAAAAACGGCTTAAATGACCTTGAGATGAATGGTTTTTTAAAAATAAAAATAAAAATACATAAAAATATTATAAAGTATAAACTTGGTATATGTGTCAAATATACACCGCGTTAAAAGAATTATTCCTATGTATATATTAGAATGTAATAATACTTTATAGAATTATTTATTCACATAAAAATTATATTTTAGATGTTAAAATTATACCTTTAAAATTGACGTTTAGCTTTAAACTATTTTATGATACTAAAAAGCGAAAAAATTTTATGATGATATAAATGATACTAAGGGTTCATTTGGAAAACTTTGAAACTACTCTACTTTTCAATCATACAAACACATCTTCTTATACAACTACTCTACTTTTCAATCATTGTCACACATATTTCTATACAATTATCCTCTACTTCTAATCGTTACCCTTATCTTTTCAAATTTTCTCTACAACAACTTTTCAATTTTCTTTCAATTTACCAAATTCACCTTAAATATAATGGATGAAATGTATTTTCTACCAATCACCAAGGGTGCAAATATAGATAAAATTGCATAGAAAAGGAATTTTATAGAATGGGAGTCATTGTTTGTTTAACTAGAAAACTAAATTTCATCCAAATCATATAAGATATATGTAAAATCAATATAATAAAATTGTTATGATTGGGCTACATCCTAGATATATGTAAAATCAACATAATAAAATTATTTAATCATTATATCGATTTCAAAATTGTTAATTCAACATGAATATAAAAGCATGTCTATATATATTTATTAAGATTTATGCATATTTTCTAAAATAATTTCAATCATTTAATATTTTAAAATAAGTGAATAGGAATTTAGCCAATTTTACAAAAAAATTAAATTTTATTTATTGTGGATTATATTATTATTCGATGACATCAAAATATGATAATTAGGTAGTTAGAATATTAAATCATATCAAAAGTGTGTATAAAATGGGGAAATTTTTAAAAGTTTTTTCTATTACCAAACGGACCCTAGTTAATTTATAAATTTATATCATCATATGAATTTAAAATAATATTTTCAATATATAAAATAGAAAATTATGCATATTTTATTTGAAATAAATTTTTATGACTCGTTAAATGATTTGGTAAATAAATAGCATAAATTATGTAAAGGATTCTCGTCTTGGCTTCGAGTTTCAAGTTGCGTTTTTTTTTTTTTACTAAATATTTGCTTCAAAAAAATTTTTTTTTTTCAAAAACATTTGCGTCCCCGCAAGTTGCATGAATTATTTGAACACTATCTAAATACATAAATAAATACAGCAGCAAGCACTAGCGTCGCATCGAGTGTCAATGTGTCATACGTCACTTGGGTTGGAAAAGGGGTCAAAAGCAAACCAACTTTTCAACTCAAGCGCAATCCAAGTTCAAAATTTAGGTTCAGTCCAATCCAACCATGCCGGGTGGCTCGAACCAACTTTGCATGGTCTCGCCGGTTCATGAATGGTGTGGGATGGGATGAGATTGAAATAAAATTTTTTATTTTTAAAAAATACTTTTTCAATTCCCAAAAGATAACGGTAAAAACTTTGAATTTTCTAAATTTGATTAATAAAAATTCACTTAGTATAATTTGTGTGGCAAGGATTGAGCTTTTGACCAACTAAGCTTGGATAATTATTAATGGGCTTAGATTATTTGTTATGTTTGTATAAATTCTGTTATAATTTTTAATGCACTTTGGATTGTATTTTTAATTAAATTATATATGTTATTTTAGCAGTTCGTATAATTTTGTTGGTGCACATGAGTTCTAAGTATTTTAAATGTCCAGGGTTCGAAGGTAGAGTATCCGTGGAAAGAAGATTTATGTGCGGTGAAAATAAGAGTTGTGGAAGAAGATTAAGGAGTAGCGTTCTATTTAAAGATTAATAGCGGATTTCAACAAAATATTTATTTTTGTACGAGTATTCTACGTACTTTGTATATAATTTTAGTCTATGTAAATATATGCTTGGCATGATAAAATTTTATATTCTTAAGGTGCAGAGGGGATATAAATTTATGTAGTTGGGCGCATACGATCGGCATCCTGAATTATGCCCATATTATTATGCATAACATATGGTGTTGGTTTATTTATTAAAATAGTCTTGTGCAATTAACATTTATCACGAATATAAGTAATGAGTTTTGGAATTCCACATATATAATTATAAGCAGGCTAATTAGACCTTTTTTGCAGTTTGCTACAATACCTTTCATTAACCATTAATATGATGATGATTTTTGATAAATAAAATGCCTAAGTATTTGTAAGATTGAACTCATGCGCTTATCAGTAATATTTATTCGTTAATATATGTGAGTACATGCCAAGTGTTTTGCATCAGATAGATCAGTATAATATTTATATACCAAGTGCTAGATTCCTTTTTTTGATTGGTATTATATACACATTTTGATATCCAATATCACAAATAAGGTTAATTTACAATTCTCACGCTCAGAAGAGACATCTTCTAAATGCTGTCTCTTCTAAATGCTTACGTACTTGAGAGGAACAATTGTAAAATACCCTCACGAAAATACCGCCGGGCCCGGGGATTCGAGCCCCACAATGGCATGCGAAGCTAAGCGTGCGTTGGCAAGTGTCAGATTCCTTCAGTACATATAATATATAGAGTAATTAAGGGTAAAAAAAAGAAAGTTTTTATTATATGCGCACAAGTGCACTCAGACTT